>OY288108.1:120050017-120253279 GCA_958431115.1 Syrphus vitripennis | reverse complement strand
GAAGAACCTGGAAGAACATCCAAACCCAGAAGTACATCAGATAAAAAAATTAAAATTTGATGAATCTACATGAATCTACATATATCAACAAAAAAGTCACATAAAGCAGTAAGTAAGTTTATAAAATCATTTTCACTGAATGTAAAAAAAAATGATTAACATTGTTAGCCTTTCGTATTTTTAAGAAATTTTTGAAATCATTACATTTTTGTAAAAATAAAAGTGGAATAGGTTTGCCATCTAAGCCAACTATATTACATACCGCCACCCGACCTCTTAGAAAACCCCAAACTGTAGAAATATATAAAAAATCCATAAACCATATCATGAACATCACCTCCCCAATTAAAAGGGTGTTGCAATTCCAAGGTCAAGCAATTATACATTCCCACAGCAAATCAAAACCGTAACGCATAATTGTCCCGCACAAATGTATAGCAAGGTTAAGATTAATGAATTAATTTTCTTTTTCTTGTTAATCTTGAGACAAAACAATATTATTTCAATAAATTTTTTTCTATGCAACAAAAGAAACACAATTATTCTTCACCTCAGGGCAAGTTTAAAAATACCAACAAAAAAAATCCAAACAATTCATGAAAAAGGAACTTTAATTTCAAATCACAACAAAATATTATGAAAGATTAAAAAGTAATAAGTTCGACGTTCGAACCTGCCTCATTGCTAATAAATTTGACGCCGCGCCGGGCATCCGCATCGAGTCAACAAGTTAAAAAAAAAAACCGGATTATAGGAAAATGTTATAGATAACAATATGAATTGATATTCGAATTAAAATCAAATCGAGCTCATATTAATAATTAACTGTCGGTCACGGCTTTTTAAGTTACACACCCTATTTGCAAGGTTGCCCACCTAAAGTGGGCAACAACAACAGTATAGGTAATTATTTTATCTTTGGCAAATGAAGGACAAGAGCTCGCAAAGGTTTTACTCTAATTACTTTCAAATTAGTCAGTTTTGCACTCGTTTAATCTTTTTGGAGTATTTTTTTCCAATTTAATTAAAGCAAATTAATTATGAAACCCTTGATTGGAATAGTGAAATAAATGTAATAGTTGCCAATTGAGCTAAAATCGTTTTAGTTTTGATTTTTTTTTGAATAAGTATGAATTATATATGTATGTATGTATGTATGTATTATGTAATATGTATTTATGTAAATAATTTTAATTTTACTGTGTGAATATATTTCTCAAATATTGATAAGATTTTTGTGAGAAAGAAATTGATTTTCGAGAAATAAAAAGATTCAAATTTGAAAAACAAAATTTTAATTTTTCAAGTGATTTGCTTTTTTAAGTGATTTTGAAAAAAATTATATTAGATTTTGAAATTTTTACGTATAAAATTTAAAAAAAACGACCGAAATTTTTCAAAAATATTTTAAATGTTGTACATTACATAAAAATTAATTTAAATGTTTTCAAAATCATTTAAAAAATGTTGGCATCTTTTTCGTATAAAATATATGTATTTTTTTGAATTTATTTTTTATTTTAAAACAATTAAAATTTTGTATTCGGAATAAGTGTAATTAAAGTACCTACTCGTATATTTTAAAAATGTGATTTTTTTTAAGTAGGTACTTTATGTATTGCAATAAATTTTTTTCCAAAGTTACATTTAAAAAATAGTGGCGAATCTTTCCAAATCCTCCAAACATATTTTAAAAGTTTATTTCGATACAATTTCTATTTCAAGGAATAATGGAATGTGGGAAATTTAATCATTTTTGACCAATTGATGATCCAGAAGTCTCATTTACAAAAATGGTCCAGTGGGGTACAACTTTGTAATTCACTTGAAACAAATTATAAATTTATTTCCGTTGTGAAGTTATTTCCCTGCAACTGTCAATTTTTCATTCACAAATTGCTGCTTTGCTCTAAGCACTTGCGGTATTTACCGGGTTGACCTCAAGAAACGTCAACAATCCTCCCAGTTTTGGATTGTTTAATGCTAGAAGCCTAGCTAAATGCAGGTGTCGTTGCAAGAGTTTTTGTGTCTGCATTTCTTCCACGATACCTAGTATTGGAATGTCTTATTTTTTTGCCTTTTGAACTATGTAGATTCTCAGGGAATCTTATTTGTACATGGCTCTACTAGAAATATTTTGTTTAATATTTATGATATTTTTGACGTCTCTTCTCCCAACTAATATAGAGTTTAAATTAATGACATTCCAGCTTATGTTGACATTGAAATTATTTCACCTAAGATCCATCAAATAAAAACAAGCTTGATCAACAAAATAATAATATTGACTGATGTAAATGAAGGCAAGTCAATAGTACTATAAAATAATTTCCTAAAACAACAATACCTACATTGGATATTATTAAAAAATATTTATTTTTATTGTTTTACCTTGGTGGACCTATGCAGATACAAATTTTGAATCATCAATATTTTCAAACACCGTTATCCTCATTCAAGGTTATTTATAAAAAAAAAATAAGTTCTTGTACTATCGCCAATCCAATTCAATTTAATTTTTACCCTATCGGAAGTCCAAATTTTATAGACAGACTTTCAAAAATAAGTACAATTGTTTTTTTTTTTGTAAGAAATCCAAAAAAAGTTATATTTACCATTTAAATTGGATTAGATTAAGCTGACACCAATAAGAAAAAAATATTTTGTTATTCAATTCATCAATATGAAGATGACAATGTCATCTCATCTTTATTCAGACTTTAACACCATTCCAATGACAAATTAAAATCTTTTTCTTCTTTTTTTCTTTTACCAATGATTATTGTTATGATATCTGCTGGGATCACATCAATTCTCCCTCTTTGGTGCTTCAACTTCGACCTGTGGGTTTCGATGACAAAAAATAACAAACAATATTTTTTTTTTATTTTATAAAAGAAAAAAAAGACTGTCATGATGACAATACAAAACCTCCATGTATTAATAAATAAATTACATATGTGCGAAAAATATTAACTTTTTTTTTTAGATTTTTTGATTGATTGGATAAGGCACAGCAAATCAACAAGAATTGCCACCGGAAATTCAATGTCGCTCATTGGGAAATAACGACACAGGGCGTTATGATAGAGTTAGGTATATGACCATGGCCATCAGCATAACTCTTACAAAAGGCTGTTTTGCGATTTTTAACTCAACAGTCTAGGTGATGTTTGGTAAACCAAATGGAAATATGTGAAACAAGTCAGCCGTGAATAGAAAGTGGGATCTAAAAGTACCCCAAGTTCTTATCTTTTTTTAATAATAAAAATAAATGTTTGTATGTCATCTTTAGGCTCGAAAAAACCAATTAATCCAATTAAATTGGAATTAACAGGATCGTTATTAATGGTATGGAAAAGGTAC
Organism: Syrphus vitripennis; assembly: GCA_958431115.1. Lineage (NCBI taxonomy): Eukaryota > Metazoa > Arthropoda > Insecta > Diptera > Syrphidae > Syrphus > Syrphus vitripennis. Next base: position 120,249,913 of record OY288108.1, on the reverse strand, counting down.
GGCTGTCTGACGACCAGTCATGTTTATCGCCCGTAAGTCAATTACAGATGCAACCCAGAGTTTAAGAATCAGAAAGGAAAAATATCGGGATTCCTCAAGAGAATTGCATATACTCGTTATATTGGTTGATTTTGAAAAACAATTCGATAAAGAGGAGTTCCGGAATTCTACGTTCGGATGATCATGGAAATGTACGAGCTTGTTGAATCAAAAGTAAGATGTCCCACAGGAATCACCGAGGAGAATAAGTGTGCACCATGGTGTCATAAGTCGTTTCTTGCCGAGACAACAGATCTTAAACTTGTCGGATGGTGGTAAAAAGTACCATGTAGGTATCTGTTTGTGGGTTGTTTTTTCCTAAAGGCAAAGTCCCAATGTTTCATCTAATCGCCTTTACACGATTACATCCAGAATATTTTTCTGTTTCCATCGTGAACCTGATTTTTGAATGTTGTGGCTTATATGTTTTATGAAACCCACAATAATGATCTTTTTCTACAAAATTGCTCAAGGCTATTTCTTCAAAATACTCCAAATCTGCAACGCCATCTACTGTCAAATAGAAATTTTTGTTGAAAAAAAAATATCCTGATGGCAAACTGAACTCCAAAAGCAGCAAATAGTTGTCGTTAATGCCGGAAGTTGAGATACTCCCACGTCAAAACACCACTGACTTCATCTTCATCCTCTTCGGGTTTTAAGTTTCAAGAACCGATACAAAGAAGGATTCTTCTTTCCACCCAGCTGAAATTTTGAAAAGGTCCACTAAATGCTTCAATAAAATATGATACGTTACTTTTATTTGACTCACAATTAGTTACATTGGGTATTGGGTTGTGCATTTTTGGCAGTCCATAAAAAGAAGTCGATATGGGCTGACTTTTTTATTATATTTTGAAACATAGGCCAAATTCCTAAACCTAAACTAAAAAGCAAACCATAAGCAAAACAAAAACTTTTCTAACATTTGCATAAATGCCTTTGAATTTGCAGAATCCACTGCATTATAGGATACTCTGCTTAAGAAGGTTTTTCGTTTATGCATTTTGGAACTACTTATTTATTTAACATACTTTGCGCAAGAGAAACAAAATTAATCGAAACGCTACGGTTTAATAAATTTTCTTATCGAATGACACAAATCATTCTCATTTTTGATTGATTGACTGATAGACTGAACAACAAAATCAGATCTTACCCCAATTATTATCTTTAACAATCTTCAAACAAATATAACAGAGAACTAAATTTATTGAAATAAATCTAAACACCAATCCCAATTATCTTTTTTAGAACGCACGAAATATCCAAAGTCATGCTACAACATATACTCGTACCTACAGTTGCAATTTATTGAACAATCTTATTCTTACAAAAAATAAAACCAGGTCGAGACGAGAGTCAGTGTAATTTTCTTCACAAGATAACAAAACTATATAAAACCTAAGACAAACTTCAAATTCAAATCTTGAAAAAACCTCACCCACAAGTCTTAAAATAACCAACAACAAAAATTGCATAACCCCTCTCTTATAAACAACAATAATAACTTATTCACAACTAAACACCCAAAGGCGTTGAATTATCCATCAATCTCTTTTTGTTGGTTGTTTTTGTGTTTGTTCGTTCCATCCATCCATCCACCATGCACATTATTGAATAGATACCTCTGTTCAACAACCATTCAAATATTTTTTTTTTCGAACAAAAATAATAATTCGTCCTTGCAAACTGTATCACGACTTTTTAATCCAATTTCCGCCCTCTATGATATCTCTTTGCCGTGCTTTTGTATAGGAACTTACAAAAATTACAAATTCAAGTCTGATGTGAGTCGAAAAAGTGAACGTTTTGTAATAATAGCCCACATAAAAGAATCACAGTTCCTTAATTTTATCGAATACAAAAACAACAACTACAAAAAATGAATAACAACAACTGTGCAAGAGGAAAAATATATAATTAACAAACTTGCATGCACAAAAGTTTATAATTTCGATCAAGAAAAAAAAAAAAATATGTAGCAAAGTTTCCCAATCTTAACACTCCAAACAACGACCACAATGAACAAAATACAAGAAAAATAAAAACATGACTCGAGGTCCATGATTTTTGCATTCAACGTCAATCTCAATAAATGTGAACCACCAACATCCAACATCCCAACACCCCCCGCACAAGAAATAGCAGTAGCTAGAGCTGTGGTACCGGCTGTTTGCCTACATCAAACATTATCAGCAAACATCCATAAAATTCCCATCGCCCCTCTTGTCTGACTAACTGCTCTCTTTGTTCGAGGTGAGGCCAATGAAAATGAAAAAAAAAAAAAAATTAAATAAAACTCTTGGCCGAGTTCTTTAATGCGAAAATTTCAAACCACAAATAGACAAAAGTGAAAAACCACAAAACACACAAGAGCAAAAGAAGTACCAAGTTCCATTATATTATTATTACTATGCCAATGTACCGTTCAAAGCTTTAGCTGCTATACCTAGCCGTGTCGTCGTACTACGCAGAGCATGCGCGACTCACTCCCAACATCACAAACCCCACCTGTTGCTGTTGCTCTACTTCAAAAGAGAATCCGACAAAAAAAAAAACACTTATACTTTTCAAAATCCATGTGTCTTGTGTTTCCCCTTGACTTGTGACGTCACGGACCTTCAAGTCATCACTCACACTTTCATTCATGAAGTTCTTTTGGCGGTAGTATTGGATCTCTCTTAAGACCTCGTCGATTCAAAGCTTCTTGAGAAAGAGAAAAAGCTTCGCGAATGGCCTTAACTCACGTTCACAATTTGGCTTGAAAAATGCACTGCTTCAATATGTTACCATATTACCAATCAAGCTAACTCTTGTTGCGCTGCATTCATTTCCAATCTTGTAGCTGTTGTGGTTCTTTGCAAATGGTAAAGTCAAGACAAGACAAGACAAGACAAGACAAGACAAACATATATTCGTCTATGTGCATAGTTGGTGTCTCTTGTTGTTGGTTGTTAAACGGGAAAAAGAAACTTAAGTTCCACTTTGAACCACTTTGTGGCCAAAGCAAGTCGCAGTTTAAGAAAAGTGCTCGTCCGAACAGCACTCAAATCGGAGATTGGCGCGGTGTTATATGAATTTCTTTTTGTATGTAAAATTTATGTTTTTTTGTTTTTTTTTTTTTTGAAATTATCTTCAATTGTTAAAAATAAATTTAAAGAAAATTATTTTCATTTTTAAAAAATTTTATCGTCGTTTCATCTCGATTTTTTGTTGTTGGATTATTCTTTTTTTTTACTAAACATATTCTAATTGCAAGTTTGTGGAAAAAGATTTTTTTTAAAAGCGATTAAATATTATAACCATCGGCAATATATTTGAGTTTTTTCTTACAAAGAAAAGAAGAAAATAATTGTGTTAAATGAAGTGAAGCGGAAGGTTTTGAAAAAAATATCCTTAAAACAAAATTAATTAAATTATTTTTTTGTATAAAATATATATTTTGTTTCAAAAAAAAAAAAAAACCTGTGTGAATTGAGTGACATAGTTTTGAGATATTTTTTTTCGAGAACATAAAATACTTTTTATCTCATCTGAAGATTGAAAGAGGAGATCTTTCGAATAAAAGGACTTCAAAATGGGACAACTCCGTGGAGTACTTTGGGTGTTTGGATTAATTTTAATTCTTAATTCAGGTGAGTTTGAAATCAAATCAATTTTTTCCCATATTTTAAACAAAAAAGTTGAGGTTAAAACTTTTTGGGGTAGCAAATTTATGAGTCAAATAAAAGACGTTTTATGCAATTATTAATGAATTTGAATTTAAAACAGTATAGAACTGGTATTAAGATTTAATACCAGAATTTTATTTTTGCAAAGGAATAGGTGTTATGGGTGACAGTTCACAGTTCACAGTTTTTTTTTTTGAAAAACAAAAAAGATAACTTTGGAAAACTAAAGACCGTTGAGTGTTTGCTCAGTTAATTAACTTTAACATAAAATTGATGAACATTTTTAAAAAAGTGAAATAATATTCTTTGAAATCGAACTAAGAAGAAAAAATGTAAAACATAAAAGAATCCCTAAAACTTGCAACTAGTATTTTATCAAATATTCCCAAATCTGTTAGTAACTTTTATAATTTTTTTATGACTATCTACCAACAGTTAAGGATAGAAACTGCCACGCGGATAAAAATGTAATTAAATATAAGTAAATATAATTTTTCTCACTGAAAAAATAATAATTTTTTTCTATGAAAATATAACAAAACCAAATAAAATAAAATAAAATAAAATAAAATAAAATAAAATAAAATAAAATAAAATAAAATAAAATAAAATAAAATAAAATAAAATAAAATAAAATAAAATAAAATAAAATAAAATAAAATAAAATAAAATAAAATAAAATAAAATAAAATAAAATAAAATAAAATAAAATAAAATAAAATAAAATAAAATAAAATAAAATAAAATAAAATAAAATAAAATAAAATAAAATAAAATAAAATAAAATAAAATAAAATAAAATAAAATAAAATAAAATAAAATAAAATAAAATAAAATAAAATAAAATAAAATAAAATAAAATAAAATATAATAAAATAAAATAAATAAATAAAAAAAAATAAACACATAAAATTTAATAGAATAAAAATTAATAGAATAAAGTTTTTTATAATTAACTTGGAAAAACGTCAAAGAACTCCTTTTTGGAATTTTTTGTTTTAGTAAAAAAAACCGTCACTCGATTTCCTTTTGGCATTAAAATGAAAATAAAACCAATACAATCACTTCATAATACTATTTTTTTTAATTTCCTATTACACTTATTTAAATAAAATGTAGTTTAATGAAATATTCCTGATTAAAGTTTATTAAAATAAAAATTAATTTGATGCTCGAATTGTTTTTAAAACTTAAAGAAATTAATAACGGAAAAATGTTTCCACAACTCAATTTGAAAATTTACAGGAATTTTCTTATTTCTTCTTTTGTAAGACAATTTATCTACCGGAATTAGAATAAAGATATTAATTCTATTTTCAAAGCATTTTTTTGTATCTTTTAGTAATCCTCACAAAGTTATAAAATTATCTCATTTCTCAAGTTTTAGAAACTACCTGCAAATTTTATCACTATTTGTCGAGATATTTGTGATCGAAAATAAAGCGTTTTCAATTGAAAGCCAAATAAGTTATTTGACTGACTTATTCATTTTTACTTCTTACTATAAACTAAATTTGAAATTTGAAAGAAATATTTCTTTCGTCTGTCGTTTAAGATAAGCGAATCGGGAAGGATCAACAGTGTTTAGCTTGGAATCGAGAGGTTACAGTTTCAATACTCAGAGAAAAAAGAACTGACGCTTGGAGTGGAGAGAAAAAAAAAGATATAATATTTATGTATAATTATTGTTCTCACTTAAAGAGATGGAAATATAAAGTCGAAAATCAAATAATCGATTCATTGAAGAAATACTTCACATTTTTCTTTAACAGCACTTAACTGTTACGTAAATTTCCTTCTCTTGTTGACAATCCCACCTAGTTGAACAAGATAATTATAAGACTACTTAATTCAACTCATGACATTTCACCACAATTTAAAGAACAATTATGTATAATAAGAACGAAGAAATGAGAAAACATTTTGTTTTCACAATAAAAACAAAAGAGCTGATATGCGAACTCGAAATACAAAGAATTTCTTATTATATTGTTGTTTGATTTATTAAAAATTGAATGCATTTATTTTTCGTCAACCAGTTTTTCGTGATTTTGTTTTTAAACTTAAACTAGATAATTTATTTTAGAAATTGTTCCACTAATCTATTATTGATTAAAAAATTTAATTTGATTTCGATTGTCAAAATGGAGAATAGAATTCAGTTATTTTATTTAACTTTTTATATATATCTACCGAAGAAGGCATGTGTTTTAATGGATTAGGATTTAAGTGCTCACAAACAAATGTTTGCTATAAATAAATTAAAAACGAAACCATAAATATTCTTCGTTTTTGACATAATATTTTTTACCAACGTCATATAATCATTCGTTTGCATATGGATTTGCATAAATGTTAAAAATTCTTTTTAGAATTGAATTTATTATTCTTTCGTCTGGATAGAGTTATTTATGAATTGGTAAAAAAAGTATGATTGTTAAATTAATATTATGCAGTCATTCAAGTATTATCTTTAGTCAACCAGTTAATAGCTCATATGAACTCATGCGCTTTATTTGGCCAGAATAAAAAACACAACAAATTAATTAATGTGTCTTAATGATTTTTATTAGACAGATATCTATTGATGATTTCACAAAAATTGATGAAATTATATTAATAATAGTTCAAGTAGGGATGGTCACAATGTTTGTGGTGATTTCTGGTCCATTCTTAAAACGAATTATAGTTTTCCATAAAAAATGTCTTCAAGGCTTGCAACCGTTCTTACCGCTTTTTTAACGTGAATGTTTTGTCTAAAGGTTTGTTTCAAAATGTGTGATTACGGTTTCAACTAAACTTGTTAATCATTCATTAAAAATAAGAAATTTAAAAAATTCGTATGAGATTTTATAAATATCCAGTTTTTTTGTCAAGATTTAAAATTTAACGAAGAGTAAATAAATTGAGTTTTGGAGCTAGTCAATTAATGGCCTTATTTGTGTTTTACAATATCACAGCGCTAAGTAGCAATTAGTCTTAGTAGGTCTTAGTTCTTAGTATATATTTATCTAGATTTAGTGCCGATTAGCAAATTGAACTTAAACAAACAAACATATAGGTAATTGGTTCTTTGAATTTCCTTTCATTATTATCGGAGAGGTAGCAGGCGGGTTGAAAAATACGGAAACTCATTTAAGTAAAGAAGAATTTGATTAAGATAACGTGGTTTTTTAAGAGAATTGTCACCTGGTCAATTATTATAAATTATAAAGAAAACAATAGCCCCTAATACAATGGGTTCAAAAAAAAATTGTCCGATACAAGGCGGCAGAAACCCATTCAAACACAAGCTTTGTTTCACAGTGGAATTTTCCAATTCGTACAAAAATCGAATTTCTAGGTCCTAGGGAGAAATAATTTGTTTCTTACATTCAAAAATAACGGTACCTACTATATCAATATTTTGAAAACTGATAAATATTTTTTTTTGAAATTCTGTTTCTTATTTTTCATATACTCGTATACTAAACCACTGATTAAGAAAAACTTGAGAAAATTAAAATTTAAAAATATTTTAAAAAACGCTCTAACGGTTTTTGAACAAAATAACAAAAATTTGTATATTTTAGATATATTAGACGGCTTCAGGTTTGTACTTAATTTTTTCTCATGTGAATCAGAAACCAGTTTATACGAGATTAGATAAATAGAATTTCACAGTTGTTAGGCTAAGCCTATGCCTCCTCACTTATTATCACAAGTTTACGTCGATTTGTATAAATTCATAACTAACAATAAAACATACATATATCTTGCAATAAATTAAATTTTGTTGTGTGATAAATTTATTAAAGAAAAAATATGAAAGACAGCCATTTTTCAATTAAAACTAAGTTCATATCATAACAAAAGATTTGTAAAACATCTCGTTTAGACGTTTACAATGCAAAAACCAAAGATCGATCTATCAATCTATCTATCGGCACTGTTTACGAAATCTTCGTTTAACTATCCCATTTACCAATAAAAAATAATGCTATTAAACCCTTAATTACATAATGCTAACATCATACAATCACTTAGGGAGTAGCTAAATAATTTTTTAATTTTGCAAGTCCAAAAATATATCTTGCAAATTTTTAAATTTACATTTGTTTACAAAACAAAAAAAAAAGTAGTTAAATTTACAATTTAAAGTAGTAGTAGTTTTTTTTTCTTTTTCCGCTATGTTGAATATGTTGGTTATACTTTTCTATTTTTGTTTAAGTTTGAATAAATTAGTGCTCATCATAAGATGATACAACACACGAGCAATGTTATCTTCATTAGTCATCATTAGAGATGCTTTGGGGCAAAAGGTGTCTATTCGACTTCCGATTGATTAAAATGTTTGTTAATGATGCATCTTAACACTTTGGTTTAAATGTTACTTTATTAACTTGAGAAGAGCTTTTTTTTCTATATAAAATGCAGGCCTTGCTTTTTAATTTGGGGTTTTTTTTTTTAAAAAGAATGAAATAAAAAAAAATACTAACAGGTTAAGTTTAACTCAGTTTTTTTTTTTATAAATTTTGATTTAGTCATTTATGGGTGTAGAAACAAATGTCACCAGTGTGATTCACTTGCGATAAGATTGAATTATACATTTAGTCATATCTAAACTTAATTTACATGTATAGTATACCTACAACAAAAAAGAGCTACACTCAAAATAAATGTATTTTTTTTTATTTAACAATAAAAATGATTTAATTCAAAAGTAACGATAATGAGCAAGTTTAGATTTTATAAATACAACTTCATCTTTTTTTAATTTAAAAATTTAAGTTATTTACAAGATACCTGTATTAGATTTGTATCTTTCATTATTTTAACCAGATTTAATTAAAACAAGAAGTTTATTTGTGAAGTTCAATGCCTTCATAAAAAACAAACTAATTCTTTTATTAAGTTGACTTTTTTTTTATGGATAGTAGTCTTTGTAGTAGGTTGAAGAGACTGCGTGGTAGTTTAATGTTTTTTCTTTATTTTTTTTTTGTATTGTCGTCATCAAAAAAATATATCAGTTTTTAAGCTGTCAACACTGCGGATAGTTAGTTATATTGTGATGTAGTTATTTTTTTTTTCTAATCTGATTTGGGAAATATTTCTATTTTCTTAATAATTTGGTTTGAACTACAATTTTCAGTTGAAGTAAATGATTTAGTTAAAAACAATGGTCAGTTAAAATTTTAACTCAATTAGTTATATTAATAGACCTAGAAATCATTTAATCTTCTCCTCTAACCAACAATTATCATGATGCACAAATTCTCCCACGGGTTCCCTGAATCGACCATAGAATTACTCGACAGGCCTGCAGGTGTCCTGCAGTTGCTTTTGTTTTATCCAGGTGTTTTGGAGCACCATCACAGATTCATGATATTCTAACTTTTCGCACTTAGGAGGAACGGTTCCATTCAAATCGAGTGTTGGAAGAATCTGTGTGATTCAGAAAATTAGCAGCGTAGGTTTATTCAGCTTACCCTTGGCACATCATAACTGATTCACGTTCAGGTTCGTGACCTTCAAGCAAAAATACAAGATATGTAAGAAAAAGCAAAGGACTCAAGACCCTACCCTGTTGCACACCTTTGCTATTTTGCCTTTGTTCTAAGTTCTTGGTTAAATCATTTAAAATAAAATAATAGTATTTTTTAACAAAAAAGAAATAAGTTCTTTTCCAAGTTGAAAATAATAATTTCCCTTTCAACGCATTTTCCTACTAATGAATCACGCCTCTCCTTCTGATTCCAAACTAATTGAGCAAACGTAACCGAAATACACAACACTTGATTGTTTATTTTATTGTTAATTCCATACACGCCACTTCAGACTGTCTTATTGGTTTGTTGTTTCGTATACAAACTGCCAAAGTGTGACACTTTTATTTTTTAATTAAACGTCACGTACCAATTGAACTACTTTCAAATATTTCTATAGTTAGTTTTGCAGACCGTATAGCAAGTAGCAAGTAAGTATGTTGAAATTCAAATGTAAGAAAAAAAAATCAGTGTTAAGGTGAAGGAAAAATAAATAACAATAAGAAAAAAAATTTTTTTTTAATATTTTACTATTACGAAAGCTTTTGTATGCTTTGCTACCATTTTTCGACATCGAGAAAGTACTTCCTGAAATGTTTCGTTTTTTTTTTTTTTATATGATATATTTCGCAATAGTTTTCGAATGAATGTGTACGGTTTTTGGTTTTATAAGTGATTTACCATATTTGACCAATGATATTAATACTTTTCTTTATTTTTTTTTTGTTGTTGTTTTTAGTTTTGATTTCTTGTTGATTTTTGTTTTCTTCACTTCACGCTTTGGTGACTAAGTTGGCATTGTGACATAGTTTTTTTTTTTTTTTTTGATGAAACAGAGAAGGCAACAAAAAGTCATAACTTAAGGATTAAAATCAATTAAATGAGGATTTTAATAAAATTGAGGACACATTTTTTTTTCTGTGGATTGTATAATATTTGCATTAAATTATTTGTGCCTTAGTTAAAGATTATTATACAGTATCTATTACGAAATAGACACATTTAGAGTAGATTGGTTGCGACTTGTGATAGATAAATAATATTTTGTTTAAAAGCTAACAGTTGATGACATTTTTAAAAGATTTTGGTAGTTGAAATAAAAATAATAATAAAAAATACAGTAATCTTCTTCTTATTATTCTTACTCTTCCTCCTCTTAAATATTAAACGTTAAATATCCATTTACTAAGACAAAAAAATCTCTTAGAAAAATAGATTAATTCTTTTTAATAAAAATAGAATGTTTTGGTAGCTCACTTAGACAGCATTTTTTGAGCTTGTCTTGCTCAATAAAATGCATGATAACTCACTTTACAAAAATTCGGTAACGTCACGTTTTTAAATGTAAAATATTTGATTTAAGAAGGTATCATTTAGCTGACTGTTAAGTTCCTTCATAAAATTTCGCTGTTTCATAATTTTGCAATTTTATATTCAGCTAAATATTTTTCGGCGATATTATATTTCACAAATATTTTTTCGCTTTTCATTATTTTGAATAGTATTAAGCTTTTAAATTAATGAATTTTTCAAAAGCTAAATATGTAGTATTATTCAAAATAATATTGCGATGTATTGTAGCGGAGAAATAATAAAATTCGGTATAAAATAATTTGCGAAGTATTTGCAATGAGAAATAATGAAATATAAAGTTTGCGAAATGATGATTTTGCGTAAGAATACCATACAAAATAAAATTGGGTCAAGCCGAAGTAGCTAAACAAATAAATGAGAAATGTTTTCATTTCTTAAAAAATTATTTAAGTGACAAATCAATATTCTAAGTAAAGTGAAGTGAAAGTTGCCGTTGAAACTAATAGAAGAATAAGGCTTGAAATTTAAGCTAAGACCCATACATATAAATTTTGTAATATCAAATAAAATGCATATTTGAAAAATAAAACTGTTCAAATATAGTTAGAAAAAAAGATATGCAAGTTTTTAGTATTTTATAAAATAAATTTATAAACAAAATATAAAAAATTACAACTGTTTTCAAAATATTGAGTTTTCGAAAAAAATTGATTTTTTTTTCAAATATCCATTATGTTTGATAAGCAATGTTATGAAAATAACAATTTGATCATAATTCGTCAAAACGTTTATGAGAAAATCAGAAAAAAAAACATTTATATGGCAGGTACCGTTAGTAACGGTTTTCTGTAAAATATTTGTAGCTATTGTAATTTAAATTTCTTATAAAACGCCATTTAAAATTTTGAACAAAATCGTTAGAGCCGTTTTCTAAATAATTTTTTTTTGTATTGAGACCTCTGCACTTAAACTTTAAAGGCGTAATATTTTCAAACTTAAATACATAGTTATATTTCTTTCACTTATAAAATAAATAACTATAATCTACAAATAGACCTACTTAAAATATAAGTTTGTGTTACTTTCAAAAATCCCCATCAAATGCATAATTTAATTCATCCATCTTTATTCAAAAGCATATAAATCAGATTTACCTTCATTTAACGTCTAATATCTTAAATTTTTGTCAACTTGTCAATTTTCGTTTTGTCATGGTGTTTTGAAAGAATCCATCAAACAATGCACAAAAATTATGATACACTATTGATACATGTTAACAATAAAACTAATCCACACCATAAAAAAACACAAATAATTTGCATCTCAATCAAACCGTAATTAGATAAAATCTCTTAAGCCATCGACCCAACATCTGACCTTGGTGTGTGAAGCATCATCTAACAATGAAAACAACTTTTCAACACATGATTGACATTAAACAAAAAAATTTAAAAAAAAAACAGATCTCAAACTCAAGAAATTTTTTTTCGTATGTCAGCAAAATAATAAAACAAAATAAAAGTAAAGAGTCGTACAACCACTTTCTTTAAAAAACTCTTCTTTTTGTGGTTTGAGATACAAAAAAAAATTTACTTGTTGTAGTAAGTTGTCAACGAAAACATAAACAAATTTAATTGAATACATTATAATCATATTTATCAACGCATTAAATGCAATATTTTATACGAAAAAAAAACAAGTTCGACAGATTCGGTATAGTGTATAGGAGCAAGAGTCATAAGTTGTTGTGTTTCCATATGAGCAAAAATAATAAAAAAAAACTCAACACGGTAACAGTTCTACTCCATGAATATGCCAAATAAGACAAACCTGCTTTGTCTTTTTGAATCATTTAGTTATAATTTTTTGACCCGGGAATAAGATATGTGTACATATGTACATCTATGGTAAGTTGTGGAGTCGTAAAAAAAAACAGTTAATCTGCATCAATTTGAATATAGTACATTTCTAACTTATAAACGAGTATTTTAAGTAAGCTTTTGGAATCATAATCATTTGTAACATTAGAATGGACCTTGGATAATTTCTCAAAGTAAAAGGGTATTAAAATATTTGGCATATTCCCCTCAAACTTTGGTCCCATTATACGGCAAATATTGGTTTTGTGCAAACAAAAATTAGAGGTCTTAACAAAAATAAACTTATAACGAAAACAGTTCCAAAAATATATTTTTCATCCTGTCTATAAAAATGAATAAGTGCGAACTTTTTTTTATTTAATTTTTTTTTATTTCCCACTGTCGGTAAACGTCAGAATAACAAAAGATAAAGCTACGAAAAACCAGAGGGATGAAATCTGCATCTGTTTGCATATTGGGGTGCGAGAAGTAGACATGAATTGTATGAATTGACACAATTATTGGTGGCAGCTCAGATAAAATAGTTTCACAGTGTATTTTCAAAAAAATGTCAACTTCGATGTTCCTTGAGTGATATCAATGAAATAAACAAAAATATTTTTAAAGAGGTTTTTCTAAAAAAAAAATCAACCTTGTTGCTCATTAAAGGATTTCAACGAAATGAATAGCTAAGACAGGGTCTTAAAAGAAAAATAATATACATATTTCACAGTGTGTTTTAAAAAAAATATTTTTTTCCTTCATAATATTATCTCAGCTATTACATGTGTCAATAAAATTGAAATCGCCCCGGAAAAACGAAGACGCTTTTTTTCTTTCATATGTAATTCCGACAGAGCAGGCACCCACCACCTGATTAATTCATACCTACTATTCGGTCTTCTTTTTCCATCCCAATATGCAAACGAAAATTGTGATTTTTGTCATTTCGTAATTTGGGTTTTCTTAAGTTAGACATTTCGTAGTTTTATTATTTCGTTACTTTGTCATATTTATATAGCTCTAAACAAGTTTATTAATTTTGATTAAATTTGTTTGGACAAAATATTTTTTTAAAACAGCGATATTAACGGTAGTTGCCATCATAGAATTGGAATTTTGATTTTCGATTCGATTTGATGGATCACCTTAAAAAATTTTATGATATGATTTTTGAAACCTCAAGATTTGGGAAATTGATAATTTATTATTATTATTATTATTATTTATTAATCAGAACATAAATGTACAAATTAATCTTAAAAGCTACAGCACTAGCTCCTAGGCTTAAGGCTGGGATCTTACAAAATTGCTTAAAATCTAATGGCTTAAATAATATGGTTGTAAATGCTAAAGGTGTGGGGGAGTGATCGGGGATAACAAGAATGAACGCTACAAAGCACGTACTCCTGCCATCAACGACCACTCCCCCGCTTAAGAGTTCATATAGTGATTTTAAATACATGTATCGAGGTTGAGATCTTGTAAAACTTTAAATACATTTTTTATGTTATCCGCTGATGGGATTGAAAGTAGGTTAGTAAAGGTTTTAATATATAATTTGTCAAAAATTTGAATGATTTTAATACAGTCTGAGGTTAAATGTTTAATTGAAATTATGTTGTTTGATTGGCAGATGTGGCAAGTGGCAGGAGATTCCTTCTTCAGTAAGTAGCTGTTTGTTATCCAAGTATGTCCAAGTCTTAGGCGTAGAAAGCACCTGTTCATTTTCGCAGTTGTATTTGAAGGGTATAACGCTGGCATCCCTTCTGGGTTTATTGAAGCAAAGTGGTGGATATAATTCTTCCTTTCCTTTTTTTTTGAAGCCAATATGTATTTATAATTTTGATTTTTTCATATAAATTATATATAAATACTTTGCACACCAGTTTTTTCCTAAAAATAGTTAAGAAATCTTATTTGCATATAAAAAAATTATTTTTGAAACGATTTTTTAGCAAAAAATTCAAACTTCTTGTAAGAATTTGCCTTAAATTTTTAAAAGGATTGTGTTCAAAGTAGTTGAAGTTTAAATAGTTGGAATACTACTTCGTCATCGGTTCCAACGATACTGCTGTCGACTTAATAGAGAAGGCAAATTCGCTTGCAGCATAGTTAACTGTTAACTCGACGCTTTCAAGTGGTGTTATAAATCGTAAACGCTTTTATGGGACGAAAATCGTTCAGTAGCGGGAGTCCTGAAAACTATTGAAATTCACAAATGTGTGGGGCTAGGAAAGTATCCGGGGAGGTGATCTTTTATGCTGGTAAACATTATTATTTATATTATACTTCAAAAGCTTTTAATGGGGTTTGGCATCAAACTTTTCTCTTGATGTCCATAAAATAAATTCTGGTGTATCTCAGGGTTGCGTTTTATCACCGAATCTCTTCCTTATATTCACTAACGATCTTTGCCTGTAACTTCCAATCCAATAAATTGATTTGCTGCAGATAGCACTCTCAGCATTTCGGTTCAATTATTATTATTTTTGAATGTTGAAATACAATGCCAGCGTACTAAATTCTCGAAAAAGAATTTCAAATGGGGAATTTTGAACCGTTCAGAAAGTTGCATTCCTCACCTAAACTAATTCAAATGAACCCAACTTCAGATGTATTACACGTACGGAGATTCGTTGTCATATCGCACAAAAAAATGTGAATTCTCGGTAAAGTCTCATTAGACTTTATGTGAAAAAGTGATAATTTGATGCCATTTTTATACCTGCGATTCTTTTAAAACATAATTATAAATAGCAACTTCACGCGACCTAATCGTGGGCTTACATATTTTTTTATGATTTCTTTTAATACTAACAATGTCAAACCCAACACCTAATTTAGGTAATAGGAAGAGAAATTATATTAATAAACAATAGCAAGTCCATTGGCACGTTGAAAGCAAAAGTGTAACGAACAAAAAAAAAAAATTAAACAAACTATAAAAAGCAAAGTAAAAGATTCCGTGGCATATCTATCTGCTATTCAATTTTCTAGCGCATGACCATTTTTTGTGTCAATGATGACGACGACGTAGATGTTGAACTTGTGATCGCAGATAGAAGATATATGCAAACTCGATTGATGATACGAGTAATTATTATAAAATATTTTACGACTTTGCGATTGTTTTTCAAGTCAGCCAGCCAGCGCGCAACGTCTTCTTCATTAATATTCATAAAGTGATGGTTCGTGTCTTCGGTTCGTCTTCAACTTAAAGCTGAAATTTTTCACTCTTACTTTTGATTCATATAAGCAAGTGATGTATTTTTTTTTCTCTTCACATTGTCTGTGGTTAGGACAGCAATAGAAGAAGACAAAAAGATACTCCATCAGCAACAAACTACTGAAAAATGTTTTGCTAATTTCCTTTTCGCTTCGCTCTTTTTTTTTTTGTGTGTGCTGTTGGTTGATTTCGCTTTTTTTTCCGTTGAGCCTGGTTTTCATAGTCTTCCCAGCCAGAAGAGCGTGTGAGGCATCTTATTGATTTCGTTTTCATTGGAGCGTGTTGATGTGGTGGGTATATTTGTTTTGTGGTAGTATAGATATGCATTGTTTTGATGATGGGAGTCAAAACAGAAGAAAATATTTGAAGAAAAACAAATAAACAATATACTCGTACATAAGTAAAATAAAAAAAAAAAAGATAAAACTGGATTGGAAACTGTGAGATTGATTAATTAATGAGTTCAATGGCATGATGCACCCGCTTTAATGTAATGGATGGGGATGGATTGCAGTTATTTATGGAACGAGTACAGTTTGAAAAGGATTTGATGATATTATCTTGTTTTATTGAAAAATAAACACAAACCGTGTTGGAGAATAGTAATGAAGAAAAAAAGTGTATAATAGTCGAGTCAATAAAATTGAATATAACGCAACCAAAGAACTTCGAACTTTTAAAGCTCAGGCTTGGTGGTTTTTGTCAAATGTTCGTTTTCATAAAATATGTAAATTTAAACAAGTTTCTGAACACAGCTACATTTTTATAATTTTATAAAGTTATTAATTAAGTACACAGAGAAAAAACTTTAAAAAAAAAACATTAATACTCACAAATTGTTCTATTTTACTATTAAATCTTATTAAAAGCATCAAAACAAATAGTTTTCGGATTAATTTAATGAAGTAAAATGTATTTAATAAAATTATCGTATTATTCTAAGATGTGCATAAATAATACGAAAAATTTATAGTTTTAAAAAAGTTATAAAAATAGAGAACTTACACCTAAATAGAAGTAATAAAACCAAATTAATAATATTTATCGGTCGGCGACTATTTTTATTTGGTAAACAAAATTTTCTCCAATGTAACTTCTTATTGCATTGGAGTATTATATATAAGAGACTTTTTTTATAGGATATTAGATTTTCTATCAAAGAAAGAAAATTTAAAAATTTTATAAAAATATCCAAGTCAGAAAAATCAACAAAGAACAAACTAAAAAGATGCACGACTGGATCGCATGAAGTTGCTTTTTAATATAGGACTTTTAAAATACAAAACAAGAATACCGTTTGAGAAAAATATGAAAATCCATAAAATTATTTATTTCAATTGCGAAAATAGTACAAAAAAAGAAAAATTGAAGGTGTCTTATAATGTATCTGTTTCTAGTGTTTAGCCATTTTGTTTCTTCGACTCACACAACACAATTTTTACCAGTCATATAGTTCTTACTTTCCAACTTGTCATTCTTAAATTTCCTCAAATTTTTTTCACTACATTGTTAGCCATTTCATTAGATCATTTCTGATCGGCCAAGG
The DNA here is from genome assembly GCA_958431115.1 of Syrphus vitripennis. NCBI lineage: Eukaryota > Metazoa > Arthropoda > Insecta > Diptera > Syrphidae > Syrphus > Syrphus vitripennis. The sequence goes on along the minus strand of OY288108.1, from coordinate 120,232,727 downwards.
ACGAGTATCATGCATAGCAGTGGAACTGCCTGACGAGGTTGTACCCCTTATAATAGCAAGTATTCCATAACGCTCTTAATCTTTCGAAAAAATTAAAATGTTGTGAAATGTCTCCGTAAGTTTTCGACACTGTCATGCTTCTTTTGTCGTTCTTTGATCTCAATTGAATTTTGTTTTTCAAAATAAACTAAAAGCTTCTCACAATGTCTCCCACAGTCCTACATTAAATCATTATTTAAACCATATGTTTGGAAGGTGACAGATTCCATAACTCATTAAAACAAAAATTAATTATTTTTTACTTAGACTTAAAAAACGAGATGTGACAGCACGTGCGACCCAGTCGTGCTTATCTTATCTTATGGATATCATTAAATAAACAATGCAATATAATTTGAAATGCAAATAATAATTTATCTAATCAAAAACTATAAAACTTAAACGTAAAAATTAAATAAGTCATATAGTAACCGTATATCTTTTCAAAACTTTCTTCAATGTCTTTTAAATCTAGCCGCACCCATTTAAAAAAAAATTAACATTATAATGACTTTAGTCGCTCAGATCCCATATATTTTAGGAGTATACCTCATAAGTTTGACCTTATCACAAAAAAAAAATTAATTAATTTATTTTAAACTCTTAGAGCTTGCATCCAACTCTTTTCATATCTTATAGGTCAAAGTACCTGTCTATAGAAATCACTTTTCTGTTACTTTTTCTCTTTGTCTTTGTTTACAAAAATTAACAGAAAAACTATCTTGTTAGCTACAAGGCCGAAATAAGAAGTTAATTGTTATATACGTTCTTTAGTTTCTTTTTATGAAGCGACGAGAAGATGGAACTTTACACCATATACAGTGGTCGCTTAAGATTGTAATTGTATATCTTTAGCATAAGCATGTAGTTTAAGATAATTCATAATTATGTCAAAGAGGTATTTGAATTTGTTCTACTTTTTCTGTGGCATCATGTATGTATGTTTGTCCATCACATCGTTCTCAAAGGTTTTCAGTTTCACTTTTTTTTTTTAATTTTAAAACAAGTTGAAGGCGATTTTTAAGATAAAGTAACCAGCGCAAAAAAAATAGAACGTTCAGATACTTAAACTGGCCATTCGAGGTGATAATGATTTATTACACTTTTCTGGCCTAGTTTTAAAAGTAGAGTATGAGTCTCAGAGTTTTCTTTTCTTTTTTGTTTTGTGTAAATCATAAAATATTATTATTAAGGGTGAACATTCTCTTCTGAATAATTTTGATTCTGTAGGTTTGTGGTTTTAGTAGATTTGGATACTTCCTCTATAGAAACGCCCTTAAAAAAAAACTAGCTTGCAGCCGTTAGTTTTAATGACTTTTTACTTCTCAATAGCGTCATTAGCTAATTCTTTAAGAAGTACTGAGTATGAGGAGGACATTGGCATAATCTATCAAACAAACGATGTTTATGGCAATAAATCTTGTGTTTTTTTTCTAGGTAACTAGTATTAGCCAATAGAAAATGTGTTAACAAGCTTATGCAATAGCCATCACTTAATTAACGTACAGTTCTGTGCAAAAAAATGTTGGTTGCAATTTTGGGTAATAAATTGGTGGGGTGCTAAGGACTGAATTTTGTGGGGATGATGGAAAAATAAATACCGCCATTTTAAGGTGTTTCTTGTTCAATATTTGGACAAAGTTATTGAAGAAAAAAATATTTTCCATATTTGATTGAGTAGTATTAATTTGTAGTTGTAGGAGAAATCTTTAAAAAAATGGCAATTTCACGATAGAATTCCATTTTTTTTTGTAATTTAGAGCCAAATAGTATTGTGTTCAAGCAAAACAATCATAGGGCCCGTAATTTGAAAAAAAAAATTGTAAATATAAAGGGTGCCTCTTAAAAATGCTATTCTTTCAGGCGTAATATAATAAACTTTGATGTGGTTTTATGGAAATTCATAAACCCTAATTTATAAGCCCAAAAATTTGAATTTACTGCAAAAATCAGTTTCTTAATATTTTCAGGCTGGAACGGTTTTTACTCAGTCATTTTTAGACAAGTTTTAGATTTTGTTAGACAGTTCACTTTCCAATAGAGTGGTGTCCATCCTTTAGAAAAAAATACAAATTAAAATTTCCATGTTCAAACACAATTTTCGGATCGATTTTAAAATATTTGTCTACGTTTTTTTTTTCCAGACTTTGAAGAGCGTTTTATTTTTAAATTTCGAAAAATGTTTGTGAATTAAATATACTTTCTTTTATTGGTAAGATGGGTGATAATAGCATTGAAAAATGCAAACAAAAATTGGACTTATTTGCATAAGTTTTGGAAAAAAAATTAGTTATTCAAAAAATTATTTTTTTCCAAAATTTTGAGTATATTTTTTTTTCAAAAACTTTGCACCGAAGTTACTTAATTTTTGAAGTAAATTAAAGTATGGAGTGTTGAATTAAAATGGCTATAGCATAGAATTTAAAACATTTCAGTTTTTTTTTAAGAAAAATTTTTAACCAATTTTTTTTGAATTTTTTTTTTGAAAAAAAAAATATTTTCCATTCCATATCTTCATTCCATTTAGCAAATTTGAGTATTAAAATGTATTTCTTTGTGAAAATTCCTTTTAATAAAAAAAACATGTTTATATTGGCGCCTGACTGGCAACTGAACACCCCTACGGGAAACAACGAAGTAACAAGAGCGGGTAGTGTCTCAAAAACATCAGTTACTGGTAAAAAAAGACATGGTGCCTTACTACCACTTAGCCTAATATATTTGGCAAAGAAAGAACTCAGTCAAAGAAGAAAAGACATGTAACAGTTTTTCGACATAAAATAACCTCAAGGACTCATTATTCTTGGACACCCTGTATAATATTTATTTAACTGAACATACTTTGTTACAGAAGCTATGCACCTGTTTGCTTCTTAATGTCTTCAATTCCTCTTCAGATCTTAAACCATTTTACTTGAATTAGATAAAACAAAAATTCACACTACTGTACATTTATCAAGATTTTGTATTGCATATATGCAATGATATAAAGTGCTAATAGTTTGGGAGGTCTTCACAAAACAAATTATATTATTGACGTAATGCATTCATAAAGATATGCGAATTTCATATGAACATTTTTATCTAAAAAAAACTGGCCATAAATTGATGGATTTGAAAAATGTTTGCATTTGACATTTGGAATAAATTAATGAGATAAAAAGAAGAACAACAACAAAAACAGCCAAATAAAAACCGGCTTTTTAGGTTATCATATGTTTAAGTTGAAATATTGCTAAAAAAAATACATATACTAATATTAAAAAAAAAAGTTTTCTTTTTGTTGTGTTTATTTACATCTCACAATAAATTAACATATTATTTTAATCGAGTTTTCTCACATAACATGTCACGAATAGATAGATATATATTGATGTTAGTATAATATGTCTGCAGGTGATATTGTCTGAGATTTATTTTTATTTTGAGACCAATAGGTCATGGAAATTTTTATATTTTAATAATTTTTTTCTTTGTTTTTTAATTGGTTTTTAATAAAATTTGTTAAATAAGTGATTTAACGTAAGGAAGAGTTCACAAAAACAAAAGTAAAAAATCAAAAAATATATGTAGGCACCTACCTACGTTTTTTCATTATTTTTTAATTAAATTACTCAAAACCTTTTTTTTTTAAAGATGTAGACATAAGAATTTTCTTTGAAAAACAGCAGGGGCTAAGATTTTTAAAATGATGAGCCACGTCAACCTAACCTAACCTACTAACCTCCCTTCCCACCTCTTCTTAGTTGACTCTTTGTATATGAAAACTATAGTACTCTCATGGCGAGTTTTTTTTAGGGTTGCCCGGATCCTGGTGGTGGCGCTGCAAAATGTGAGGTGTAAAATTCGATTTGGTGAGTCTTTAAGCGTCGAAAATTGGTGGTAGGAGCAAGAGGAGACTATTTTTTGGATAATTGCATCCAAAAAATATCAATAAATATCATTTAAAACCTCCATAAGCTCTCCGCAAAAAAAAAGAGTAAGGGTTGCCGGCATACATTAGATGTCGCCCCATTCGACTTCCACCATGAGAGTACTATAGTTTTCATATACAAAGGTTGACTACATCATTGACATCAATTCTTGAAATCAATCATAGGTCAATTTCAATAAGTGTACTGAAGCCCAATTTCGTCATTCTTAATTTCGATTTAACTAAAATTTATATTTGTTCTCTCCAGATGCAGTATTTGCATTTTTATCAGATAAAAAAAAAAATAAAAAATTAAATTTACATTTAACATACACTCTTTTATATAAGATTTTTGACATTTTAATAAATGCAGATATTAATAAATTTGCACCTTAATTCAATATCAATTTAATGATAACTGCAATAAAAATCTTAATTTCCATACCACACTCTTATCACAAAATTAAGCAATTTGATGAGATTTGATTTGTGATGTGTTGGGTGACCTTGGCATTTTCTTTCCTAAACTAAAAAAAAGTATTAAAAATGTTTGCCATTTCATTTGTTAAAAGACTCATCGCGTGTTTCCAATTCAGTATTCTCTTTCAGGCTACCAAAAAAAAAAACTATCAATAACGGAACAGAAAAAAAAACTTAGGCAGTAGAACAAAAGAGCTGACGTGAGAACGTTTTTACAACTAATTTTTTTTTCGTCCGTTTGTTATGAAACTTTGTCAGTTGTTAAAAAAATAAATTTAAATTAAGATGCGTGAGTTAAATATGACAAATCAAATTGAGTCGTTATAACGCCCCAAACTCACGCTACACTTCAAAAATCACACCTGACCATAAAAAAAAAAACATTTTCTAATGAAATGTTTTCACTTTTAACTGAAAAGCTAACAAAGTGATGGGGAACAAAATGTTATTAACTGTTAACTATACTAATTATTTAATTAAATTAAATTACTCCACAACTCTCGATAGTGATTTCAAGCCCACGAACGCTTTAAGTTGATTTGTAAAAATCACTCCAAAACATGATTTTTTTTTTCTGTTAAGTATTAAACTTTCAAAAGCTTTAAGAATTAAATTACCCTGGTTTGTCTGATTGTTATTGTGTCTGGGAACTGACAGTCATATTTCTCAATTTCAAGTGCGTTTTTTTTTTTTTAATATTTTCATGTGTGTGTGTGTTTAATGTGCCACAAATTTTAATTCACACAAATCATGTGAAATCAAGCAACGCGGTTGAAAGAAAAAAAAATCGAAAAAAAAATGAATTAAAGCAAAAAAAGTGGTGGTAATATAGTTTTGTGTTGTGCTCCCATTCCAAGTGGAATTGCTTAATAGAAAAATCAGCAGTAATTTCACGCTACATTAGACCAGTTCGTCTTGAAAAGATTCCAGCTACGCTCATACGTTTTGTTTTTTTTTTTTTTGTTCAGCAGTTATTTCCATACCAATTCTCCATTTCTATGAAATTGTTCTTTATAATTTCGCTAAAATATAGGTGGATTCGATAATCAATTGATTTCAATCATTTTTCAATTATTTATCATTGATTGAAATCGAAAGTGAATAAAAATCACCTACCAACATGTTTGTATAAAAATATCTTCTTGTCTAGACGACTGCGGGGACAAACAAAAAAAAAAAGGAATGTTTTCATGAAATTATTTTCGCTATTTTAAAAGTAAAAGCAGAATAACAAGTTTTAGTTTTCTATATACTTATATATATTTATTACATATATATACTGTCGATCTAGTTGAAGTCAATTAAAATGCAAGTTTTTCGACTTAATTAGGTAGAACGATAAAAATATTTCGCATTTTATTATTTTTATTTCTATGGTGATTTAGCTATGTTAAATACAGTACGAAAGAAAGAATGAAAGAAAGAATGAAAGAAAGAATGAAAGAAAGAAAGAAAGAAAGAAGACAAACAACAGCAATAGGTTGTTGTACGATAATTTTCTGTTTGCAAAATTTTAAATGTTCAAATTAATTATTTCCTTATATTAAAGGGAAGTTCCAAGGCAAATTCTGGCACTGCACCCTTTTTACAGGAATTAACTCAGGTGCTTTTGCATTTCTCTTTAACTTAACTACCAACGAAGTTAGAATCTACCAGCTCGAAATATGTGCTAGACGCTTCACAACATTTCAACTTTTTAAACGAACTGGTTTCTAAGATATATTGTTTTTAAAATCACAAGAACCGTAGCTGGCATTAACAAGCACAACAATAGATCTTCAGTATCCGTCCATTTTCTCAGTTTTAGGAAGAACTTCCGGTTGATGTTGTTATTTATAATGTTGGTGGTTGTAGTGCCTATATTAAAAAAAGATCTCAAATTCTGATGTTGTTGTATTTAGCTTCAAAACTACATCATACTAATATCATAGAGTTAGGAACTTATTCCCCAAAGATTGCCATTGAAGACTTTTAAATTTAAAATAAAGATTCTAATTACTAGACATATGTAGATATTTAAGAAATACATATATAAATAAATATGTATGTAATCAAACTTTCAAAAAGTGAAAGGAATCCATCTTGAACCTGAATATACATGTTACTTAAATCACTTTCAGTTACACTTTTCGTTTCAAAACAAAAATAACAGAGTGTTATTGATACAAATTTGCAAATCCAAATTGACACTTTGGAATCCTTTTCCAATTGCCGATTGACATATTACTACTCAAAGTCAATCTATTTACCTCTTCGAATATTGATTAAATGCCAATAAAAATAAAAAAAATAAATTCCCTTTTGTGCATGAAGCTAGACGACATTCACTTATCTGCTTATTGTAATCAGAAATCAGCAGACACTAAGAGACCGACGATATGTCTCCGCACTGCAAATTTGAAATCTATCCAATATTATTGTAGCATTCCTATCATCTGATAAATACAAAAAAAAAATATTTCAGATAGTTTAACGATGCATTTTAAATTAAATGAAACGTGGAAAAATAGAAAAAAAATATATAAAATTTTATGCACAACAACGCACATTTTAATATATTTCAAAAATATAGCCTGGGAGATTATGTTGCAAAATTAATTCTTTTTTTAATCAAAAAAATAATTCTGGTCAACAATGGAAATAGAAACAATTTTGTGGTAAATGATTTGTTAAATGCTTATTCTTTTGAACAATTTTGATTTTTGTTTTCAGCTATTTTTTGCTCAAGAAACTTTATTTGAAGATGACGATAGTTTTGCTATTTATGACCCTTTAGAACGTCCAATTCATAATTCACGCAAAATTAAGTCTTAAAAAAACCATCCGTCCAAATTACAACTTATATCACAAACTATGGAATACTTAAATATTTTGGACTTTGGAATATCCATTTTTTTTTTGTTGTTCATTTGACTTTTCTTGTATCTCTGGGATTTTATTTATTTTTTCCGAATTGTTTATTCAACAATGATGGTATAGTTTGCCAATAGCTTTTCGTGTCCACAGCCAATAATTTACCATCGCTTTGGTACCTGCCTGTGGCGACACTTCCATTCACGAATTGATTGATATGTCTATGTGCACCTCCCATCAAGATGAGTTGCATACAATATTTTATACTCTGGCCAACATGAGAGAAGGGGACATTTGATCCACCACCACCATCCATCCATCTGTTGGATGCAAAAAAAAAATCAACTTAATAATTTTTATATTTCCAAACACGTTCAATTCTCACTTGTAACGATGATGGTTTAAGTAATGTAACTAACATAATAGGTTGTGCGTTAAGTGCATTGGACCTCATGCTATGCACGTTTAGAGGGTGTTTCAGAAGAATTTATTTAAAACTTACGGTTTTAACAATAAATCGAGATTTGCACCAAAAATAAATATTATTGGTTTCATATATGATGGGTAGGCGTCATCGCCCCAGCAAACTGAAAATGAGTGTGCACCTCTAACTCTTGCATTATTGGATCAGTTAAATAGACCTTCCCAACAATTTTTTTATTTTTTTTATTTTTTTTTTTATAATTTGCGCGCGCTCAAGGGGATGATGTACCCTTTATATGTTGTTCAACACAGCGCCGGCGTGAAGGATAGGGATGGGAAGGGAAAGGTGTATGGAAAGGTATGTGGCGCGAGGTACTGATACTGAAGGTGGTGGTTGGCTCAGATTTTATCTCCAGGGTTGGCGACTGGGATAAGGCGGAGAAATGGCGTGTCTTATATCAATGTCCCTTTATAATTCGCATTATTTTGTTCATTGTCATATTTGTTTGGCATACTAGTTTTTAAATATCCGACTATCCGTTTGCTTATTTTGTTTAAAAAAATTACATCTTTTGAATCATTAAGTCATTTTGAGTCAATTTCAGTGATGATACAAAATTAGTAGAAACGCTGCTTGATTCGCAGTTAAGGTTGAAGAAAATGTTTCAAATAGAAATTAAAAGGTGTCTTAAGGCTCGACTCTTTGGCGAAGTTATAGTGGCAGAAGACCTCAAAATTCTCTAAACAGTTACTATTCCTTCCTTGCCACTGCTTTGAATATATTTAGAAATTTAAGAAATCGTTCAGATTCGAAAAACCTCCTTCTTAACAAAATTACGCCACCAAGATATACAAAGAACAATCGACCGATCAAACTTGATAATCTAGCTTGGATTTTTTGCCAAAAAAAATTGATTTTTTTTTTGTGACATTACTTTTTTTAAACAATAATTTTTTTGATGATTTTTTCAACAATTTTCAGCTTTTTTTTTGAGGAAAAATTCGTAGTTTTTTTTTTAAAGGAAAATATTTTACAAATTTTTTTCCGGCATTTTAATTTTCAAATTTTTTTCCGACTAAAACAATGTTCAGACTTTTTTTCTGACAATTTTATTCTGACCAACTTTTCTTCGGCATTTTTTATTTCACTGATTTTCACTTAGTAGTTCCCTAACTAATACAAAATTTAATTTTCACCCCTAGAGGTGCATCAAAAACCTTAAATTTTGAAGGCATTTGCTTCAAGAGTTAATTCTGTTGATCGAAGTGCAAACAGGGACAAATTGATAGACAAACAGACAAAAATTCTAACGAAACTAATACTTTTTCCTTGTTGACACCGTACTCGACCCTATTGAACTCCTTGCGGACAGCAAACGTATTAATAATGACAGAATGTATTAATAATGAGACGAAGAGCTGAAAAAAAAGTTCCAATTTGTCTCAGGCTTTTGAGCGAGGCAAAAACAGACAAACTGTGTTGTGGAAGATATATTTCCAATTTTCTATTCTCTATTGAGTAGTGTTTATTGGAGAATTCTATATCATCTCCAAATCCTAGAAAACCATCATCTTTATTGAAATCTCCAGTTTGTTGTTCTAACAAACGCCTTGGCCTTTGCTTTTCAAATACATGCTAAATTCAGTTTATCAACTGCACACCCTGTCAATCTTTGCGTCTTTAATTTTACTTGAAGTTGTCCATTCATGTCAGGTTTTTTTTTCTATGGCACTTCTTTTTATCATAAACAAGATTTTCTATCTTATTCGGCCATCATCATAGCTCATGATTGTGCAAATTCGTGCCTTTAATAAGTGTGCGGAAAATTAATAAAGACAAAACGACAAAAAACATCAAACAAACCTAATCAATGAATGGGCAACATCGAATACTGCATTATCAATGGTATATTTTATAGTGCCGTCACCATTGAAGTTGCTGATGGTTGTTACAGGTATTCCCAGATGACGACGCTTTTATGTCGGAATTTCTCAGAATTCTTCGCTGATTTCCTATTTCGACATTGAATTCAATTGAAAAATTAAAATTTATACTTGAACATTTACAATGCCAGTGAGTTTTCTTTGGAAAAAGCTTAAAAAGTTGCCAATGAACCATGATGGCATCATGTATGTCATTCCTGAGATACTCCTTGTGATTGATTGCTTTGATGAAAGTCAATGGCTCCTGATGGGATATCCATTATCTGATGCGATTGTTGCGGCATCAATTCACTTTTTGTTTTTTAAAAGAGTGAATGTACATATCGTGTTTTTTGATAATAATGAAAGTTCCGTTTTGAATTGTATTTGCTAAACGCAATGAAATTATGTTAAATAATGATTCGCTTTGAATTGCCGATGTCATTTTTATTTTAAGTATATTGAGTCTATTGGCGCTTAAATCTTATTTGTGGGATAAAATTTGTTGGATGATGTTTCGTATTTGGACTTTGGTCTGGAAAATTTGCATTGGAATTTTGGAACTGTATCAATTTTTAAGTATTGTTTTATGGGCATTTACTTTTGGCATTGATATAAGATGTAACGGTAGGTGTGGTTTGACAAATGAAGTAAAATAATATTCACTGGACTACTGAAATAAATCAGCTACGTGGAAGTCTCAACACTATTTTCAATTATTTGAATTGTTGATTCAAAATAGAGTTTTAGTTTGGGTTTGAGTTTTTTAGTAATGAAACTTATGTTTAATATTTATGTTGACCATAACGCTCATTAGACGGATTGACAATTGGCGGACCATGAACATGAAGTGTATAAATGTGGAACGTTGCTTTTTCAAAAAAATTTCATCAGAATGTCGTCAAAAAAAATATGAAAATGCATAAAATTCACTATCGGAATTGCTAAAATAAGCGAAAAATAAAATTTAGCTAAAATACAGATAGAGTTATTAACGGTTCAAAAAAAATATTTTACCTAAATGATTTTCATTACTTACAAAAACCCACTAAAAAAAAATTTATTAAAATTGTTGGATCCGATTACAAGATACAAAATTTCTTGTGACAGGTTACATATATGACAGGTACTGTTATCTTTGAAGTTAAAAATAAAATAAATTTCGTCCTCAGGAAATCACCTGAAAACCTTGAGTTCCAAGTTTGAAGAAAATCGCTTCAGTACTTTATGCTGTAGTTTGAGGTACAAATAACAGACAGACAGATCGACATCCAAAATTGTAGGACCCACTTTTTTCGCATTCTGGTCATCTAATTATAGTAAGGTCTGATTTATATTTAGATATTTGATATTTTTTTACGAATTCAAAACTTGTCCAATAGTACCTGCTATCGCTAATAAAAATGAAAATTTCTAACAAATCCGTGTAACGCCATTTAGCAAATATTTACCACTGATCCAAAATGAATCTATATCCCCTAAAATACTACAATGTACAAAAACGAAATATAGTCGTAGAAAAAAATGTCCGATTCTTATGCTAAAACTCTTACTTTTCGCTGGCTGTCAGTCGCAGCGACGTTAAAAATTTGTTTTCCAAACGTATGTAAGATTGACGGGTAATTTTTAAGATTGATAATTCCTTAGGAAGGTCAGTTCCAAATTCCAAAGTTTTGAAATTGTTTTAAATTAAATGTTAATTTTGACTGGAATAAAATTTCTGACAAAAATATGTTGTATTACTGTACAATAAGTGGAGTTTTCATTTTTCATAATTTTATTAAATTGTGTGTCTACTTATTTACAAACAAATTTATACCATTGTTTCTTGTTCGAAGAAAGAATTTTAATTTTTCTTTGTTTTTTTTTCGCAGGTATGTTCAGCAAACCATTTCAAAAATTCCGTAAGTAATATATCTATGTGCGTATATGCATACCTATCCAAATTAAATGTTTCATATAAAAAATGTGGGTACTCTCATTGATAAATCATTATGTTTCCTCAGTCATTATTAATTCTTGATTTATTTGGCCATTAAAGTTCGGAATGTGGAACCAATAACAAAAAAAAAAAACTTAAATCAACTATCTCCCACCAATTAAAATATGTTACCCGAAGACGGAGAGTAGAGTATGTAATAAATCATCACAAGGTAAAAAAAAAACATTCCAAAATCTGAAATTACTCAATCAACTACACACAAGACACTTTAGTATGCAGTTTTCAGATAAAACGAAAAACTATGTAATTTTAATTTCAAGGTTTGAAATATTGACATATTGATTGTTCCGAAAGACCTACCACAAAAAAGTAGTTCAAAAAGATTATGCATCTGGTTGAATTCATTTCACAATAAATTTATCGAAATTACCATCAGAAACGCAGAAAAAAGTGATATTTTCTTCACATTAACAGTTAAGACTATTACATTTGTTCCACTCTCTTCCCACAAAAAAAAAAAAAAAAAACGTTGCCAAAAAAATCAACAAAAAATCCTCCATCCATCGTACCGTCACATCGCATTGGTACAGTCTCGTCACCCCTCAAGGGAATTCCCTCAATGAAACGAATGCCAACCAAATCGGTACTTAATTTACTTTTTATTATATCATCGAAAATCTTGAAAATCAAAATGAGAAGCAAGAGGCTTGTTGCTGGTGATGAGATTAAATTAATTTGACTCACATTTGAGTGAACACGAAGACAAAATGCGTCATAAACATGAAAATCAGTCGAGATGTGTGAAAAAAAAAAACAAAAACCAGCTCAGCGTGCCGGTAACTAAATTAACTTTAATAAAAAAAAAAGAAAGAAAAAAGTTTTAACGCCAAAATGCGATGGCGATGTTATAATGAAACTCACTTCAGTCAGATTAACAAGAGATCGGTTTTACTTACTTACCGTTATTGTTACCACTTTTGAATTTGTTACTTTATTTCTTACTGGTGTAACAATTGGTGTTGAAATTGAGAGTGTTGAGTGTTGCACTTTAGAAACAACTTCTGTTATTGCTTAAGTGCATTATAAATTTTTAATTAAAAAAAAAACAGTAGCTAAACATTGGTGTGATGATGCTAGTTTAATCGATAAGTAGAAGAAGAACACAAATTGATGGATTTAATTGGAAATTGAAAAATTATAGTCAATTGTTGAAAACTTGGACAGTTAATGAATTCTGACATCTTTAGAGTCTTTTATTTCCCAGCATTAAGATTTATTTAGTGTCAACTAAATTTTGACGATAGGTCTTAAAAAAAACAGTCTTGAGACATGATAAATACATTAGACATGTGTTGCACAACCAACGATGGTAAATATGGTAAAATTAAAAAAAAAATACTAAACTTTGAGGTTTGATTTCACTTTTTCACATATCCAGAATCGAAATTGTATAGAGTTTGAACAAGCACATAGAAAACGTACGGTAAAGGTTGATTTGAAATTTGTGAACACAACAAGAACTTTTGATTTTTTTACTAGTAGCTCACTTTTTTGCAGAAGACAAATAATTTAATTTAATATTACTTTAAGAAATTGTATTTTAATGAAAAACTGTTAATCACATTTCACGAACCATATTTTAGTTGTGTAATATAACCTCAAAAACGACAACAAAACAGTGCTTATATGCTCTTAATTTCTAATATATCGATGGTACAATTCTGGTGACCAGCAGGAGAAGAATTAATTAATACACTCAGGCGTATACGCATTTTTTTAAATACAATTTTTGTTTGTGCACGTCTTATATTCTTTATGACTATAAAAAATTATATTTTTATTTTTGCGACTCAGAGTGGCACTTTAATGGTTTCAAAAATCATGTCTCCTAAGAGTGCTGCAGAGTGAAGTGGTGATTTTTCAAGCAAGATTTTGAAGGCTCCGTGAAAAAGTGAATCGAAACCTCTAGCTTTCAGCTTTCACCTTTCCAAATTAAATCCGATTGACGTCGAAAACTTTTATTTTGACTTAAATGCTTTCATTCTTTCTTTTTTATAATAAGCCAAAAAAGAAGTTTGAGCTCAAAACTGTTTTTAAAAATGCAAGGAATAAGTAAAATCTGCCATTTTTAAAATAGATTGAAATTTGATTTTATTTAATAACTTCTAGGGAGTAATTTTTTCTGCAAAATTAACTGGGACAGAATTATCTACAAAATGACATATTATGTCGAGTTGATTTAAATAAATGGAAAGTTAATCAATGCAGCTTCGAGTCGGTATTAAAAAATGAATATGGTTCTATATATTAGGTATGTAAGTCAAGACAATGGTTAATTTAAAGTGACAAATTAAGCTTTTTTACTGGTGCCAAAAAAAGTATAAATTGAATTCAGACTTCAAATATCTGATATATTCTTTTGAACCAAGCAATGCGAATTATGGAATTTGGAAAACAGGTTCCTTAAAATGATAATTTAAAAAAATGTCGACCAAGGAAAAATATATTTTATTAAATTTTTCTCAAAATCTATTGATTCCACTAAAAAAAGTCAAAAAGTGAAAAACAAAAAACAAATACTTTTTGACTAACTGTTAAAAAAATTAATTTTAACCTCCTCCTCTTTCACCTCCCAAAAATTTAAGCTCTGTCCAAAATAATGGTATGTACTTTTTAAAATATACTTAGGACGCAAAAATAAGGCTATCAGCCAAAATTCGCACTTCAGTCCGCTATGTATCGGTCATGTCACGCTTTCGAGACATCAAATCATTATTTCAGTTTTCAAAAACACCTCCAAAGTATTAAAAAAAAATTTGCTTTCCGTGAAATATATAACTATTTTTTTAAATTTTACTTTTTTAATCTGGTACTTAAAATTTTTTAGGAAACAAGTTTCAGCTGAAAAAATTAATTTTGAGATTTCTGTTTTTAACGTAGACATTAAATCCCGTTAAATCTTTAAAACATTATGTCTTAAAACAAACAGACAAACATTATGTCTTAAAACAACAAAAGATATACAGCTTATAATAATCTGCTCTTCAACATAAAATGCATAAATCAGAAATCAAAATTAAGTTCAAGTCCTTTCAATTTAGTTATTGTCTTTTATAAATATTTTTTTTATTACTCAAATAACAATTAACACATGAAGGTCGAAAACACTGACTGTGATGGGATTTAATATTGTTTTCTTAATTTTTATGACTTATCATAATTTATATTTATACCTTCTCCAAAGTTCTTAGCTTTTAAAAGAAAAGCTTAAAGTCTTTTGTTTTCAATTAAAATTGTACAAAGACCATTAAAATGTCAAGGCTAATATAGTAAAATTAACAAACAATGGAAATCTATAGATACCGTGTTAAGTAAAGTTATAGTACAATGAAGAGGATTTTATAAACCTGATTTCTTGCAAACACATATTTTGTTGTTTTAATTGCAATTAAATGAGAATTGGCATAGGTTACTACGGTATTCCCAATAAAACACGTTAATTGAATTCTAAGAATTTTGTGTATGAAATTGAAATTTTAAGTTTATCTTTTTTCCAGTAGATTTGTGGTTTAATCTTTTTAGAAATTTGTTTTAACATATATTACCTTTGTTTATCTAAATTTAAATATTCCCATGAAAATAAAACAATTGATTGTTCAAAGTTAGAGGCTATGGGACTTACATTTTCCAACTTGAACTTGGTTATTTTAATACAATTTACTTAACGGTCTACGGGATTTCTTGGATAAACCTTGAAAGCCTGAAAGACATTCCGGAGGAGGCAATTGTAACAAATTGACCAAATACAAAATGATACTTTTATTTACTATAATAATAGAATAAACCAAGGCAAACTGATTCGTAGAGAACTTCTTCTCGAAATTAATGTTCCCCTCATAAAAAGTCACAATAAAATGTAGTTTTGTACAAGATTCCCCAAGGCTGTGTCATTTCAATATTTTTAAACTAAAAACTACCTAAATTCAAACATTTTGAATCTCAGATAAGCATCTACATAATTAATAGTAGGTAATAAGAGTATCTAATCATAAAAACAAGAAATATTTAATTACATTTTTCCGTTGTTTAAATATTTATGTCACTTTGTTTTATTTTTATAATTATTATTTTTTGAACATCCTGAATTTAAAACACTATAATTAATAAACTCACTAAGATTTGTGGTGTCAAAACACAGTAACCTATTGGCGCCAATGTGTTGTATCTGCATGTTTTAAATGTCAGTACGGTACATTTCTCGAACCGCCATTAAGATACAAAATATAAATTGTTATTAGCTAACCAAAAATTATTTTTTGGCAATCTAGATTAAAACCTTGATTTTTTTTCGCTAAAAAACCAGAATCGCCAAAAAAAAACAACAACTTGTGGGTGAAATAAAGTAGCTGTTTAGTGTTTGGGTCTGGGAATTATGTAGATTTTGGCAAATTAGATAAAACCATTAGTTGTGCTAATACATTATTTTATTTTTTTTCATTGTTAATAATAATAAAGATGTCACGGTTTCCATTTATATTTTTATTTCAAAACAAATTAAAATGTGAATTTATTTAACTGTAGTTATACAAAATTTTAATCTTAGATTTAACACTTTTAATGAGAATGACAGTAGTTATATTTTAACTAGACAAAATAAAAGTTTGTTTTTTTGTCTTGATTTCAAGATAAAATAAAATAAAATAAAATAAAATAAAATAAAATAAAATAAAATAAAATAAAATAAAATAAAATAAAATAAAATAAAATAAAATAAAATAAAATAAAATAAAATAAAATAAAATAAAATAAAATAAAATAAAATAAAATAAAATAAAATAAAATAAAATAAAATAAAATAAAATAAAATAAAATAAAATACACGACTTGATCGCACGACCTTGCTTCTTAGTTATGAAACTTTTAGGCTTATATAGCTTCTCGAAAAGTACGAATTCTTGCAAAGTTTTTTTGATTGATTATGTTTGTGTACGACCTACGGATGCTTAAAGTCAAAAATTATACCAAATTCATCCGTGTGTTTTTGAGAAAATGAACACACTGGTCACTTTTCGATATTTCTAAAACAAGCCAAATCTGAAAATTTGACTTAAGTGAATTTTTTCAGAGAATTAGATTGTCTATGATTTCATTCACATTTTCTAACATAATCGTAAGAAACTGAAGATGCCACGGAAAGCATATGATTTTTTTTTAAATTTGTTATAGGTATTTTTTCAAAAATTAATTTTGTATATTTTTGTTATGCTGGTTTTTAATACGTACTAAAACCAAAAATCCAGATATATGGCAGGTACCGTTAATAATGGTTTTTCAAAAAATATTTTTTGACCAAATTATTTTAATTAGCTACCTACTTTTATTAGTAATTTTTCATAAAAATCGTTTCGGATTTTTATTAAATAGATTCTTAATTTTGAGTTTTCCAAAAGACGGATGTTAAGATTTATTTACTTGAATTTTTGTTGAAAAATAGAGTTTGGTAGAAAATAAATATTCCGACCTTAGGATGTCGCTGAAAATGATTATGTTCTAAGTTTTTAGGCGGAATTCAATAAATTGAATTGAATAATTGGTGGTAACCGTTATAAACAAATTATTGAAAGATAAAAAAAGAAATGGTTGGGTACATTATATTACGGCACTTCATAGTCCACAAAATTTCCCATGTTTCAACGTTTTCTTATTCACTTATTTCCTGTCAAATTTCGGATTTTTTTTTACAGTTTTAAAAAGATAACTGTGCGTCCTTTCTCTAAAATATATAAAATTCAAAAATGTTTTGAGCCGTTTTTTTTTTTAATTTCAAGTACTTTAGGTTGATGTACAGACAAACTTTTGAAGGCTGATACTGACTAGACAGAAAAACAGCCAGACCTTTTCTTCATCTTCCCTTTCATGATTAAAATCTCGAATTTTTTACGTGAAAATATTGTGCCAAATAATCTTCTTACATATCAGGACAAAAATTCCCTTTTAAATTCATTAATTTTTTTGATTTCCTCATGCAACTGTTTAAAATAAATTCAATCCCAAGGGCAAAATAAGTTGAACAGGAAATAAATTGAATTGATTACCCAATACGGCAATACCATCAGTCAATGGCACAATTAATTTAAAATAAAATAAAAACAAAAACTATGCAAGGAAATGCAATGCATTCTCAACTGCATTATATGCTCAAGCTCATGCTCAACCACATTCCATTGCAAAACTAAAAATTATTCCAAATCGCAACCAACCTCATGAACTCACGAACAAGGTCACAAACTTGATTTATCTTGAAGATCGAATACCAGTTATGGGCTCATATATTAACCATCTCAGCGACCTATAGGAGCTTCTTGGCAATATATGTAATTAAAGCAGCAAGAAAAATAAATCTTCGTTGTCATGCAACGTTGTTGTTGAAGTTCCTTCCTATCCAAGTCCAGAAGTCATTGAGGTTCTCCTGTAAAGCAATAAATTGTTTCCAGCCGCCATTTTTCTTCAATGGCAAATTTATATAAGCAAGAGTGCCTTTCAGAAGGAACTCCGAAAAAGTAAAAGCAATGCAAGGATAGGATATCAACAACTTTCGTGAACAATGCAATGCGATAATAAGCGGCAGTCGGGGGGATCTTTGTGACCACAAAATCCATTCAGCAGTAGACCTCGAAAGTGATTGCATTGCGCATTCCAACAGACAACACCTCGGGAAGAAGAAGAAAAAAAACAACATCTGCGTGAATGCCGCAATTTGTTGGCCAGCTGATAAGGTCAGTCAAGGTCACACTGCAATGCGATGCGTATTTATGCCGACAAGATCATCTTCATCACTGAATCTGACAAAACAATTAAATTGACACACGTTCTCCTGATTGTACACTTTCAACAGACCTTACATTACACAAGCCATTCGAATTGCGCATATTGGCCAACGAGCCAACTCCACTGCTGGGTGATGATCATACATTTCATCAGCGTTTACCTTCCTATAAAGTTGCACAAACGCGTTTTTTTTCTCCTTTTTTTAAATTTAACTGAGATTGAAAAATTTGTCGTATCTATCAGATGCGCTTGCGGTTGATTAAGTATCTTATGGGCATCTGCATTTTGCCATTGTTGTCACACCATGCGAGGAGCAGTCTTTTCTGAGGACAGATAAACATTCACTTCCTAATTGAGCTTTGAGCGGAGCTTGACCAGGCACATTATTATTATCTCCATGGGAGCCCGATGGAACAAAAGTAACGATAGGTTAGGTGATATGCAATGTCAATTACGCGCATGCCATTCATTGGAATTGCAGCAGTTCTTGGTTATTATACTTTTCCGAGTTATGCCTTCAAGGCTTCTATATACTTTAGTGATCCAAACTGGAAAGGTTGGTGACTTTTAATTATAATGGTAATTATCGTTTTGACTTCCTTCCTGGTCTCCTTGAGATGGAAAATACTAAACCAGATTTTTACGAGTTGGTTTGATTGCCAATTAACTATTATGCGGTGCATCACCACGCTGGGGCAGTGCTATGATCAAGTTTTTGCTGTTGTGCTGCTGTCAAAAAGAAGATATACAAAGCAAGGAAATCTGGAGCTAATACAGAGTGGCAAGGTCATAACAGAGAGGGCTCCGTTTGTTGGCAAATTGAACCTTGTAACTTTGTTGCCTTGACAAAATCTTGGGGTTTAACGTTTAATGAACCTTCAATCACCATAAAATAGCTCGTTGATATGTGTCTTCTACACAGGCCTTTAATGAACCTTCAATCATTATAAAATAGCTCTTTGATATGTGTCTTCTACACACTAGGCCTTTTATAAATTTATATGGAACAGAAAAATACCAAGATAATTTTGCACTCAAAATAAATTGGTGCATTTCCACCTTTGTGAACTTTGTGAACCAGGAAAGCTTTGTCATCGTTCTTGTCAGATGATTAAAATAGTTGGCTTCTTTGAGAATATTATCAGGTTCAGGCAGAGTAAGTACCTCTTGAGGGGTATAACCTTCACCTCAGGCTTGAGTTGCTCGTTCTTGAAGGGGTAACGCCATCGATCGAAGAAAAGTCCACTGCAGAACTTCAAAATTTGTCATATATGAAGATGTATGAAAAAGCTGCAGCTATAGATTATCACTATTTTGCCTGCTGTTCATATTCCAATGTTAAGTGATGTTTCATGCTGATAGATCACGCGACTGCTCCCTGCTCCTATTTTGAAGAATTGAACTGGATACCCAGAGTATTTAATGTGATGTAGAATTTGAAGAACTTGCTGACGTGAGCAACGACTTTTTGGACTTTTCGATATGAATCTTGAGATGGTTGAAAATAAAGATTAGGGATAACTTTTTCCCAAAACATTTTTGGATTTATTATCGTGAAAATAAGTTATCGCCGAGTTCTCTATTATCCTTCAACCATACAACCAATAAAAATGAAGCTATTCAGCCCCACAAAAGAATTACGTACCTATTTTGCTAAATTTTCAGATTCTTCCCTTCTCCTTCCTCAGTCCTCCTTCTTCATTCACCGACGATTTGCATAATCTTGACTGGGATGGGACCAGAACTTTCTCACGCCAAGGATCCACTTATTTACCTATTTGACTTCAGAAAACGTCAGCATGCCTCCTGGTGAGAGCTAAAGCTCCTAAGCTATTGATTTTAAAAAATACGTCTTCACCATTAACCTTCTAGAAGGTTAAATTACCCACAAATTTGAACCTAAAATATGCAACTGCATTTGATTCCCAAAGATAATTTGGCATAATATCAATATCACATCGAGGATCTCTGGAAAGAAAATCGGGTCATAAACGAAGATCATGTTTTAGTTAGCGGGTTCAAGACAGACGTGGGGGTAGAGGTATCTATTCAGATTACTCTCCCACCAATAGATCAATAAAACTCTCAAATGTTCGCAGCGTTTTCCAAGCGAAAGTGGGTGCAGTCAATTACGCTGCAAAACATCTCTCCACGTGTGAACTTATTCACAAGGATATTGATATCTTTTTAAACAGCCAATAGTCAGAAAGTCAACATTGGTTGATCGCTACCGCAACGAACTGACAACTGAAAGTTTTGAGGATAGTTCTAGTAAGCCTTCCATGGGTCTCAGGCGACCATGACATTTATGGAAATCAAAGGGTAGATGAATTAATCAAAAACGGATCAACTCTTGAATCGAGCCAAACCGACGGCTGGGTACTTATTCCACACTGCAGCAAGAAAAAATACGTGTTTCTTGAAATTTGCAAATGCCTGATAGTCATCACTTGAAAATTGTCGAATTTCAAAAACTCTTTGGCTGAATAAAACAAACTATTTAGTTAAATTAAACTGGCCTCAACTGTCCCTCTTGGTTGGGTCCTCATCTGATAGAACGGGCATTATTTCATTCTGACTTGTGGAGGGGTTGTCAAGACTAGTAAGCGGAAAAGGTCTCATATCACAACCAGCATAACTAGAATCAGAAGAGCAGATAATAATTCTTCAACGAACTGGATGACTCCTCGTTCTTGCCATTAAAAAAAATCATGAAATTCATAAAACTTCACAATGATTCAGAGGGGTGTCCCCAACTTAACTCCTGGGGAGCACTATATTTCCATTGGGATGATCCAATATAAGAAGAAAAAAACACCCAGGTTGCAGAAGAATGCCAAACTTTTTACCGCCATACGAATTCACAAAAATGAATACAATTTAAAGTGAGTTAAATTCAAACGACATCGCCATCTGTTGGGTAAATTTATATAATGCAGTAATATTTACTCTATAGGTAAGAAAGCCTTTGACCAGAGCAGTTAACTACGTTCGTGGTCTGTGACGACATACTTTTTGGAAAAAAAAAACTCACGAAAAACGTTCATTAGGATCACAAGAATGTCGTGTTTGGGTGCCATTATATAACCAAGGATGTAAAAAATATCTCCACCTTCCACATCACCATTAAAAAAGTTTTAAATTTATGTTGCAGATACATTTTCTGTGCAGATCAAAAAACTAAGCCGCTTTGCTCTTAACTTAAAAGTTGTGTCAACAATGTGCAATTTGCCATTAAGTACGATTTTATTATGTCAATCATCGTGTATACCTTTGACTTGATCCCTCCTTAACCGCCCTCTGTCGGGCAGATAACCAATGCAACAGTTAGTAACTATCTTGTTGATACAATATTATCATAAAAGGGTTTTTTTTTCTTTCTTTTAAATCTTTCCTCTCTATTCGTACGACACATTGAGATACTTTCATTTTGGAAATGATTTCGCGTGAAATTCAAGCAAATGAACGACTTGACACATTTACTTCCGCGAATAATAATGTCGTACGCGTTGTCTTGTTGCAACTGCAACCGTGTGGATTATGGTTGACCACAGAATGTGATCGTTTGGTTTTGGATATTGTTCCGTGCGTGGCACGTTGTTGTTGAGCTGCATTAATACGCTAATGACGTCCGTCGTCGATTCGGCTGCGGCGGCGTCAACTTTAGGCGTCTTGTCGCGCATTGTGGTATTGATGGTAATCTATCTGGTCAATGACAGTGCGGTGTGGTGGTAGCAGCAGCAGCAATAACGGCGGCGCTGTCTTTCTGTGACTTCTCCATGGGGAGTGTGTGCATTTCGTCATTTCGTGTCACACGTAGAAGGAAGTGATTTAATGTTGGGAAGGGAATTGGAAGAGTTTTTTTTTTTGTTTTTTGATTTCCTGATGAAGTTCAACATGAAAATGACCACGCCTGCAGCAATGATTGACGGATTGATAGGAATTTGTCAAATTTAGCGACGCGACAATAGGTCGAGTGAAAGGGAATATAAAAATGAATAAAACTTGCTATGAAGCAAAACAAAAAGTAAATTAGCATTAAAAAATTTTAATGGACGCTTGAAAAAATGAATTGATACTTAAACAGCTGAAGTATAAATAAATGGTACAAATTATGTAATCGACGGGTTGCTTTTATTTAGTGGGCTAAGAAATAGTCGGGAAAATTGGGCTGTGAACAATTTCATTCAAGTGTTTTCAGAAAACGTCGACATGTTTATTTCAGCTGCCATTAATTTAGTATCATACTTCTTGTATATTGTCCAACGCTTACGCAATATTTGATTTCAAGATCCTTCGTTACTGATTTTTCGTACTTGTGAAGCATTGTTCCATTTAAATAGATGTTCGGGATAGGCCTGTGTTGATCAAAATGTGAGCAGCATAGATATTCGGTGTTTTTAGCGCTAATACGCTATCCATTTCCCTCCAACTATTCATCAAATGTTCGTTACAGAGATGTAGGATCTTCATTAATGATGATAAAAAGTAACTGATTCCGTTTGGGCTACCTTTTCCTCAAGCAGACATTCAAGGTCTGTTATAAAGAGTAAAGGACTTATATAGGACGCTTGATGCAGAACTGCTCTAATTGAGAACTTTTTGGTGATTACTGCGAGAAATGCAGAATGTGAATGTTTCGTAAAATGCGGATTTTATGAATTTATTTGCTTCGTTCTCGGTGTTTTTCTACAGAAGAATCTTTTAACATTCAGGGTTATTATGAACTTATTTTCAACCGGAAATCCTTCATCCTTCGAAATTTGGGGACTTGAATTATAGTCCTTGAGGCTTTCCGAGTTCATCAGAATCGAAAAAAAATATTCAAAGGAAACTGGGCTGTCATTTCAATAGGTCAAATTGGAGGTAATAAGGTACAATAGGAAAGCACTTTTTTTTAATTTCAAAAAAAAAAAAACCGGTGAAAAATTTGTTCACGATAACACCGATTGGCATTGATTTCGAATTTGGAAATTCGAAGTCTCATCCACACAACAAGTTGGCGCGTGGATGACAATGGGCAAACCACTTGAAAGAAACACTTTTTATACGATATACGAGTATAGGTTGTAAAGTGCTATTCATATGTGATACGCGGGCCTTCAAACTACATACGAATGCTTGCAGAGTTGGGGGAATCTTAAAGCTACCTGCTTCAATAAATTACTTTTCACTAAACTTAAATTTTATATTCTTAAATTTATTTTTCATTTTCTGTCAATCGTTTAGTTTAAAATTTCTTATTTATCTTTTATTTGTCATAATATTAAGCAGTTTGTTTTTTAAATTAATTTTTCAATTTTGTTAAATAAAGATTTATGCTACAAAATGCAGTCTACTATTTCAATTAACATTTTGGAGAGTTGAAAATCAAACAACTTTAAATCAGGCAAGCAATTTTTTTAGGTTAAATTTGATCGAATTATTTGTTCGCAGCTTTGTTTGCTTTGAGTGCGTCGTGTTTTTGTGGGCTCCGAATTCACATTTGACAGTTCACAGTTATTAATAGCAAAAAATGGAATTCCATTATGTCATAGACTTCTTTTCTTTTTATAGAATCAACTTAATAAGAATTTTTGGGTATTAAGCTGGACTTTTCTTTAGATTTCATAACTTTTCAAAACTTTAAATATTCATAACTCGTGAAGAAATGGACCAAGAGATCTGCAATTTTGTTATCTAGGGAGTCAGGCATTTTCATTAACGTATGATACTAATAGAATCGGGCACAACAAAAAGTGAATAGATTTAGGCTCAGTTTTACAGTCTACATACTTAAAATTTGATTACATTTTATTCAGAACCGTGGAAACATTGATCAAGTTAATAAATACTCCTTCGGAATATGAACCTACTAAGCAACAAAAAAAAATCCTTCCTATTGGCTATTACCTTACTTTTCCCACCCGAAGAAGTTGAAAATTCTAATTAATTTCCCCAACATACAAACACTCCACTTTATTTGTAATTCCAGTTTCCAGAACGAAGATATGTTGCCATTATGGTATAAGGAATATATGATATCCTATTCCGCGTTGAATTTTTTGTTTGTCTTTTGGTGAAAAGAACGCAAAATTTCATGAACTACTTCACTCTGTGACAAAATATAATTTCTGTATTCAACCTGGGTTGACATTCACGGCAAAAATTATATGTACATATATTGGAATTTTTCAATAATTCAGCTAAACCTCTTGTGGTCATACCTCAGTTAATTTTTGAATAATTTGTCATTAAACCCATGTCTAACTCTAAATTGGATATTGTCGGTATTAAAGAATTTATTTCTCAAAAGAAAACAATTTTTCCTAAACTTCCATACTATGCATATTCTGTTAAACATGACTGCAATCAGAAATAATATCAAATCACTCAACCAATAATGACAGCTGATTTCCACAATTGACTTCTTTTTTTAACAAAAAAAAAAAAAAACAAAAAAAAGCGTAGATACATTTTGTAACCACATAACCTATGTATTGCGTTTTTATATATTAGGTATACATATATGCACTGCACACTGCACAGCAGCTTTCCTTTCTTTTTCGTAGATTTTTTTTTTATTGTTGCTGTTGGTGTTGTAGTATTTTTTATGTTTTGCATAAAAAGTCAATTAGCCTGCAATTTAAAATTAACCACAAATTACAAACTTTATGCCATATTGAAATCGAAAGAGTTGTATTGTAGTTATATGGAGGTGATGCAATTAAGTTGAATGCAATTTCATTATTATTTTTTTTTTTTTGTTTTGTATAAATTGAAAAAATTGCGAGGTATGTACCTACAAACCAGAATCAGAGTGATTTAAATAAAATCAAGTTACACAAACTGTCAAACATCAACATCAAAAAGTTTAGTGTAGCAGTTTTGCTTATGAACGAAATCAGGGCCATTTAATGTAGTTTTAATGAGGCCACACGCGTTTAAAGGCGCTGCATGGCGGTGGGGGCAGTAGTGTGTGTCATTGTTGGGATGATATAATGACAGCAACTGAATTGGTTGCAATGTCGAGTGAAAGGATTCGACTGCAAGGGTTTATTCTTTGAAGTGTTTTGTGATTTCGTTTTCATTGATTGAATGAATGGATAATTTTTGGAATCATCATAAACAGCTAGTATTTATGTGGCTGTTTGTTATATCAAACCCATTTGCAGAACTGAGTTGTTAAAAAAGGAATTTATTGAATATTGGCAAATTGCACTTTCCCTTTTTGCAATTGCACTTTTTGTATAACAAAAAAAAGAAATTAACAATAAACATAAGGACCATCTGCAGAACTACCACAGAGCATGCAGATGTCCACAGCTCTTAACAATACCTCATAAAAGACACAGACGGATCTTTAGTTTAGTAAACCGCGTTTTTGACAGTGAAGTGAATCAAACAGCCAAGGACCCCTCCGAAATAACAATTTCCTGAATGTGCACTATACTCCTCAGTAGAAAAGAAATCCTGACCGCATTTAAAGTGCTGAAGAATTGGTTGGATTTGAAGAAATTCCTCAAGAGCTCTTATGAACATTGGCACCAATCTTAAATGAGCTACTGCACCAAATCATTGAGAGAGCTTTAGGAACAGAAAGCTTCTGAATAGTGCAAAAAAGGGAAGAATTTACAAGCTTCTAAAAAGGAGATCTTACGTAATACGAACACTGGAAAAAAGTTGGATCCGTCAATTGATCTTCCTGTGATAGAAACCTTGCGGATCATCATCGAACAGTACATTAAATATCGATCACCACTTTCTTTGCTTTTTATGAACTTCGAAAAAGTTATAGTCACATTTTTCTGTTACGTATGGTACATGGGCAAATAAATTCACCACTATTATCGATCCGAATGTCAAGTTCTGTCTATTAAAGGAAGGTTGACAGACAAGTCTGAAATCCGAAGTGTGGTTATGTAAGGTTGTATACTGTCACCAATACTGTTCCTGTTAGTGATTATGATGTACATTAGCAGCTTTGACGTCAGGAAATGGAGGAACTCAGTGGATTCTGCATTCACACCTCAACACCTGGACTACGTGGACGACATTCGCTTACTCTTGGAAAGGTTACAAATGCATTGCGAATTTTCAAGAGATGCAACGGAAACTTTGCGAAGAACAGTCGTAGAGGAATCAGCACAACTGTGGAAGAGTTAGGGAGAGCTTAAATACCAAAACGGTTATTTTCTCTAGCTGAAAAAATATTTCTCTTATTAAATCAAGTAGATGCCATCAATATGAAACACAAGTGTGAAATGTTTTCGACTCACTAATACATTCAGTGTATTAATTATTCTTACTTCTTTGTTTTCAAATTTCCTCCGTTTAACTTTTATCGCAATTCACAATTCCACGATTATTTATCTCCAAAGAGAATTCAATTATTTCACCTCGACACAATGACCATATTAATATGTATCTGCAATAATTGTTCCCACTCAAGCCAAGGCTAACGAAGATTTCCAATTTTTCAATAATTCTATTTTTTTCATTCAGCTCATTCTCATACATAATCCTCTTCATTTTGCTTGCACTTTCATCCAATCTGCTAGACTAGGACTTGATTTCTATTAGTCTCTTGTTACTGTAAGATCCACAATTTCACTTTAAGCCGAGTGTGCTGCGCATGCGGGATTCGATTGGCGCAATCGTACAACATCATTAGCAGCTATGTTAAGCGAAATTAGCTTAAAAGAAAGCAACACTCAAGTTTGTTTGGGAGCAAACTAGTTAGATTGCGGTATTTTGTGATGCAGTTTGTTGCGGGGCAACGAAAGAAGCTCCCTCTTTCAAGAAGAAAACAAACTGGCCAACAAAGCAACTTTGGGAAGATACCAGTCCCCATCACCATCAGTCTTCCAAGCACCATGTCTCTCTGTTTGCCGCCTTCGTCTAACAAGTTGTCTCCACGAAATGGGGGATTGGACTCCTAAGCATCTTCGCAGTTTTATATTCGGTGGGTGTCTTTATGTGCAGCACGAGGATATATCTTGCATGATAGATGCAGTCGTGAATTTTGCATGGAAAAGTTTGCCATTGACCCACTTGGGGAACAGGTAAAGCAAATGCTTTTGAAGATGAACCAAACGACTGCGATGACGATGACAAAGATTAGAAAGAGCTTGAATGTCGGGTCAAGTGAGCCGACACGACAGCGACAGCGACAGCCGAACACGGAATTTAACATTTTATTCTCGTTTATTTTTATTTTGTAACGGAATTCAATGTGTTTTTTTTTTATTTCTTTCTCTTTAAGCTTGCATATATGCATAGCATATCCTGTTTTCAAATTAAATTGTTATCCTGTTGAGTGGTGCTGAAATTTATTATGCCATCGTTTTTTAAATTGATGATTTATTTTAATTTTTTAATAAATTCACTAAATATGCTAATGATGGTGATTTGAGATTTTAATATTTTGTCTTTTGTTTTAATTTCAGGTAATTTGACTGGTTATGTGTTTTTAAAGGATACAACTACGGTGACTATAACTTTCTTGTTAATTTTTGAATTCTAATTAGTACATTTTTATTTATTATTCAAAGATATAAAATGATTGCTTTCAGATTAAATTTAAACTAAATAGATATTAAATAATTGATTTTGTTGAGGTGTGGTGGGTGTAGCGTTATAATCCCGTTATTCTCTTGTTTTACTTTTTTTTTTATTAATTCGAAAAATTAAGTGATTGCATTTGTTTTGATGCATTTGCATTTGATTTATTTTGTTAAGTCAGGTTTAGTCTAGTCAGGTTCATCAATCTTGGGCGTCACTGGTCATTTCTAAGAAATAATTCAGCAATTTGTCGAAGGATTTCTAAAAGTCAACCATCGGACAAGCACACTCACTAGGTTTTTCAAAATTGTTTCCATTGTATATTAGGCACGAGCTAAGATGTGGAATGAAAGGTGTCATTTGCTTTAAAAAACTGAATAAACTGATTATCCGGAATATTGCTCCCCGCCCACTTGGACGAAGTCCTATTATAACTTTCTCGAATATCATGCTTATACTTATGTGCCATCGTGTACGGTTTCTAGATTTGCGTTTCAGCTCTCTCCAACTCTTCTCTTTCCCAGTTCCGTTGTTCCTCTTCGACGTTTTTTTGCCAAATGCTGCGCCTGCTCGTCTGTCCGTCTTGTCTTAGTGAATGCGTTCCATTGCATCGCTTGACTCGCAATGCACTCGTTGCCTTTTCGAAGCCCTTTCAGTATTTGTCAAATTTTCATGCTGTTTACTTTAATTGTAAAAAATTGTCAGCAGAATTTACAAGTCAGCAGAATTTAGAAGCTCATTCGGAAGCTGTATTACAGTGGCAAGTCCACAGTGGATACTGTCGTATCGGATCGTTGGAGAACCGTTGGCCCACAGTGTTTGTAATTATCTTAAGCCTTTAAGAAATAAACCTGGATAGAAACCACTTCTTGGAAACGATCGATGGTCTATCAGTAGCCAGATAGTCGAGCTTATACTCAATAATATATGGACCCATAATTTCTCCAATCAATATCTTTGCGGCATTTAAATCAGCTGCCATGAGAAGATTGAGTAATTTCCCATTTAGACCAATAGCGACCTGTAAAGGTTTTAAAAAATTACAAATCATCGATTTTAAACTCTCCAATAGACATATTCTTAAACTTAAAAAAAAAGAAGATATTCTAAAATAGTATTTTTGAGGAACAGATAATATATATTTTTCAAAATTAAATTCCACCAAAGTGGGAACACTAAAAGCAGTATCAGACAATAACACACCATGACCCTTTCTGCCGATATAGTACTTATTCGTACAGACAAAAGTACTTAGCAATCACACGTTAAGGAGTCATAAATTTCCTTGGACCCTATGATTGCTATCCTACAGACAACACAAATATCCTCCCCATACCGGACAGCAAAAACATCGACGAAGGTGACAATGGCTTGTTAGTTAAGTCCATCTCGAACACCACACAAGACAACAAAAAAAAAAGGATTTGGATCTTTTCCACGTAGGCATCAGCATCATCGAAGTATCCACTCCAAAGGCACATATACATAGTGTGTACTACCAACCTATTCTTAAGGCGTCTCTCATTAAAATGTCTTGTTTGGATTTGGATGCCTTTAACCTTCTCGTTGCACATAAAGTACACCGGAGTCTTCGCTGCACGTTTACTTGAATATCGTGGGCTATTTATGGACAGACTTCTTAGCTCAGCCAAATAGCGACGACAAATCAGTTGAGGTCGTCCAAAGCAGAGGCGTTTATTATGAGTCTTTGCAAATTTACAGTGACTAATTTTATTGCCACGACTGCGGGTTCTTCGGAGGATTCTGGTGTGTGTGTGGGGAAGTTTTGCACAAAAGGCAACAAATTCGAGGAGCTTCAGATGAATAACTTTTATAAGCTGTATATGGCTGTGGATGAAGATGATTTACAGAAATGCTGCAATTTATTAAATTGTTGACTTTTGGAAATATAGCTGATGAAGATACCGGAAGAATCAGGCAGATAAACAAAGTGGAATTCGATTTATTTTTTGTTTGTTTGGTGCGAACTTAAAAAAGGATTTGAGAATTTGTTTTAAAAAAATAAGAACCTTGCACCAGGGAATGAAATACTACTTCTTGTTCCAATCAGTAGATCCGAAATGCAATAATTTCCAATAGCTTCTTAGATTGGATTGGACTGCTGCACCCTAGAATCAAAAAATTCCCTTAAAAAAGCAATAAATAGCAATGCCAACATGAAAAGCCACTTTGCAATTAATCTCTCTTCCAACCAATCGCCCTACTATTATATCCATTATTTTAAGTTGTTTCTTTTTTTTATTTTGTTGCTAACAATATCAAGAATCGATCTGAGCCGCCGGACACCATGCTGCGGACTTCAGATGTACTAAGGTAATTTTATCAAAATGGGTTCTGCAGAATTTATGAGTTAGTATTTATCTTGGGGTAGTAAACTTCCACAGGAAAGGAAACCTCAATTTATGAGACTATTTTAAGTTAACAAAAAATGAATGATAAAATTAATTAAATATAAATCGTTAAAGGAGCTGTGAAATAAAATTTAATTTAATACTAAAATATGAGAACAACAAAACAAAAGCATGTTTTATAAGTATATGTTATGTATGTAGCTTAAAAATGCCAATGTATATTTTGCTCTAAGCTATAACAACTTCTATTGCGGATAACATATAACACGGTAACAAGATATTGGCTTAGTAACTCCACAATAAATTGGATATTTCGTTAAAGATTCGCTAGAAAATAGAACAAATAATACCTACGTAAATTATTACACAACTTCGCACTCATATACATAATTTACACGCACTCAAAAGGTTATGACTAGCCTTAAATGTAATAGGACAGGCTTTGAAATTTTTGAATTTCTGGATATCACAATGAGAAGGAAAAATAGAGCAAGGTAAAGAATTCTACACAAGAATATCTGTACTTTACAGTATGCCCGAAGTTAAGGGTAAATTGATGGGCATTCCTAGAGATGCGAGTATTGTGATTAAATCGTTTCAAAAGAGGAATACAACTAGCTATTTCATTGGAACACTGATTATATAAAGGTAGCGTTAAAGAAGATTATGTTTCATGTCATCTACCAATCATTATGAGTTTGGATGAACCGAATGCGACGGAGCCTCAGGCGGGGCCGAGAGAAACAAGGCTGCCTAAAATAAGACCGCGATTGATTTTCTTATTCAGTTTGAAAATGAAATAAGACCACAACTTAAAAATGGAAATGCCACGCGGTCTAATTTAATTTTTGATTGCGGTTTACTTTTATTTTCAAAACGAAATAAGACGTCGGCGATGTTAACGAAATGTCTTCTATTTTTTTAACCTCAACTCCACGAAGCATACAGATAGCACGCACTAAAAGCACAATAATCCGATCAATTAAGAATTAATTTTCACTGGATAACAGTTTTTATTAAATCGCCGCCTGGTTTCATTTATAAATTGAATTAGAACCTCTCGAGAGGGGAATAATTTCATTCCTCAATAAATAACCATTTACTTATTGGAGCAAATACTCCCTCATTCTTTAATTCTTTAATATTTTAATAAACACTGTAAAAAGTAACTGAGAAACAGTTTTATCAGCGTTTTCTCCACTAAAAAATGTATGATTTTTTTAGTTTTTGTTTCTTTCATAGCATGAATATAGTTTGGTTACAGAAAAGCCGCGCGTGTAATGCTATATATTACAAAAAAATATCTAAGGAATTAGTTATGTGACCATTTAATCCAATAACATTTTTACTGGCATTTACTTAGGAATCAAAAGAAAACTTGTTATTTCAGACGTTCTATGACAGGTCTAAATTTCAAATCATTTGGTGTTGAGTGATATTTCGTACTAATGCATAATAAGTACAATTTTGTTCTCGAAATTCTTGGAAAAGAAATTCAAATTTTTTTTTTTTGAAAATTTTTTTTACGAAGGTATTATATAAAAATTACTGAATGTTTTTTTTTTACCAAAGAGCCGATAGTCATGCTGCCAGTGCTCTTCATAACTAGTTATTAATAGTATATTTTTAATATGTTATTAATAAAAAAAATAAAATAAATAAAATAAAATAAGATTTTCCAAAAAAAACTTAAGAAAAATCAGTAATGTTGTTTTTGTCCAAAAAATTTTTGTAAAAGGTTAAAAGAAAATTCACCCACTTGGTTTAGGCTGTAGACGAAAAGAGAGACAGACACACAGATGGGGAAACCCACTTTTGCCATCTTCAAATGTCAAAAATATGGTTTAAGAATCTGTGCAACTACGGCCCCAATTGACTGTTGTCTAATCAATGCTTAAAAGTTTCATTATACGATCCTTTTCCTGTTCATGGTTTTTGTATTTTAATTAGAATTTTTGTCGTAAAAATATATTTATAATTCAAGAAGTACTATTAAAGTGGGAACCCTTACTAAACCAATGATGATGCCATGAAAAATTGCAATTCTGCATCTCTAAGTGTTGGAAGTTGAAGCCCCCATATAGGTGTCAACATCAATAAGAGGGCGGATAAGGCATAACAACAATCCAACGACATTATACGCCACAACGAATCCGTTTCAATTTATTTCACTAAGAACTTAAAAAACAAAAAAAATCATAAAATGAATACAACATCGTTCTTGGGCTAAAGAAAACACATCAATTTGCCCAAGGAGATTAACCTTAAAAAAAAAAACTATTCTCGTCCGTACTATCATTCTACGAGTACGCGAACACTTCACAATTGAAATCAATTCAATTGTAATATAGTAATAAATTCTGGAACACTGAGGGCGGCGGTGTACGAGTATATTGAGATTAAACAAGATGTGTGTAGGTTTTTTTAGCCTCTATTTTGCATGTTCATTAAAATGCAGTTTCTTCACCTTAAGACTACCATATATAGATGGATAATGAAGGAGGATTATCTTATATGTATTTACATTGTACATATGACGAAAAAACCAACTAGTAGAAGGCCATGTGAAATATTTTCTTGTAAATATGAGCATTTCCTCTGGATATTATAGTGACCTCAATGATTAAATAGAACGTCAAATATACCATAAAATTACAAAATCAAACCATAGAAGGCAATTATGGAAAGTTTAAAATCCCATAAAAATCGGAAAAAAAGACAAAATTCTTTTTGAAGTATCTCGCCTTCAAAAGTCCTTCCCCACAACCAGATATGGTCAACAACCAAAACAAATTACCAACAAGCTATAAAAACTAAATTTAAACCATTCTCTAATTAAAAGTCAATTGTTTTTTTTAGTACCATTCTAAATTACGATGAAATAGAGCTCGATTGTGATTAAAACAAAAGACCTGAGTGACGAACTTGATTTCACAAAAACAACCGTCCCACACTCTGTCAACTAAGTAGACACTTACCGGTTTCCTGGACAATTGTTATACTACCAACTCATATTAAAACTCATTCCCATAGCCTTCACTGCTGCAGCAAAGTAAGAAACACCAACAACAAAACAAAAATGACTACAACGATACAGTTTATCCGATTTAATTGTATTTTCATCTAAAAAAACGTGTGCAGTTTCAACTCAATTTAACATTACATGGATATATCTCAGCAGATCGCAGTGTAATGTCCTTCGGGCGACGTATTTCTGTTTCGAAGGTGTTTCGGAGTTAGTTTCGTACTTCAACACACTGCAAGGGAGAGACATTCTAAATTTTTTTGTTTTAATAAAGTTTCCGCTAGCTACATAAATCTCGCTCCATAAAACTAAGTATAAACTAATTTAAATGATATTTTTTTTTTGCTGGGATCGGGCTTATAATTTTTATTTTTAAATTGTTTTTTGTTTAATGTGAATGGCATAACGACAATGATATTGGTGGTGGTGGCGTGGCTTATATATTGGGGAGTGGCGCATAATATTGAAGAACTGTGAACATTCTCTTTGGGCCAGGCCAGGCCAACTAGTATTGTAAATTGAATTGGTATTATAAATTAAACCAGCTCTAATGACGCTGCTGCTGCTGCTGCTGCTGCAATTGAACAGGGCAGTTAAAGTATAGCATTCTCCATTCTGTTTATTTTGTTTTGTTTTGCTTTGCTGCCATTTAAAATTCCCATTATGTCCATGTTTATGTGTGCAATCGATTTGCTGTTTAAATACGTAATTCATGGTCCATAGATACAAGAGATAGCTTTTATGTGAGCAAAGTATGCGTTAACGGCTTAAGCTCCTAAGACTGAATGTAGATTATATAGTTGCAATGATGTTTATGTTAAAGTTTTTTTTTTTTTTGCATTTGAGAGGGACTTGATGACTTAAGACAAAGTCTATGGGCAGATACAATCAAATTGAAGTCTATTACTTTTATTTTGTTTTGTTTAAACGAAGCCAGGAAAAACTTATTAATTTAAAAAGAAATCAAATCTTATTAATCAAAGAATTTATTCCCCGTCAAAACAACACAGATGAAATTCTTCAAAAATCTAAACAGTTTTTGTACATGTATCATGTTTTACAAAAGCGTTTTCTAGATCAATAAGCTTTTTTCAAAGGTTGCATAGCCATGCATGAAACAAGTTTTTCCATATGGTTTTAGAAAATACCGAATTATAAATAGAACCTCCCCAAAACCAGTTGAAATTCAGAAATCAGCTAAGCAAACATTCAAAACTAATTATGTGCAATTTTGATATAGGGATAGCGAACAATCTCTGAGAAACCTCACTAAAAACAGAGGTCAGAGAAAGCGAGTCATGGAACATACATTTTTAAGCTGAACTAGAATTTAAGATGTAGGCAATCTTGTAGGTAGTCTAAAGACAAAAAAAAACTCAAAAAAAAAAAAAACAATAGCATTCACATATTTTTCTATTTTATTATGAAATCTTGTTAAAGAAATAGAAAAAACGGATTGATTTAATGGAGACAAACTTATTGAAATTTAATAAATGTGTCGTATAATTTTAACAAGAAAACAGCTTCATCGAAAAGCTTATTGTTTTAAAAAGTTAACTTATTAAAATTCAATCCTTGCAAATGCAGAGGTCAGACTCGGACAGAGAAATATTTCTTTTGTCTGTGGCTCAAAGTGATTAACTTTTAACATTGGAATTTTCTATTGCAAAGTGACAGGCGCAGTGGTTGACTAGGAGTTGGAAGGACTGAGATCAAATATGTACTCAGAAAAAAAAGGAAGAAAAGACACTTGAAATTAAATTTGAAACCAGTAAATTATTTTGTTGTTGGTAGCAATTTTTTATAGATTGGTCAATAAAATTTTCTCAATTGTCACGCCTTTCTACCTGCAAGTCTGCATGTTTCTCTGTTTCTACAGTCTAAAACCAATCGATTTTCTTTGTACTTATGGTAAATATGTTTCTTAAATATTTTGGAGAAAAAATAATACCACAATAATTAACAACAGTACTTGTCACCTACACATTTTTTCAAAATTTAATTTTTGTCCAATTTTTTTTTTCAATTTTCTTTTCACAATTCTTATTTTGTATTTATATTTTAATATTTTGGTGCTTCCATGTTTGAAAATTATTTGTAAATTGCAAAGAAATTTTAATTAAAATAAAATGCACGACTGGGTCGCACGTACTTGCTCTTGGTTTTAAAGCCTGAGTATAAAAACAAATTTATTTGAAAAG
Organism: Syrphus vitripennis; assembly: GCA_958431115.1. NCBI lineage: Eukaryota > Metazoa > Arthropoda > Insecta > Diptera > Syrphidae > Syrphus > Syrphus vitripennis. The sequence continues at coordinate 120,197,185 of OY288108.1, read as the reverse complement.
AATCATACTATCTTACTATATTTTTTTGAAAGTTTTAATGTTCAATATTATTAAGATTATATACGAGTAGAACCTAGGCAAGTACCGTTAATAACAATAATTTTCAAAAATATTTGTTGACTAAATTATTAAGGTTACTTGAAAAAGGGACAAATCATTTGTCCAAAATCGGGATGGGTCCAAAAAAGCGTAACTACTCCCTTTTATTTGAATATTATTATGTTCATGATTATCCGTTTAAAGGGTTCTAGAACTTAAGATTCACTCGTGTTATTTGCATTTTTGTCTTTTGAATTCCTTTTCAAAACCAACTTTTCTGCACTCTCTTAAATCAATACCTATAAATTTCTCAATTTATTGATTTAACCCCAAATCAGGAAGCCCCATTAAACTACTTAACTTCATATAATTTTCTTCTCTATAGTCGGCCACCTGATACTCATATTTAACAACACACATCCTGTGTGACATCATCCTGATTGAACACTTTTTCTCACAATTTCGTTTCTTCCGAATTTTATATTTCTCAGATTAATATGCTTAAGAGTTTGGTTAAGACGATAAAGTAATTTGTTTTATCTATAAAAGCATTTTTGCATCATATCTCCTTATTCATCAGCTTAAGAGATTTACCACTTGATTAGCTAATTGCCACATGCCGGCAACTTTTGCGAAGCATAAATCCTTATTTTTTAACATCCACTCATCCAACAAATTAGGTTCGTAATTCATATTCCAATTACAAGATTTAAGTTTATATAGCATCACAGCTGCCTTGTGTGCTTAAGCCTCTCTCAACTATCCAATCAATTAATAACAAGCTTTAATAATTTTTTTTTTTGAACGCTTTAATTCACCATCTGCGTAAGCTGTGTTTCTGATGTAAATAGGTAGTACATACTGAATGTCGAAATGTGAAATATATGCGTAGGAGTATAAAAGAAAAGTGTGCACTTGTACATTCTGCCAATAAAGCTATATTTTAAAGATACAACCATCATCATTATCGTCCTCCTCCAATTTCAGTTCGATTACATATTGTTGTGGTAAGATCGTTTTTCTTTTCTGTACGATAGTCTGGCCAAAACGACCTGCTTCCGTAATTTGATTTCCTTTCGACTTCAGTATACTTATCAGCGAAGTCCTATTACATAGTTTTATAAAGCGTATGTTGCCTCTGAAGCACTACCATTTCATCTCATGCAAAGCATCATGTAAGAAAGGAAAAATTCCCTTCATTTATGATGATCAAACGAAGTCCAAGCCGATATCTTTTTTGCCACTCAATACGGTTGTGTCGACGTATAGTTTCATTCATTGCAAGTCATAATTTTCCCGAGAATTAACTTTAGTCCAGGGTCGTATCACTAATGATGTAATAAAGCGTTTTAAGACTGGGCGCTTCATATCTATACATATTTTTTGGGGGTACTGAAAATGTTTTATATGTTTTATATATTTCTTGGCACTTTGGCTTTAATCTCTTTTTAGATTTCGGTGAAAGTCTTTTAAATATTTACTGTTTCGATAAACTCTAAAATGACGCTTTATCCGTTGCACCCAAAAATTTTATATTTGAAAGGGAATAAAGAAACCAATAAACATAAATGGCATTTGCCCTCAGATAAATTTTAAAAACCTGTTTTAATGATAAAACACCATCCTACTGAGTATGAACACATGGATCATTTTCTTATATTCTTTTGACAATGGACATTTTCATAGTCGTCTGACAAGTTGTTTCTTTGTCTCTTCTAAGCTAACCTGGAAATTATGTTATTCATAGACAAATTAGATCCAGGTCCAAAAGATAAACTGGAGCTCAAACTTCGAAAACGGCTGACTCTTTGACTAAATTGTTTTTTTTCTATCTGTCAGAAATGGATTGGATATCAATGGATTGACAGGCAATAGTACTAAAATTGTAGTAGAATTCCGTATTTTTCTAAACAGAGCTGAGAATTTCTATATGAATAGCAGCTGTTTCTAACCTGTGTGTTAATTTTAGACTCGAAGCCAGTTGGACTTTTTTCACTTCTTTTTAAAAATGACGATCGGTAACCCTGGGAATAAGAAAAAAATTTCTTAATTGTGTCGTAGAGCAATCATTTTTGACACTAATTAATTTTTAATGGTTGGAAAATTCATGAAGTCGATAGGTATACACAAAGTTGAGATATCGTAATTTGATAGTTTACTGTTTTAAAGATCATTTTAAGCATTTTCTTTTACATACACATAAGTACCCCTAATGTTTTGAAATTGATTTTTTTTTTGTGAAACATTATACCCAAAAAACTTTTGTAATTTTTATCTGTCAGTTTGTAATTTGACCTGCAGCTTTGACAACTGAAGCCATTTTCTTCCAACTTGGAAGTTATTAACGGTATCTGTGATGTAACATAAAAAGGTTTGATCGATTACGATCAAAATTTGCATATTCAACACATAAAACTCACATTTAAGAGATTTGAGGATATAAGCTCTATAAAATTTGAGGTCACATTTTAAAATTTTCGAGAAAAAATATATTTCTTAAAGCACCGCTTATTTGCTTAGTCTAATCCGACCCTGCTTGTGTCCATGATCAACGCATCGCTTTGGTCTGCTGTCCAAAGCACACATCGAAGTTGTCTAGGATTTTGCTTCTGATGCACATAATATGTGATCGCTTAAAATTTCGATTGCGGAAATTGGAACGCGATCTGGACGACTTTCTCCAATCACCGTGAATCTTTTGTTGATAGGTTTTTTGTTGTTGTCCGCATATGACGATGTTGATGGCAATGATGATCACTTCTTGTGGTGGTCAGACATAAAGATTAAATGCGGAAGATTTTTTTTTCTCTGTTTTTTTTTTATATTTTCGCAAGACTTTACGTGCGCGCATCACTTGCGCACTTTGCCAACTAGAGTCAAATATACAATTTGGTAGATATATGTATAAAGATGCCACATTGATGCATTGTTTGCATCTCTCTTCTTTTCTTTATTGCTGGATGTCTAACACTAAATCGGACTTGATCGACTGCAGTGACTTAAACACTTCTATTTGGGAAAATTTTATAAAAAAAAAATTGATATAAATCCGTGAGCTAGTTTTGACTTCCGCAGTTATGTACATTAACGCAGAGTGTTGACGTCTTGAATGCGGCAAGTACATACCATAAAGTTACCATGTCTATCTCATTTCGTATAACACTTAAAATCTTCAAGCCAACTGCTTATGGATTACTAAGACGTTGTTTTGCAAATATACATTCCGAATCGATTACATTGGTATCAGAATTCAAACTTTAAATTTTGGATTTTCCCATAATTGAACAGGAGTCCTATAAGAAAAACTTAGGTATATAATGTTTTCCAAAAGCATGAATTTGCAGTCTTTTAATAGCGTTCATTTTATTTATGAAACGAAAAACACAATATTTCTAAAATATTTGTATTCCCCTAAAAAATCAGCAAGTATTTTTTTTTCATGAGATATTTAAATATCTTTTCTTTAAAAAAAAGTCTACAGTACATTTTTAATTTAAGTACAAGTTTCCGTTCTTTGTGCACAGTTAAAATTGCTAGTAAAAAAAAAATTGAGGTATCTACCACACAATTTTTCGCAATTTCCTTAATTTTCTCAGATGACCTGAGGATCAATTCAAATGGCTTGTTCTTGATACAAAAAAGCTCTGATCATTGTTTGCCTAACATCAACATATAATTATACACGATTGCCTTAATAAGCAAAAGACAATAAAGTGGTTTATGGATGTTTTTATTTTGTGTCCCCATTTTTTTTAGAGAGCAATAAATTTCTTTAGGTTAAAATATTGTTCTTAAAAGATTAACTAAATTAACGGTTGACAAAAATGGACAGTTTTTTTTTATAAAGATACCTCAGTCACGATTTAATGATGGAGATGTATCTTAAAGTCCATATTCATATAATAATAATTTGAGAAAATTTTTATTTAATGTTATTATGGAATATTATTTTAACAAAAGAAATCTTGTTGAAATTTGATATTGAGGAGTTGTAAGAAATAACAGCGAGTTAGTTTAAGTTGATGAAAGAGAAAGTGCTTATCACATTATATTAAATGTAGAAATTGAAATAATTATGTAGGTAGGTTCTTAAAAGTTTCCTCAGAATCATCTTCCTGAGTTTTCTGTTCTCTTTAATATCCTCACTAAAAATAGGTTTCCAAAAAAAAAAAAAAATCGTACTCGAGATATTACTTAGACTTAGATAAGAATTTAGGAACGCGAAAAAGTGGATCCCGAAATTTTGTGTGTCTGTACCTCAAATAGTTTTTTCCACGCAGATTTCGAAATAAAAATTGTCAGGGAAAAACCAAGTGGACACATTTTTGGATTCATCATTCAATTAACGTTGTATGCAAAAAAAACTTATTCGAAATTGAGAGGGTAGTTTTAATGCAAGAGATGTTCTTAATTGCAATAGTTCTTGCAGCATTGGTATTTGGAAAAAGAAAATTTCTTAAAAGATTTAAGAGCTTGAGTATTGCATGGATCCACTTGAATAACCTTCATTCATTTAACTAATTTATGTTCCAAAATGATCACATTCTTCTACCATCTTTATCATGCGTGTTAAATTTCCAATTCATGTTCAAACGATACAATAAATTCCTTAATCAAATATTTAATTCCTTACAACATGACCGACGACGAGCAACAAAAATGTTTCCAGACGTGAACTATGTATTTCTATAAATTATTTCTTAATAAAGTAATTATTATTGTTTGTAAATTTTCAAAATAATAAATTCAACAACATTTTCAATCCAAGGATATACAAGTAACATAGAATTTAATTAAAAAAAAATTAAAGAAAAAAAAAACTAATAGAAAATTCTCGCAAACTAATTAAATATGTCTGTGAAGCAAATCAGCATTTAATTTGTTTTATTTTTCATTAGGTGAACACGATCGTGTGAATACGTGCAAGGTCGTTCAAGAAAAACGAAACCATAATAATAAATAAAGAAGCAGACAAAGAAGTTGCCACAAAACAACATAAAAGTTGTAATGTTTTATCTAATATCCCAACACTTGCTGTTGTTGAGGATCGTTGGTATGGAGAAGACCTGACTATCAAATAGAAGAGCCATTATAGTCCGAAAAGCCAAGTTGCATTTAGAGTTGTGATCTAAAGTTGACCGGTTTAATATCAACCAAAATTTATATAGTTTAGATTTTTTTCCAAGATGATGATGATGATATTTATTTTCATTCTTCTTTTTCCTAACTGCTTTTGAGTTTTAATTGATTTCACATTTTTAGAGCGGATTTCTCAGTTTTGATATTTGTTACCTGAGCTCTGCAAGCGAGGTTGCATCGATGCAGGTTGGGAATCTTGGTTTGATATTTGATCTGACATTTTTCACATAAAAATTTATTCCAATTCCGAAAAATCAAAACCTACAAGCCCTTCGCAGGTTAGATCTGTTAACAGTTTTTGAAAAGTTACTCAGATTCAACAAGAATTTGTTAGATACAATCAAAATGGTAATCACTAATTAGGGATTCAAAAGAAGCATAGCTGTAAATCTACAGAAGTAAATGCTTAAGGATCGCAATGGACCGTCACAAAACAATGTGATGGTGATGCTTGATTTCTCAAACCCTTTCGACTCAATAGACATTGCAATATTATTGAACAAACTCAAAACCGATTTTTTTAAATTTTAATGATCGGTTGCACCAATATTTAAGAAGCTCGGAAACTTTATTTTAAGACCGGCCATGAGTCCGTTTTAAACCCGTTTTCTAAATGTTAGAACTGATCAAGGAATTGCCAGACCGTTTGTTGTTAATATGGTGTCCCACAAGGGCCGGTTTTGGAACACCTGCTTTTCTGCGTATTTGTAAATGATCTGTAGACTATTAAGCTAGAGTTAATGAAAAACTGGTGCGAATTCAAAAATGGCCTGATACGAATAAGATCATTTTAAATCCGCTTAAATATGTAAGTATGATGGTTTCAAGAAGTGAAATATCTTTTAAAAATGTGTCTCTTCTTGACTTTACCAATGCGCTAAATATCTCGGTTTCATGATTAATAAGAAATTGAGTTGCATCGGAAACTATTAGAAAAAATTACGGTAGATCTCTTAGATCATTTTCCAATTATTTATTGCTTCTACGGTATGGTTATTTGAAATATTATTATTTTTTTTTTTAAGTTTTATGTAATTTTTCTAAAATTTCTCACTTTTGGTGGCTTTTATTTAGTGTTATATTCGTTTTATTGTAATCTTGTTCTTTGAGTCCTGAATGATTTCAAATATGGATAATCCTCTCAGGATGTCTCACTGTTGTGGAAGAAGTGTCTCACTCTTAATATAGGTATATTTATGAAGTGGTCTGCTTATTTGATTGAAATCATTTTATTTTTTGGTAAACATAATTTTGTTTATTTTGTTTATGCGAAAAGGAACCAGAGTATAAAATTACCTGTAGAATTTAACATCATCTTAGTACCTCGAACTGTCATTTGAAAAAATAGTGTCTTACCGTTGAGTATCTTCCACTACTTATTTTTAACACAATTAAACTTATTAGTTAATACAATACTAATGTCAATATATACTATAATCTATCAATTTTTTAAACAATATTTCCTGTGTAATATCGTTTGATTTAATTTGAATTTGAAATTAATAAAATGCAAACATAGGTTTAAATGTCAACGGAAAAAATTAATAAGTATTAAATGCAACATCGCTACACAGACTATATTATTGAATTAGTATTCGTTATTTTGATATTATTTGCTTTAAAACTGTCAGTACTATAAAAATATAGTTTTTGTAGAAAGCACAATAATTTTACATATTGGAACGTGAATATTAATAATTCTTCTATAATATTTTGTCAAATAAGGCTCCATATTGTTTTCAAATCAATTTTTAAATCTTAGCTTCCAGTTTGCTAAAAAAAAGTGAATAAAAGAGTTATTACGTTTGCAAGTTTAGATGTGAGGACAGAATATGTTAACTGGTTGCAAATTGTCTTAAGTATACATTTCACCGAAGGGAAAATCACGTTTTTATTTCGAATTGCAGTTGGGGGCTTGCCATGGGAACTGGGAATTGAAACCACGAAACCACGTATACCCATCGGGTATGGTCTAGCGCATTATAGGGTGGAGTTTTTAAACTCTACTGAATAACATACGAGAAATACACCAACAACAACAACAAAAATTCACCTTGCTGCATATCAATTCGAATTGGCTTTTACTTTTCTTTTACAGTACAGTACATAAATGAGTTACAAATGTCTTCATATTATATTATGTTGATGATGAAAAATCGATTCCGTTTGCATGTTACATATGGCGTGTCATTGATTTTCCGCCTTTAAACCAACGATAGTTTAAGAAAAGATATGTTCAAAGAATACTAACTCGCACCAATGGAGGCGCATATAATGGCTGAATGAGATGAATTTTAAATTTATTAATGATCAGCATGAGGTTGAATAGATTGAGTTATGAGTCGTGTTAATGATGTGCGGGAATTTGATTATTATTTCGTTTTTTTGTCATAACTTTAGGTATGGTTGTTTTTTTATAGTGAAAATAAAAGAAATAGGTATATGGTAGTGAACCGTTATGGTTTTTAATATTGAATAGAAAATAATCAATAAAATTTTAATAACCCAATGTCGATATGGCTATATAGAATTTCACCATGTTCATTAATCTGGATTTACACCTCAAATGGAAATTTTCTTATTGAATATTATTTTGTCCAGCTTAAAGTATTAGTTTAGAAATCGGAAAATTAGTTATATAGAACAATGTCTTCTTAAAAACAGTTACAATAAATTTTTGTTTAAACTTTGTTTAACAAAAAAGAATGAACTTGATGACACTGTCGAAAGAGGATTAGATATTTATGTGAATGTGGGTTAGTTGAACATATCTTGACCTTGTTTTGTTCTTTTGTTTCGTTAATTTTACTTCCGATATATATTTTTATTTTGGCAACGAATTTCATAACAATAGATTATTATGAATATGGAAACAAATGTAAAAATAGGTTTTGAGAGGCTTCTTAACCCACCTATGATTTGTTTGATCGAGTTGCTTTTGAGAAAAAAAAACTTAAAAAAAAACAATAGGATTTAAATATTGGGCTGTTTTACAATAAAATCATTTAATAACAAAAAATAATTTAGAAATCTTTTTGGAGATAAATCGAATTGAAAATTAAATTTAAATTTAAATTTAAATTCAATAAGATTTCCGTAATATTTTAAGAAGCCAACCAGTTCCAGCAGTATATGAAAAACTTATTGTTTTAAAAAATTTACTTCTAAAAACTCAATCCTGACAAGTGAAAATACAAATATGAGGCACATATAGAGAAATATTTCTTCTGTCTGTAGTTCAATGTAATTAACTTTTAAATTTGAATTTTCTATTGTGAATTGGTACAGACACAGAATGCTCGGCACTGAAACTAATCGATTCAATACAATAAAATACAAAATGTTTGGTGCAGTACATTAATGCCCGTGGAACTAATCCCCGCGGGCGTTATTTCCCAGCATAAAAAAACACCCGTTGGCTTCAATCCCTTATTAAAGTGGTAATAAGACCTAACACAAAAAAATGACGACACTAAGAACCACTTAAGGTGGGGCTGGAACAGGGTCTCAGTCAATATACTGCTCCAGTAAATACCTTTTGCGATTGACAATAAAACAAACACTTTAAACTTTGACTTGAATTTTGTTTGTCAAACGGACATTTTCCAAATGATACAGTTAATATACATAAAATATTTTCCCCGTTTATAACAATTTTTTTGATTTAAGTTTGAAAAAAAAAATTTCTTAGCCTAATGGCTTAAACGACTTCATTTAAGGAATCTAATTAAAAAATGCATTTTTGGCTTTGACATTGTAAGTGGCCAAAATCAATCTATCAATCCCCTATCAAGGTTGAAGTATTTTTCCCCTATTCCCCTTCCCCAACGCACATGAGATTGTGAATAATAATGTCGGAACGTCATCCGAGTGAAGGTTGTCGATCCATAGGCCGATATATATATTTATTTTAGTAGAGTGTCAACCCGCCTCCCCACCTCTTGTTCAGTGTTGCCACCATGGTAACACTTTTTAAAATCAATCCTAGGATATGTTCTATAAGTGAACTGAAAGTCAACCTGTCAGATCAAAATGCAATGTTTGCCAAAGTATCATTTCTTAACGTTCCCACTAAACAGCTTACTTTCAAAAAGACAAAAATATGTATTGTCATTCTTTTTGGTCAAAAATGTAATTAAAGAAAATCACATACAATCTTGTAAGTATATCATTTATTTTAAAAATTTCATTTAAACTCAAACAATTTTAATAAATTTTAACACAATTTTTAATCAATTTCATTTATTTTCATTTTCAGGTAAAACAAATTCTTGATAAATTTATTTCACGTATTCCTCACATTTGTGTAAGTTCCATTTTAAATTAATTGAATTTTCATGTTATATATATGAACCTACAATTAATTCTTAAACAATTGTATTTATAACTTAATTGTTGCCCAAATATGGCACCGGCAATCACTCAAAAAAGAGATAACATAAAAACAGAAATAGTATATACTCTTATTTCACACAATGTTCATTGAGTCTATTAATCCTTTATAATTATTATTATTGCTATAATGTAGGTTTGTTAAAAATATTGTGTCTTGAACCACTTTGTCCGCTCCTTTTTTGTACAAATTAATGAATTTAATACAAACACGCCTTGCCGACAATATCAAAAGAATTTAAATTTTTCCAACTTCTTTGTGCTTGTATACCAATAATGAAAAGCAGTGGCTTTTTCTTTGATCAATATCACAATAAAAAAAAAAGTATTCAGTTTTTATATCAATCAGTCAATCTACACTGCAAAAAATATTTAGATTAAATTTTTGAGATTGTTTATAATATGAGTCATGAAAAGATTTTTAGTTAGTTAAACTATATTCTTTGTCATTTTATCAATACCATAAGACAAGGTTCAACAAAATGTTCGTCTTACAAACATGTACGGTAGAAGCCGAATGCTGTCATCAATACATGCAAAGAATACAATTTGTCCAGAATTCAGATTTGGGCAAACATGAAATTGCTCTAGAGCTTCTTCTTGGCCTGAAGCCAGCCGAACAACTCGTCTGGCCGTTCTATTTGAATCTCTTTGTTTATCAATTGCAATGACAACCTATTGTATTTCTATAAGGTCGTCCAAGGTTTGTTGTTGTAAGGTCGATTTTTTCTTTTTTTCCGTATTCGGTTCATATAGGCCAATATGAGGATAGGTGCTAGCCTAGCACAGATAGTTGTCCGCTGGGCCTGGACGCTGCTTAGGTTAGGTTAGGTTGATTGGGCTGACAGTTGCTATTGCTACCGTCACACTTAGATCTATGTAGATCCGTTGTGATACCCCGAAGTATTAAAACTTCTTGAAATATTAACCTATGAATCCGTTGGTTCGTCTAGCCATTTAGAGGTCTTGACGAAGTTCAGTAAGCTCTTGCTTGAGAGTTCTGATAGTTCTTCCAATTCGTTAAAGAAGTAGTTGCCTAGGGTTTTATTCCTTGTGTGACAGAGTGCTGGACAGTGACAAAGATAGTGAGCTGTGTCTTCATGCTCATCTTCGTCGCCACAGCCTCTGCAGATATCGTCAGCATTGAGCCCCATTTTCTTTTTATGGTAGCCAAGTAGGTTATGTCCTGTTATTATACCAATAAGGGATCTTAAGGAAGGTTTATTGAGAGTTAAAATTCTATCGGACCTTTTCTTATCATATCTAGGCCATAGCTTCCTGGTAATAACACAGGTTTCTAGGAGGTTCCATCTTTCGTTGGATTTCTGAACAATTATGTTACCGATGTTTTGCTTCAGTATACATAGTGGGATACCTATACTGTGATCAATGAGAGAAGGTCCAAGTGTTGAGCCTTCCCTTGCCAGCTCATCTGCTTTTTCGTTTCCTGGCACATCACTGTGGCCGGGAACCCAGCAGAGTCTTACATTATGCTGTGTACCAAGAACCTTTAGCTCTTCGCGACAGCAAGAAACAAGCTTTGACTTGATAAGAGTGGCAGACAGAGCTTTTATTGCTGCCTGGCTGTCAATGAAAAAGGTGATGTCCGCGTGTGATATCGCCATCATCGATATATGCCTCGCAGCGTTTTTCACTGCTAAGATTTCAGCTTGGAAGACGCTGCTGTGGTCGGGGAGCCTGAAAGAATTGGCAAGGTTAAGGTTATCAGAGAAGAAACCTGCTCCTACTCCAGTGTCCATTTTTGAACCATCAGTGAAGATGGTGAAAGTGGACGCTGCTTAGTCTCGGTTCAAACCCTCGCCTCGTGACGGCAGAAAGTTTTTTCAATTAATTGAAATTCGTAGAATATACCTTAGCAACCTTCAATGAATGGAAGAAGGAATGAGTTCTAATAGTTCTAATTGTTCTCCAAGTTCTTATTATATATTTAATGAACACTGAATAAAATGTGGTAGGTCCACTGGTCAAGTTTTTAAAACGTTTTAAATTATGAGTAATGTAGTGATAAAATGAAAGCTTTCCAACTGAACCTTCTAAAGCAGTGATAGCAAAAACGATTTTTTGGCGTACATGTTTCAACATGTTGTAAAGGTTGCAACAGAATAGGGTGTCTTGAAGTCACAGTGGTGCATAAAACTAAACATATGATATTTTCTATTTCAAATATTTTAGTAGGTGTATCAAAAGTTCTCTTTTTAGTTTGTTGCATATAAGAGTCCGAATAGGTATCCGAATATACTTTTTCAGTCGTACCTAAGTTGTGAGTCAAGTTATTGAGAAAATATGTAGTGGTTTAAAACTTCAAACTTGATCTTTCACACCCTTTTTTTATTTTTACACTCAATGTAAAAATAAAATATTTTTTCTCCATAAGGATTTGTTAAGCTTTGACTCGCTATACAAGCTAAACCATTTAAACAAATGAAACAATTTTTTCGATTACTAGAGATTCAAATATTTCCTAATTCAAAAAATATAAGACTTTTGCATTATAAATCTACCCGAAAAACGAATTGTATAAACGGGTGATTGTGCATCGTTGAAATCTCTCTTCTCGGTAACTGTTTTATCGATATATTTCTAATCAGTGTTCTAGTGAAATAGCCAACTGTATTCCTCCCCCCAAACAGTTTAACTATAGTGCATATAGAGATTCTTTCTTGAGCCGTACGACATGAATGCGAGTCAATTAAAAACGAATCGAATGGATAGATGCCACGCCACTGAATGAAAATCCAAAGTTTACAATTTCTTTTGATCATTTGAAAAAACCAGCAAATTGACATTTCCCCAAAAACGCTTAGCGAAAATTAAAGTTCATTGTTCTATCCATTATTCACTTATCTTGCCAATAGAACAATAGGTATTTTAATCAAAGGCTTTGCTGGTTTTTTAGCAAAACACCTTACGGAATAAGTCTAAAAAAGTGGGCGGGTTCCACGCCCCCTGAAAACTTTCAATTTTCTCTGTACGCACCACAGGTGAGCAAGACTACAAAATCATGCGATGTCGGGCAGTGCTCCATAATTTTGATGATCAGTGAGTCAGCTGCGGTTTTTGTTATTTATAAAGCTATATATCTCAAGAACCACTAATTCTAAAATATTGAAAACTAGTCAGGCTTACTCAGCCTCGTAAACATTCAGAATTTGAAGTTTCTAACTTCCTGCAAAATCTCCTTAATCTGAATTCCTTTTAAAATTCTTAAATTTTCATATTAATGATAACTTTTTCCTTAAGTGTATGGATACTAGCTTCAACCCACTGGTTGAAATATACTTAATAATACTTGCAATGTGACTGACAAATACTGAAGTACCCACCAAGAACTGGTGTGCCTCTGTTATCACCATATTTGTCCATTTCATTGAATTATGGAACCACATGTGCTTGCTCAACGTAATCATCCGGTATCCCACCAGCATGTCGCATATAGATATTTTCTTGTTTTCTAATTTTATTAATTCTCTCGAGATCCAGAGATACCTCTTTCAGTCATCTTTTCTGCAGAATTTGTTTTTAATCCATTCAATTTTTTTTTTAACGCGAGCTGCTGCACCCCACAGAGCAATGAAATTAGTAGTTAGAAAAATATTGCAGCGACAAGTTAAGCTAGTTTTTCTTGTATATCTGCTCCACTTCTATAGCCATCAATTGATAAAATATCACGTACTCGTATACATCAATGATTTTTTTCTCCAACTAATAATAATTTGTTGCTAACTACTTTGATTTAACATTTTGTCGAGAGGCATTAGGGGAGAATTTCATAAGAGTTTTGTTGAGCTGTGCCCACACCAGCAGATTTTCCCACAGCGCTGTATATTTTATATCATTGGGTTCGTAATTTGTTCCGATCGAGAGTATTTATGAAAAATGCTATAATTTTTCTTTGTCCACATTATTTTCTAAAACCAAGAACATAAATTTTATATTCGAATATCAATTAAAATAAATTTTAAATTGATTGTTCCCTTCACCCAGTTGCAATAAGGTAATGGATGTATGCAGAAAATGGCGCCCAACGTAGGAATGGTTGCTTTGAATCATGAGTAATAATTTGCTAGTTCACTAGAGACTTACCCATAAATAGAGAGCCACTTGTGTTTCAAAGTACCCAGCATCGAAACAGGTCAGAAATATTTTTTTCTCAAAATGGCCTTTAGTTTTTTTTTTTTTTGGTCTATAGATAGACATTGTTTTTATTTTTGATCGAGTTTCAAAGAAATAAATTGTAGAAAAGTCGACCTAATAGCACTTTGATCCAGCCAAAGCAACGTCAGCGGCAATGTCGTCGCGGAGGTGGCACACCCGATGATTCTACCTAACCTTATTTTTGATGCTTATGTCGATTATTGTTAGCATTTGCACTTTGAGAGATTTGTACGTGCCATAGATACATTTCATATCTTTCTGTCTGTGTGTAGGAGGAGCAGTTCCCGCTCGCCTCACTGCCCCAACAGCCACACCAAGCATCAGCAAGGTGACTGCATGCAGCACTTTGTATCTACATTTAATAAGACGCAAGATTATACGCGGCAAGGGTATTCTGTATGAATTATTATACTAGTTTGTGTGTTAAAGCTGCTGGCTGATGCTGTTATCAAGAGTGTTGGTGGTTATTGAAGTATTAAATGTTGTGGAAAAAGCCCATTTGCACTGAAAGATGGCTGGAATGTTTATTATTATTGTTTTTTTTTTTTAATTTTATTTTATTGGGGCTGGAACTTTAATTCATCAGTTTTTAAATTGCCTTAAACATGAACAATAATTTATTTCTAACAGATGGTTAACAATTTTATGATGAGGCAACACATAAAATATAAAACTTAATGAAAGTAAGTATGTACTTACTGCTGACAAGTGCAGAAGTGCAGAAGTTTGAACATGGTTTTACTTTGTTTAATTCATAAATTAAAATGTTTTCAAATTGTGACGGAAATTGAGAAGCAAAGTCAAGACATATTTGGAAAACACAAACTTTTCTTAATATTTTCAATTCACGATAGTTTTCTACTGAAATTATTCAGTGTATTTATGGAAGCTTAAAAAAAAAAACCATTATACCAACAAGGCAAATACCTTAAAGTGATGAACTAAATGTATGCATAAATTGTCTGGATTTTTCATAGCTTCCAATACAGCGAGCTAGTCCAACAGTTCTATATTGTTATTTCTTTTTCTTTAACGGACGCGTCGACGGTTTTCATTATCCAGAGTCTGTTGACAGGGACCTCAACTCTCCCACTGCAATGCTTCACTATGGGTTCGCTGGGAGGACTTCAGATAACGTAAACGTAGACAGGCTTCCCGGTTTTGAATTAGTCCGTTTGTCGTTACAAAGGTTTGATCCAGGAGTTTTTGAGCCTATACCTTTCTTCGGCGGTAGTATTGCGCCGTGTCGCGTCGTTGAACTTTTCTAAGGGTAACTTTTTTTTGTAAATGGCAGTATCAGCTAACTTATTCATACTGTATTTTGTCCAAGTTGATATTCTCCCAGATTTTCTTGCTTCTTCTTTGATCACGTTTCGTTGGTCATTTCGGCTACCGTCAATTTATTCTCGTACATTTTCCAACAATGTGTATGTGAGCGCTGGATAAACAACTGCCGTGTTAGAGCTTTCCTTTCAGCTTAGGGGGAATTTTCCGGCAACTTCATTCACCCTAGGTTTTTTTTTGTCCTAATAGAAAAAAAAGATATTAGATATTTTCCCGCAAACATTTCGGAAATGGTGAGCATTGTTTTCCTGAAATAGATGTCCGGAATAGACTCGCGTGGATCTGGAGAAAGGGATCAGGAGCATGGGTATTCGGTATTTTTTGTTGCAAGCATTTAGGATCACTTATTATGGCTCTATTGTCAGCAAAAAAATATCACTGATTTACTTTCGGGTTCTGCAGCTTATTTTCAAGCAGAAATTTAGAAAGTTAAAAAAAAAGAGTAAAGCGCACACCGTGTCTTTTTGGGAACTCGTTGGTGATTCTGCGGGGCATCTAAACTTTATTTTATCAGACTTCCGGAAATCCTCGTATACTAGTATAAGATCTCGTTGTTGACTGTCGAATGCTTTTTAAAATCAACCAATAGAACATACAATTCTCTGAAGTAATCCCAAAATGTTTGCATTCTGTTTCTTAAACTCTGGATTGCAACTGTGGTTGATTGACCCGAAACAATCGGTCGTCAGATAGCCGTATTATTTTTTCGCAGATGGCCATCTAAAACCCGTTCAACTTTCTTCATGGTATGTGACATCACGCTTCTTTTCCTTTATGCATTAAAAGAAAGAAACTTTTACACTACTGACTAAGTGATTGGTCACCGCAAATAAGTTTTGAGATTAAAATTATGAGCTACCATGATGTCTACCATCTTTTTTAAGAACTCATAGGGTAGATCTTTAAATCGTGAAGGAGCAAAATACAAAATTACTCGACTGATTTATTATTGGTTGCAGACAAATATTCTTCTTTTCATGGTTTTTTAATCATGGTGATTTTTGATATACCAATCATCACAAACAAAATATCAAAAACTCCGAACCACTTGACCTCTTTAATAGAACTCCATTCACTCGACTTATATCAGAAAACTTTTAATTTTAGTATCTACATTTGACGATTCCTTTTTTTGTTGTTTTTAACTTTTTTTTTTAATTCAAAGGTACTTACTCTCATATCCGTCCTCCTAATCTAGAGGTCAGACTCATAGGAGTCGCTGCCTTGCTTTTATTTCTCATAAAAATAAAATAATTATTATCTATCTATAAAAAAAAATATTGCATTTTGAAACAAAAGACATTCTTAAGGTTAACTACATCGGAATCGACACCGACACCGACGGATTCCATAATAAGCAAATTAACCGCAAATTCGATTTCGTTGTCGATAAAACAACTTCAATGAAAGTGAAACTGTTTAAAAATACAAACACACATCCATATATACATATATGTAGATGTACAAGCATATCCAAACTATAATGCATAATAACTATGTATATACATACATACTTGTATAGGTAACTCGTATTAACTGTTTTCATTTTGTTGCTTGCATGCAGTTTAATTGAAACGCCATTTAATTGAAAGCCATTGTACTCTGGCGGAGCTATAATTTGGTTTGAACGGTAACTAACCTACAAAATGGAGAATTAAACTAAAAACAAAAGAACAAAACAACACCGAAAAAATAATATTGAACACACAAAAGGCAAACCGAAACATTTCTGAGTTTTTTATGTTGTGGCCCTGAGAATACGATTTCCGTGCTAGAAACCAGAAAATAGGTTTTTTTTGTTTTATTATTATTTTTTTGTGGCAACAACTATAAATTGAAGGGTATACGAGTACATTTAGGTTCCTATAATTGTTAGGTTTTAATTGGTTGTAACATCGCACTTCACATTGATTGAAATTCAAAATATTTTCAACTTTTTCAACATTTATTTTAAACAAATGAATTTAAAAAAAAAAATGTTATTTTAACAACAGATGGTTGTTTGTTTTATTTAATTTTTAATTGCAGATAGAATTGTCTTAATTGATGTTTGATATGCTAATGCAGTTTTTGTTGGGTTATAGCTAAATAATAATTGGAATTGGGTTGCTCTACAAATTAAAGAATATTCTTTTTAAATTATAGTTCAAGATCACACTCTAATTATTACATATAGTTGAATGCTCTGTGCGATGCCTGACTTCAGCTGATCTATAGTACATACAATACATATAACGCTTTCGGATAGGAAAGAGATGTAGGCTAAGGGACAGCTTTTAAAGAAAAAATTAGAGTTAAATCCTCTTTAACCCAAATTTGGGGAGTTAATTCTCAAAAAATTATTATTTATAAAAACTGGACAGCATCAACTATTCATTTTTTAGACTAGACCGCATTAATAATTAAATTTAAAGCTAAATCTGGTGAATTTCATGTTAAGCACTAACCGAGTTAATTGAAAACAATTCAAAATGTATCAGGTGTTTATTTAACTTCAAAACTGTGTCAGTGTTTCTCAAAAACATTTCCGACTCTCCGTAGTTCATATCCAAAGAAGAAGAAGAGGGCTTTTAAGTTGAGCAATGAACACGCCCTCTATCTTCCTATATGCACCAACTACAGAAAGCCATGCATAAAAAAAATTAAATGTTCAAAATTTTAAGCTGAATGTTTGTTGTCTGACAACTTTTTTTCTCCGACAAACAGTTATTGAAATTAAATGATTTTTAAAAAACAATCGGCAAAATTTGTGCTTTAGACTTCGAGGAACAATAAAATATAAAATCTGGTCTGTTAAAAAATTTTGCGATTGTACACTTAGGAAATGTATTTTTGTACGATTTATTTTGCTACTTATTTCATTGCTTTTGAATAAGAATATATTTAGTATGTTTTAACATTGTATAAACTTTATGTGTATGCATGCACATTAGGGTATTTCATAAAAAAGTACTAGTAGTACATTAGGGTATTTCATAAAAAAGTACTTTCGATACAGGCTCAAAAGTTTCGGTTTGTTTTAAAAAAAACCATGTCTGTACAAGCCACGCACTTTTCGGTTTTCCATTTGTATGAATTTGTATAGGAAAAAAATCATTCTGCAGAAAATGTCTACATTTCTTCGTTTTAAAGTTACAAAATTCAAATACAAATAATTTGCATCATTTTATATATTTTAGTTGCAATTATCACTCTTACCAACAAATTACTCAAGACATTGTTTGTAGAGGACCGATTTTCCTTTCGGCACCCAATTCTACTATTTCATTTCATTTCTATAATTATAATTACAATTATTATATTATGTGAATTATTTCATTTGAATCGAAATAAATTTTTCATTGAAAAAAAACGATGAAAAAATAATTTCGAAAAGAAACTTTCAATGACATGTTTTTGTAAGTTCTTTGCATTTTGTTTATTCTTGGTAGAACCTGCAGGCTAACTTTCCCCAAAAAAAATATTTTTCACTCTGTTTTGTATGAAAAAATTGTCTGTCGAAAGAACATTTTGTTTTTTAAATTCCCAATAATTATTTTGTACGTAACAAAGTTTTTGTGAGGTACATAATAAAAAAACTTAGCTCTTAACAATTTTTCAATTAAAATATTAAATTTTACTTTCTTTCAAAGTCTTAGCAAAAAATACTATAATTCAAGCTAATTTCGGTTTGAAGTTATAGTTTCGTCAATGTTAATAAATAAATGTTCGTTTTGCTCCCGTGATTTTGTAGAAAACGTTTCTACCCGCAGATACCTAAAATTTATGATCGGAGTGGTACACGCTTCACAATCGTATACTTGAAAAATAGTCATTTCACTCCGGAACACTCCTAAGATCAGCAGTCAGAAGCTTGTATACATTTTTTTCACACAATTTCATTGCAACAACACTTTTAATCAACTTAACCTTTAGAATGTTAAGACTTCGTCATAACACAAAATTTTACGATTGCAATCGCAAAACCAAACAAATATTTTCGACCCCACCAAGTTGGTGTTGATAATTTAATTGATTCTCACCATTTTTAAGCAAACATCTCAAAGTGTTTATTCAGTGCCATTTATCTCAAGTTATATCTTAAACAACTCCCAGAGGTGAGCTTAAAATTAATCTCAAAATACAGTAGCAGTAGAATTTAAATAAATTTGTGTGCAGGCAGACCAAAAACAAATTACAAGAGATCTTTAACTGAAATATATTCGGCATTGAAATTGGTCGCCATGCCACAGATATTTGGTTACACAAATCATCTAATATAGGGTATCCACCTCAAGGAATGGATACCTACCACACAATCTTTTGCACAAAACGAAACATGATACAATCTTAAAAAACCGCACATGTTAGGCTATGTACGCAAGTAGTATCATATACATAGTAGTATACGCAACGGCCTTCCAAAAACGCCTTTGTACCTAACTCGAAACGCCTTAATTGACATCTAATATATCCAAATCTAAGCACTCATTTATATTAGCTTATTGCGAGAAAGAAAGAGACAGAAAGACAGAATTAAAATGAGATAGAAGGAGATTTTAAGTTTTATGTCAAACAGAGCTTAAACCATTCCGAACGAGATTTAGTGACAACTGATATACTTTTATACATTTTTGTGCGAACATACTTATATTATGTATTTATGTATGAAATATTGCGCAACTTATTTCATGACAGCTAAATAGTTGTAACTACCATTCTTGACGCATGCAAACCAATTTACTCTCTCAGGTCCGCCATGTTACCATTGACAATATAGTTAGACTGTTATACTGACAGTTATGCCTTATGTATCGAATTTTTGTTGAAATGTTTAGTCAAGCGAATTCATTGCAATGCAGAATTGTGATAGAGACAACCGGAAATCGATGAAAAGATACCATATACAAACATAATTCGAATGAGGGCTTCAGGGACTTAAACTGTTATCGATAAATTATCGTTACCGATGACAAGATATACCTACCTACTGGACCAATATCGACAGTCATCGACGAGTTGTTTGATGTGAGATTTTTAATTTTCAAATATGCAACACTCATTACAGGGTAATCCAAAAATAGTCCAGGAAGCGATTTACATTATTTAAACATTATATTTTATAGCATTATATTTTGTCCTCAATAAATAAGTGACCGAATAAAACTTTTAAGGAAATTTAATTTTTTTGTTTAATCTTTCAATATAAATTGAACAATAACACATAAATTCTTTAGACTTTTAAAGTAAAGAAAGGTTCTTTCTATAACACATTTCCCGAAACTAATAGTTTAAGTTAAGAACATCTTTTAAAAGTTTTTTAAAAAAGCTTCTGATTTTCTTCAAAATATAAAAATAATAAAATTTTCTTCTGAAATGGAATTTGAATCAAAAATTATCAATAACTAAAACAAAAATTGACTTACCTAAATGTTTTATTTCAAAAGTTTTTTTAACTTAAACTATTATTTTAATTTAAACTATTTTTTTTTTCAAAATTGTATTTTTCCCAAAAACTTGGTTCAAAATTACTAGATAAATAAAAATTAAACCAAACCGAACTTAAATATATTCTTTAGTATCAATATAATTTGAACCTTGTTGACTTTAAACGTATCTATTTGGCTTCTTTTTAAATTAAAATTTTATGAAGCTGAGAGTTACATCCGAAGTATTTTTTCGAAAAGTGTCATGGTATCGGAAAATTTTAAACATCAAAATGGTGGCCCACATATTTCCAAGGGCAATGCCTGTATTTTTTTTTTATTTTTTCTCGTTATATTCTTTTTAATTAGTTTTAAAAAATAAATTTTTTATATAACTAATTTTTTAAATGTGTAGCTAGACGAAATTAGCTATTTTTTTTTCACAAAATAAAAATCGTAAACAGAGCGTAACTTACTCCAAAAAAACAGTGTTCCTTTATTTCTAATTTTTTTTTTAATGCCTAGCGTTTTTAACTATGAAACTTAAAAACAAATTAAAAAGTATGTGTATAAATTGGATTTTTCAAACTAAAAAACATCACTCAAAAGTAATAAATGGAAAAATAAAATGACTTAAGATCAGGAACTAAACAAAAAAAACATCGGCTCTAGTGTTTGAAAAATCCAATTTTTCATCACACATATATCCAGACGCCATTAGATAAGACGTTATGTTATGACGCTAACCGAAAATGGGTTAAAATTTAACATTTTAAAAAAGCTATTACTCACTAAATATCTTCTTGCTCTCGAAAAGCTGATAAAATTTACCACATTACAATAACTCCAAACAAAAAATTGAATAACTCCTAAATTCTATGTTGAGACTGTCGAGGTCTTTTTAGAAGTTGATGTACAGCAGGTGGAGTTATGATCGATATTCAACCCAATGTTCGATGATAATCTGCAAGTGGTTATTGTATTCCACACAGAAAGATCCAGTGCGGAATTCTGCTTCTTAGGCCTCGAGAGTGGATTTATTTATTTAATTTTGAAGGTTAGAACTTAAATCTATATTGTTAGGACTTATAGCATTTTTAGAATTCGGTTTTACTGAATGTATTACAAGAAATCTCTTCATTCGAAGTATTTTAGAATAGAGCTACAATTTATATTTGCAACAATGCTTCTCAGATTATAATGGTGATGCATGGAAACTGGTTCAATAAGCTGTGCGTGTATCTCGTGCCGTGAATTTATCACACTTTATTATACCTAACGGGTAGTTGTCGTTGAAATTTATTTGCCTAAACTAGGAGCTATAAACCATTTATGAAGTTGTTTGCTGCTTTATTTGGGAAAGAGCATTTGATGTGAGCTCTGTTTAATGCTTTAGTGGTGTGGATTTACTCACCACAGTTGGATTTTGGTAACAGCCAGGGACCTAAAACTTCGGGGGGGCATCAATAAAAGAACTTTATTGAAATAATTCTGTATTGCACTATAACGTTTCCTTCTTTAACACAATGACTGACTCAAATTTTAAAAATTGTCTTTCTCAAAGATATTTCTAATAGGTTTTAGCTCATAATACTAATTTGTTGCTGTCAATAAACCAACTTATACTGACAGGGAACTGTTATTGATAACCAATTAAATCCAGCCCTGATTACTACGATCGCTTAAAAGGTGGTTAAAAGAATTTGTGTGCATTTTTTTGAAACTAGAGCAAACATCTCAAAGACCTAGACAGTATTTTTGTGGTTTTAAAATGGCTGTTTTGTATCAATTAAAAATAATGTCCATTTGAGAATGATCTGGAGTAAATATTAATTTGATTAGATTTTACCAATAAAAGTTGGTGTTTATGTTTGAAGTGACAATATACTGTTCTTTGAGTGACGATAATTATGAGAACAATTTTTGTTTGTTTAGATTTGGAATGATTTTATGAAAACAGCACCGTTATGGGATGAAAGGAATTTAATTTGACCAAACTAAATAACTTTAGTCGAATTTAATCGTGACATAAGAATTTAAAAAAATATCCTTTTTATGGAGAATATAAGAATTGTATAAATAACTAAAAAATATACAATATAAGAATTTAATGTGCATGTTTATTAATTTGGGAATTAATAAGGTTATGAGTCTCATAAGCTTATGAGCGCTCGATGAATATGAGCCTTAGTCTTCATTTGATACCCCATTTATAGAAATCACATGTAAATATGAATAATTAGCCCAAAATCAAACAAAAAAACCTACATTCCTGCCTGAGGAAGTTTTAAAACGCTTGTTTTACCACCTTGCCTTTTGTTTATAAAATTCCAAAAGCGTAGGAAAATAATTTTTGAATTTTTCAAAAATATTTGTAATAACGTCTTAATTGCGACTAAGCCTGTTTTAATATTACAATTTACATCGTATGGAAAACAGCATAAAGTTGACCATTTTTCCAAAATACTTTTTGTTTAAAATTAAAATTTTATGTCGATTTAGACCGTTTTTTCATCTCAAGATTTTATTTAAATTGACTTAAATTACACATAGGTCACATACAAAATGGGGCAATACTCCTAATAACAACAGAATATTCAATATGGAAAAGTGGCTAAAGTGAGTTAAGACAACTTTAAATAAGACAAAGATGGGAAAAGGGCTTAACCAAGTTTCTGGCTTATAAACATTTGATATTAACTGAATTTTTTAAATCCTGAATTCAATTCGAAAAGACAGGTTTATAATTAGTTTTGTATGAAATTTCAGCTTTGTATTGAGAACAGTTTTACTAGAAGATTTTCTAAAAGTTCAAAATGTTTCTCCTTAAAAATTGTTAAGTAACTTTACCTATCGATTAAAGAGTTTTAATGGAAAATTTTAAGTTTTTCTAAGATTTTGAGTTTGAAAATTAATTTTTCAAGAACTATGCATTGAAAAAACTTGATCTAATTATTGCATTCAGACAATTTCTATCGAACAATGTTATATAAGTTGAGGGAACACATTAAACCCTAACCCGTTTTAAGCTCTAAGACATCAAATGCAATAAAAATTCATAAATTGCAAAAATCACAAAAGCGACACAGAGTTGCAGTTTTGTGGTTAAAATGAATCTATGTGACTTTGTCTTTCCAACAAACATTGCTTGCACATTATTTTATTCCCTGGAATATAATTTTTATTTTTACATCTATCTCACATTTCAAGTCTGCCATGTGATGGCCTCTGCAATTGTTATACGTTGCGCGCTCTACAACTCCGTTTTGTGATGGTGCACTGAAGAAAGTTTTTTTTTTCTTATAATTTTGATTCCAACATTAGACACGTTTGCTCTAGTTTTCCAATTCAGCATTACATGCACCTTGTGTATAGTATATAATCTAAGCCGTCTACTAAGTCTTAGGTCTTTTTTTCTGCGCGTCTATTTGCTTCTTTTTGCACCACGCCAGCACTGAAGATAGATAACTTCACATAGAGCAGGTGGTATTGAATGCATGTTTTAGTGGGATCACCTGCTTTGATTTAAAAAAAAAAAATAACAACAAGAAACATACCTACCTACTCTAGAAGCACATTAGCTCAAGGCTTGTGGTAAATATAAAAGACTGCAGCAGCAACTAAAAAAAAAATCTGATAAAAGTAAAAGTTAATTTTCCTCCCGAGTTGCGCTGTGTATTTCAGCATGAATTGCTGTGTTGGTTAGTAGTTTACAGAAGCATTTTACAAATACCACCAACAACAGACATGTTGGCTCGCTCTGGTTTGGTCACACAGATTAGGTGAACGAACTCGTGCGAGGTTTTCTTCTTCATTATTGTTGTGATTTGATCTGGTGTGATGATCATAGATGAGAAAATGTGTCACTAAAAGAATAAAATGGCGTCTTGTATGATCGACCAAGAACCCCTAAGCTGAAAAAAAAAAAATTTTAAAACTATATTTGTTCAATGGACAACGTTTGAGAGCAAAAACAGCTGTACGAAGATGATTTTGAATGTTTCTAACATTGCAACATAGACACAAAAACTCCTGAATGAAACAAAAGCAACCGCACCTGCCTCAAACATGAACGATTGAACCAAAACCGGAAGGCCTTTCGACCTTTTTCGAGGTGAACACTGTGACCCCTACAAGTATAGCCTACGGGACAGCAGGAGAGTGGAAAGTTGTGGTCCCAGTCAAGAAACTCTGGATCACAAAAATCGTTTGGTTAAAGAAGAAGAATGGGAGATTCAAAATATCAAAATATTCTCATCAAAGAGTTTTGTCCCCTACAGCAGGGGATTTTTACTTGGGAAAAATGATTATTAAGATTCCTAGCATTTTGTTATTCCGACTTCTGAGCTCCTCTTTAAGAAGCTCAATAAAAACGTTCTGGGAATCTATTTGCTTTTCATCGGTATAACGTATGGCAGTATTTACGGAGACAAGCAATATTTTCGTTGTACAGGACAACCATGGAGAACAAATGGATTGGAGAGGATTTCAGTGTTAATTACTAGTTCTTTGTTCTGAGAACACTGAACCAAAAACGGGTTCATCGTAAATTGAAAAACCCGATCATCGTACTGACAATTTTGACGATGATCATGACAACCATGATTATAACGTTGACAACCGATATCATCGTATTCACAAACACAATCATCATATTGATGAATACGATCATCTTGCGATGGTAATATTGACGATCACGGCGATCGCAGTTACAATCGTTTTGACAATCACGATCATCACATTGACATTGACAGATGCGATAATTGACAAAAAATATTAAAATTTATTCTAGGGGTTGAAGAAAAACTATCTTATTTAAATGAAACAACAGTCTAATGAATCAACCATTCGAAATCTAATGCCATTTAAAATGCAACTCTCACACTTTTTCTACCCGCTGTTTCAGAAAACGTTGACAAGTCTAACAATTTTGCAATGTTTTACGCCTGAAGCCAACTAAATGCAGGTGGCATTGAATTTGTTTGTTTTCCAGAAGTTTTTGCGTCTGCCTTTCTTCCGCGATAGAGTTGAATGGTCTTGTGTTATTGCCCCTTAAACTGGCTTCTCAAGGCATCCCCTTTCTACATAATAATAGAACTTGCTAAGTTGGTAATGCTATATTTTGTACTTCTTATTCCATCACAATCATTCCCGGAAGATCCCTGTGCTCATCGCGCTGAGCTGGTATCCATTTTCAAAAGAACATCCATCCACACATCGCTCGTTGCAAAAACGCAAGATCTTTACTTATGATGGCTCGATCGTCCACAAAATAACTGATTAGTCTCTTGTCCGTCAACTTTTTCTCAATTAAAAAGTCAAGGATTGTTGTCAACAGCAAATTGCTTAAAATGCTTCGTAAGTTAAGAACGTTTCCTTTTGGAGGTCGAGTTTCTTTATTTTGATCCACAATGAATTTTGTTCTTTTTATTCCAATTTACGAGCTCCTCCTACAACATTTTATCTACCACGATGTTTCATGGAAAAGTTTAACATTTTCTTGAATCGATTTTCATCTATACATTGTTTGCTTATAAAACATAAATTTTACACAAAGACTAATGAAGGTGTTTATTGTTATTATTAGTCGTAAGAAATCTATCACGTCAAGTCAATCACCATTGATATGATCTTTACCCTTTTTTCCTACAGTCCCAAATTTACTTGCGCGTAGGTTTAAATAACATAAAAGACTTAATTAATCCTAGAATCAACCTAATCACGACTTATTCTATCCTCGTTGCAAAATTCCTTGTGCCATTCCGAACAACAAAAAAAAGATTTACATTCCAACTGTCACACAAAAAAAAACACCTCAGCTTCTGTCACTTCCCCATTCGCCATATAAAGTCAGTTCACATTCGAACTGGATAGCTATAAACGCGACACCTTCTAGCGTAATCCATTAATGACAGCAAATTAAACGCCCGCACATCCTTCGTGCTGGCTGTGGTTGCATTCATAAGTAGCTCTAGTTTCACTCGCTTCGTACTGCTTCGCTGGCTGCAATGGATAGCAGCTGATGGTGGCAGACAGACATCAGTGATCAGTGGCATCGGTATGCAAATTTACATCAGACGCAACAGCAGTTTTTATTTTTTTTATTGCCAATGATTCTGCGCAGCACGACATTACAGTTTCTGAGTTTCTTGAATTAGATTCAGGAGACGATGGTAGCTTATTCTGAGTGTAGGACGTATGTTTCTGTGGTTGCTGCAACATATAATACACCTTCACTCCTTCACGTATAGAAATATTATCCGCATTGGTAAAAGATTTGCAGCTAGCACCTGGCTTGGGAGAAGATTGGTCTCATCTGGAGGAGCTTGCATAGAGCAAGCACTAGCAGCAAGGATGAAGAAACATACTCCGTCGAGGTTTGTAAGTTCATTGTGCTTTGTTTGCCTCATGAATCTTTCAACCTACTTCACGTCATTGTTAGCAGTCGTATTAGACTAATTGCTAAGGTGCGTAGTTTTTCTTAAGTTTTCTGTTGCTGCCGCAGCATCTTTGCCTTGTGGGTGGCCTGATGGTTTGTTGGTCGTTGTATGTACTATGTGATGTGATATGATGATGGGGTGTGCAGAGAAACTAAAGATATTGTGATGCATCTCGTGATACCTCTGCTGGAAGAAGACTTTTCACATAAAAAAAAAAATAATGATGGCTGATGGCATTTACCAAGTTGATGACAAGTGCTGCAAACTTAATGCACTTGCGCGGATAGTACTTGAGTTGATGATGGTTCTGATGGTATGTAACCTCTTTGCCAGCATGGTCCATTTGATGTGAGCTAAGATGTAACTGTTTGCGCAGTAACAGGTGAAGAAGACAATAATGGGAATGAGCTTGCTATATTTTACTGTGACAGTTGAACGTCTGTTTGTTTGTGAAATGCATGCAAATGAGAGAAGTTTTTTTTTTTGTGCGGTTTTTGTTTTTCTATTGGAAACTACTTTGTGGAATGCAGTCTTGTTATCACTTTTTACTTGCAGCATAAATGGCAAGTTATGGAAGTCTCAAGAAAAAATATAAAAACTCAAGATTTCAATCATCCTTAACATTATTATATGCGATGATACGAGTACCTATACAGAAAATTTTTTCTGAAATTGAGGCACACGTAATAATGTTTGTATATTTATCTAGTAGGCACTTTTTGTTTAGTAAATTTATTCTTTTTGACTTGATAAAAAAAAGTTTTCTGGGTAAACGTCTCACAAGACAACCCACTTGTTAAAAAACAGTAGATGCCACACTATATGTATATAATTCTATGTGTCACTTAAGAAAAAATTTATTATTTTGCAAAAAATAGTAGTTTTTTTTTCAAGTAAGAAAAAGTCCATTGTTTTGCTTGAAGTAAGTTCAGTCGCCAGACAAGCTTCATTATAAATATTTTTTTTTTTTTCTATTCAAAAATATTTTTAGGGCTCCAAAAAAATTTGGCTTAAAAAAAATTTGGCCAACTAATATTGGTTAAAAAAATCGTCAAATTTTTTCTAAAAAAAACCTAAATAAGAATTTTTCAAACTAAATTTTTGTCAGGGGCCAACCCAATTTTGAATATTTTTGAACCGCGAAGATAAACTTTTAAAAATATCAATTGTGAAAAAAACGTTCTCAAAAAAATATAAAATGGGAGACTGGATCGGACGAACTTTCTCCTATGTTATTATTTTGAAGAACGGTTTTCTTAAAATTTGTGTGAGAGGTGCCGTAATTTTTGAAATTAAAAATTAATTCAAATTATTAAAAAAGGTAGTTTGTACCAAATTTAAAAAAAAAATATATATCTTGCTGTTTCTGAAATATCAAATATTTAATTTTCAATCAAATATTTTTTTTTTTTGTACAAAATCAAAAAAAATTTGTCGGAACCATTTTCGAGAAAAATCGGCCAAAAACCTTACACCAAGTTTCAAAAAAAGACAGACAAAATTGCTTCCTTACGTAGTAATGTCAATTTTGATCCAAATCTCGAGTTCGAATTTTTGCACGAATCCAAAACTGAAAGATAAGAAAAAATACTGTCAAAGAAAAAATTGTCAACAAAAATTTATTAACCAAGTGGGAGTTTCTTTGAAGAACTAGCAATTCAAAAAAAAATCAATTGATTTAAAAATAAGTCAAAAAAACAATTTTTTTAACAAAATATTGCCAAAAAAATGTCCGTCTAAAAGTTTTTTTTTTGTCAAGAAACAAACAAGGAGAAGTTAAAGTATTCTCTGTAAAATAGTTGACAAATTAATGATGCTATTATGTAATGCAAAAAAAATTTCATTTTGGATTTCAATATATTTCCGAGAGTTTGTTAACAAGTCAATACTACCCGACATTACCCTACAGACATGCAGCGTCATCACCCACTTGGAAAATTCAATTGCCTAGTTTAAGTTTTTTTTCTTATTTACAAACTGCTCAAGAAGCTCTGGTGAATTTGTTGTAGTTCAGACGGTTTTGAAAACTCAATAATTATTATTATTTACCATGCATTAATTTTATTTCGATTGAAATTTCTTGAATGGCAACCCTATAATATGTTAAACATTGCTAATAACCTACTGATACTGATTACTTTTCCAGACTTGAATCCTGAGTGCATAAGATTTGATCGTGCAGTTTTTTTTCTGTCCACATTTTGTGTTTTCTTCGCCTTGTTCAATGTGTTTTTTTTATTTTTTTTGTTGTTTTCTTTTGCACACATTTTCCTCTGAGCCTTTTTACATTTTCTTCCACTTTGCATAACAACGCAGTAAAATTTCTAGTTTTATTTTTTTTCCGCTTACACTTTACGATATTACTCAACTTAGAAATTCCGATCACTCGATATGCATAAATAATAAAGAAAAAATAATAGACAAAAAAAAACTATCTAACTCTTCATATATGATGACGACGAAGTCGGTTCGGATAACGTCCAATGATTGTCTTACTTTATTTAGTAAGTTATACATTATAACATTTTTTACCATCAGGGAACTAAGAGTATGATAAAGTAAAAAAAAAAAAAAACAACATTTATAATATCGAACAAGTAGAAATTGTTATGTTATTCCGTATCAGTGTGTCCAGTTCCAGAGTCCATAATCCAATGGTCTCATGTTGGTTTGGCTTCAGCGATTATAATACATACCAGACCTATTATACTTAAAAATATTATCGAATCTGCAACTCTATATACTCCACTGTGCCACTGGATCTACCTATGTACGTTTAAGAGGAAGAAAATAATATTGTATGCAGCAAGCATGTGCAGCGCGTAGTGATTATTGTGAACACTGCACATGAAGTTCCACATTGATTTAGAATCATCAATCCAAATGCAATGTTGGAAAATTATGGCATAATTTGAAAAAAATCGATTACATTACCAAGCGAGTTGGTTACAACGATCGAAAGTAAAGTTTGAGAGTGTTCAATGAAGGAAATTATGAAGAATACAAAAAAATATTACGTATACGCCCCAGTGAATCTGATAAAAATAATAATTAATATAAGTTTACGATATGGGAACAGGCCAATAAATAGAGCAAATTTTTTGTTTGTTTTTATATCTAAAAAAAGTCGTATTAATTTTTTCTGAAAGTATATTTTCAAGTAATTTATTCACTTGTTACAAATACGCCCAGCTGCTCATGAGAAAATCAAAAGTTGAGAATCCAGTTGTATGACATACACATGAACAAAAGTGCAATAAAGTCCGAAGTATTTTTGGACTTTTTTTCATGGCACTAAATAATTTTTGTTGTAACGGTTATAAAGGATGTTTTTTAGAGGTGTAGAACTTTAAGTAGGCAATAACTTTTTTAATTGGGGGACATTTTAACAGCTGTTTAGTTTGGCATTTTAACATAAGCAGACTGAGGTCTGAACAACGCTTCCAAATTTTGCCAATTTATCCCAATTTTCATAAGAGAATTTTGTTTAGCGATGAAGCTCACTTTTGGTTGAATAGCTACGTCAATAAACAAAGCTGTCGTATTTGGAGTGAAGATAATCCTCTGTTACATCCAGAAAAACTGACTGTTTGGTGTTCTCTATGGGCTGGTGGAATCACTATGCCAGAACGTTACAATTAATGGATAGTTCTATAGAGCCATGATTACTGACTTTTTCGTCCCTCAATCAAACAATTATGATTTGTAGTAGATGTGTCACACATCTCGTGCCACAGTTTTGCCAAATATTGAAGGAAAAGTTTGAAACCGCATAGTTTCATGTTTCGAACCCGTAAATTAGCCTCCAAGATCGTTTGATTTAACGCCGCCTCTAGATTATTTTCTGTGGGGATATGTAAAGTTGCTAGTCTTTACCGATAAGCCTGAAACGACCGACCATTTGGAGGATTACATTCGCCGCGTTTTTGTCAATATACGGCCACAAATGGTATAAAATGAATAAAATTATGTCCTAGCCGATCCGAGGAAATCATATTTAAATTGCAATTCCAAAAGATTACCTTTCGAATTAAGTCAATTTCATGTCAATTTTTAAAATTAATCGTTCTTTTATTCCATTTCAAAGTTTTATACCTCTGAAAAAACAGCCTAAGAGGAACTGTTTTTTTTCGAGGGAATTGTTTAAAAAATGATCCAAGCTTGAAGAAAATCGCTTAAGAATCTCAAGACAGACGGATAGACAGAATTGCGGGGTAGTCTATTTTTCGTGTTCCACCAAAATATACATTCTCATTATTATATCAAGTTCATGAAGATGAATTAACCTCAAAATAATAAAAATTTCAAATTCGATTTTTTTAACGATAGCAATTAGGGCAGTTAATGACAATATATAAAAAACTTAACATTCTTCAATATTTAAGATTTTGGATATTTAGTTCAATTCTAATTTCAAACTTTCGTTTCAATGTTTTAAAATTTTTTGTACCCTGATGGCAACTCTTAATATAATCAAAATGTCTTTTA
Organism: Syrphus vitripennis; assembly: GCA_958431115.1. NCBI lineage: Eukaryota > Metazoa > Arthropoda > Insecta > Diptera > Syrphidae > Syrphus > Syrphus vitripennis. Next base: position 120,165,762 of record OY288108.1, on the reverse strand, counting down.
GACCACACAAAAATTCAACAACTAACAGTGACTATATACATAGCCTCAGATTAAACTAAATATTATGAGTGTAATTATTTTTAACTTGCACAAGCGAATGGACATAGATTTTAATAGCTTTGCTTTGTACGAGTACATATTAATAAATTTAAGTTAAAAAAAAAGAAATACAGAAAAAACGTAGTTTGCTGATGGGGTGGTAACACACCATCGCCCACTGGTTGACATAATGAATTTCAAAGCATAAAGCAAAAACAAAAAAAAAAATACAAACTCGGTTAATTCGTGGGGCTCAATTTTGTGGTCTTACAGAAAAGTCTTACAAAAGTCATTAATAATATAGACCAATAATAATAAAATAATTGAAGTGAATGTTGGCGGTGGTGGTGGTTTTGGTTGACTTGAATGAAATGGTTCGGTAATATAATTATTTCGGGTGGTTAGTTGTGCAGCGATGCAAGTGGCACTCTCTTCGAAGTTTCCGGCAACATTACATATGTTGTATGTACAAACAAATGGGAATTTATGGTTTGATGTTTAAGTTAGGAAAAAAATAAAGTAAACAAATATCGACTGACATTTTGGATGTTTTTTTTTTTTGAGTTTGGTTTGGAGAATAAAATTCACAAGGTTACTAACTTTTTGGATATTTAATATCTTGCACTTGCACATTAAAATATATTTTGAAAATTTACTCTAGAGCAACTTCCAGATAACTATCATCATCTTCTTCGCTCATTTTACTTTCTTCAGTAAATCTATGTAATCACAACAACCTTACCCAAAATTCCGCCGGCAGTAATTGATGTTCACCTTTATGAAATACCTTCCAAGCAAATTGTTGGCTTGTACATACTCGTAGTACCAACTCTATCAACTATTATTATCACACTTTAATGAGATGCCTTGCGATTATCGCCTTTCGACAAAAAATGTACTGCATTAAACAATTTTCCTCCTTTAAACATCATAATTTCAACAAAAACAGACAGACAGACAAATAGACATACAAATCAACTTGTCCCGTTCACTTTCTCTGGAAAATTCAAATCTTCCATGAGCGCACTTATTTTTCATTTCAATTTTATTGTTAGTATTATAAGGCGCCACTATACCGTCTTATGGCATCGATCATTATTACAGGGTTTGTACCTCAGCTCTTTCGTTTCTTTGACTGAATCAGAAGAAAATAATGAGGAAAAAGTATTTTTACTCGTTTTTTTTTTTGCATCGATGACGAGGAGCTTTCAAAAAATAGATCCAAAATCAGATCTGCTTTATTTTCATGCATAATGTCAGATTGTTGGCATATTTTTGATTTGCATTCAATCTGCAATTCTAATCTGCATATTATAACTTTCTATCGCAATAGCGCTTGACACTCACAAAGGGCTTACAACCTCCCTATTCGAATCTTGAACTTAGTTTTTTGAACCGAAGATGAGCTCATCAAACTGCAATCTTTTATTCTTGCAGTGGCAGTGGCAGGCAGAGCTTGTGTAAAGTAAAATTTACGGAGGTAATAACAGTAGCGTAACGTATCTCAGGTCAAGGTTTTCATAAAATAGCTGAGAGCATCTTAAGAGATCTCTGGCGTTCCACTTCAACCAGTTCCAAATGTTGACCGGTATGGTGTTTGGCATTGTGCTGCCGGTGTGCTATCCTCCGCCACCACCACTCACTGCCGATGCCGCACCAGTTTGTGGTCCAGTGAATTCCCATGAAGATGATGTCCGATTACGACGATGATGGTGGAGAAGTCTGTTATTATTTTTTTTTTTTTTTCAATTCTAAAAAAAAACAAATTATGCTGACTGAACGCCCGGCCTGCCAGCTTATAAAAGATGCAAATTGAGTCTTGATAGTTGTATCCGAATGATACTCACGGGTTTGATGAAGATGATAATAGAGTTTTAGGTGAAGTTGATGTTTATTTATGGGTGTTTTGTTTATATTTTCTGATGGCCTTCCTTTGATATTCTTGTATTTTGTGTACATGCTCAAGTGGAGAACATAATTTTGAGGTTGAGCTTTTGTTTACATAATTTAGATAAGAATTGAAGATATTTTTTTTTTGGTGTTTTCGTTTCAATTGTTGACATTTCAATGCAAAATAATAATTTCAAATGAGTACAAAATTTGAAATTAGTGATTTTTGGTGAAAACATTATAAAATTAAAAACCTTGTCAAGAAAAATTTGTTTTGTTACTGTCTATGATTAATGCATTAAACATGCTAGGCCAAGATATTATTTATGATTTATTTTTAAGAAAAAGACATTCGATTCCTAAATCAAATTCATAATAAAGAAACTAAAATAAGTTATTTTCAAAAAAGACAATAAATCATGTTTTTTGTTTAATTTTCTCCAACAAATTTTGACTAAAACGACAATAAAAAGAGATCATCACATAGAACCAAATATTTCATGTTTCTTGGGATACCTAAAAAAGGTTAGTGTTCTCAACTGTTGAAACAGACGACTTTTGGACTAGTTTTCTGAAATCTGAGCAAGCTTCTCCATAGCGGAAATGAAGGTCCTCAAAATATGTATGAAATAGGTATGAGATGGACATCTAAGAACTACCATCTAAAACTGCAGTTTGGCGATCATCGGAATGGATAAGTGAAGAACCGACAGACTTATGCATCCGGCAGTCCGCCAAAAAGGATAGGGGAACACCATTCATAAGGATCGAGGACAATCAGTAGCATGGAACCCACCTATATCAAAAACTATTGGTGTTTTGTGAGAAATGTTTTTATATCCGATGCTGGAAGTATAGTCGAACGGTCACAAGAAAGTTATAGCCCTTGACTTCCTGAACAGACTTGGGCAAGAATCAATGAAAAGAAACATTTTAGAGCTCACATTGCAGCCACTCTAGTAGCACAGTCACTTGACATGTTGGAAAATTTTCAATATCATTGGAGTACTGTCTCTACTGATGGTGGGGCCGAAGAATATATTAGCAGTTGAATCGGGAAAGCAAAGGCTGCATTTAAAATTTAAAGAAACAAACCTATAAGCTCCAAGACCAAGATATGACTGTTGCGCTCTAATGTGGTCTTCAGCACTTGGAAAGTCACATCCACCACCACAAGAAAGCTGCAAACGTTCATAAATAGATGTCTCGAAGTGTGAACTGAAATGCGAAAACAAGTCAGGAACTCATTGACTACCTCGTACAAGGACATATGCTGCCATTCCATCAGCCATGCGGTTCGAAAGGGTACAGGGTTAGGAATCCGAATGCTACTCCATGTTTACATTCATAAATTATATAAATATTAAGATTACTCCATAGACGGGGTATGCCCTCATCCATCCAATTATACTGTATCGAAAAATAAAATAATTAAATTGCATAATTGTTTGTTAAACATACTCTCAATCTATAAAAGACAAATGATTTATTATGATTAACCAATTAAATTTCAACAATACAATAAATTAAAGCAATTAATAAAAGTGCCTTACTCAACGCTGAAACTATTTATCAAATAATCTTCCATAATAAAGCAAAATTTGACATAAGTTCCGCCCACTCATCGAACTCGCAATAGTTCCCTCATTGTGTTTTTTTTTTTTTTTTTTAATTTTATTAATTCATTTCTATTTAAACTGCAAACACGTTTAATTTAAAAAAAAAAACAAACTCTATTAATACATCTCTTTTGATGGTTTTAACTAAATCTAACAATTAATCATCTTTAGTTTTCGTATCACGTTGTTGGTAATACAGGCTATGATCATCGCATACAGTATTTAGTAATTATAGGTACTACCAGTTCAACTACTGCACACTCGAATTCAAGTGAAAGTGTAATGGCTAACGTGTGTGTATAAACTTGTTGGCCAGACCAAAAGACAATCAAGTGCAATATTGTAACAAAAAGCTGAACCGCTGGATTATGTTTTGGCTTTAGAGTTATACGTAGTATCTTTGACGTCCGAAGGCAATAAGGCTTTGACCAGTCAGCACAGCAGCGATTTGAATCTCGCAGTCACATCATCAACGATAATTCGATATTAATGAGATCAACTTGTTGACATATCACATACCTTGAGGACTTGATGATGCCGTTTGAGAGTTTAGTACTTTGCCGAAGTTGCAAACTCTTGCATCTTTGTCAAAACAAAAAAAAAGCAGTCACCTGAGCATGTGATCGATGTAAAACGAAATTTTTTGTGCTAAACCAGAAACCAGTTTAAAAGGTTTCCGCATTCCTTTGAGATATAATTGCATAATGTGGAGCAGGTATTGTCTCCATTCCAGATGACAGCTTGGAAACAAGTGAAGTAAATAAGCTGATGTGACTGGATTTGGCTTACATTCTTGAAATCACGTTTGACCAAGAATTTTTAAGACCTTGAAGTGCAACATTGATGTTTTCAACATGCACGTGGTGATTTTCTTCAACAAAGTTCATGGTAAAAGGCAATATAGATAGAGATGCACAGAACAATGAAGAATAGTTTGGGATTTGTATAGATGCAACACGCAATGTTTTTTTATGTTGTCAATTAAACTTCTGACTGTGTCAAATGTTGATTCTAAAATGTGTTTATCTGGGAAGAGTACGTCAATCATATATTTTTTTTTTGCTGTCAGAGCTATAAGGCCACATAATGATTAATGTTCAATGCAAAGAAACAGTTCAAAAACATTGGGGCATATTCACAGTTGCTTTTTTAAGCTGGTAATAAGATAAAATGGAGTTAATCATATCCTATTTCCATTGGTTAAACTCCAGAATACTTTGACTTATTTTCTGCTACATCAGTTTTAACTGTTCCCTCAATCTTTAAAAATTGAACTTTATTGATTTGTCAAAATATTTTCTATTTTAAGTCAAGTTTAAGGAACTTCCCAACTATGCATCTTACGCTAAACGTCCTAGCTGATTTTTGGATTCTTTCAAAGAGATTCAAGTGGGTTATTGGAGCACTAACCAATATATGAAAGTTATACTCAATTTTTGGACGAATGTACATATGCTTTATAAATTATAGACAGAAGGTAAGAAAAATTTCTGTCAATCATCATTCTTGCATGATCATTGGTTTTAGAGGAAGGATTTGATTTGATGATACTTCTGCCGTCAGCTAATTAGGGAAAGCACTGCTTCACTGTTTACTGTTAGTTTCACGTTGTGAGGTAGTATCATGACTCCTTCTGTACTTGAGAGAGTAATCGATTTTTTAGTACAATTCTTCTTTCATACCCGTGCAGAAGCAAGAGTCCTAAAAGATCTTGATACATCTGTTGGTCAAGAAAGTATTTGTCCAATTGTTGTAAAGAGGAGTTCCTCTATGTTGCGTTGAATAATTTTCAGCTCAAGAAATATCTCGAGGAACAAAATGAACGACGGTATGGCTGTCATAGCAATAGGTCAACTCGTGGTCATAGCCATAAGTCAACACGTGATCTGATAGTATATCTCACCGAACAGTGAAATAAACCTTTCGTTTTGAAGAACGCAAAATAATTGCACTTCATATTTCAAAAGTTTTTGATAGAGTTTGTCATCAAGCTCTCTTATCAAAAATTAGTGTTTTTGGTATCGATGATTGGTTTCTTTGTCCAAATCTATTTTTCCCTGCCATTTGTGCATCTCGAACTTCAAAACCAATGTCCATTACAAAAATTGTGCAACTGTTCCTAGAATTTTGCCTCATGTATTTACATGTACCTATTGCCTTCAAGCAAATTCGGCGCCGCCGCCGCCTTAGCTACTAAGTGAACGCATATGCATTGATATGTTCTTCCATATTTGATCATAATATTCTCTTTATTAAACAAAAAGTTTTTTTTCCAAAAAATTTACATAACAGGTATTTGTTGCTTAATTTGCCTTGATAAAAATGCTTCGTATGGAAAATTATTTTATATTATTTGCTTGCAGAAAATAATTTTTCAACCTTGAACATTTTATTTTCAGTCCGAAGATCACAAAAAAAAATTTCATGCATAGATTTAATAACAAAAACGGTTAACGTATTAGAATAAAATAATAATACCAAAACCATCTGGTGTATCAAATAAATATTTATTTGCAAGTTTTAAGTATTTAACTACAGATTAAAAAAAAAAGTTGCAAAAATCATAAATTCGTTTCAAAAAAAAAAAAAAAAAATATTCTCCTTCTCAAAAAATACCTAAAATATAAAATATTGATAACTCGACAAAAAATTATATTACTTATGAGAAAATCTGAATTATATCTGAAAATTGAAAATAAAATTTGCGGTTATCCTGATGCAGTTCTCATGCATGTAAAGGTTTTTGAAAAGCAAAAACGGCTTCAATAAAGCTGTTTAATTTAATGTTTTTAATTTAAAATTTTTCTATTATCTTAATAGTACTATTACAAAAAGCCATAATTTTTTGATGGTTACGGATACCTTACGTTTAAAAACTTTTAATTAAATTAGCAAGCGTATCAAAATTCTGGTTTTTGACATACCGTTTTTGGAAGATTCCGAAAAAAATTCTAAATTCAGTTATTTTAAAATTCCACCTTTTAAAAATACTATTAATGTACATAAGATTCGGTTCTCTATTAATTCCACTACGAAACATATTAAGAAGTAAGCTTAAGCATAAGCATAAACGTTAATGCGTTTGTACAATGTACAGAAAAAACATTAATGCCATATTTTTTAAAATTGAAATAAAATTCAACTTAAGGGCTTTCTCCATAAAAGGTTGAATATATGATAAGGCTTAAAATTAAAATGTCTTCTTTTGAAATATTGAATAGGGCTGGTCTAAACACGAGACCAAGACAAGACTTTGGAAGTCCACTTGGGTCACTGGAAACAATTTTTTTTGACAAGACCAATTTTTTTTTGAAGAATTTACAATTTTTTTCGACAAAAAAAACTTTCAAAGGCTGTTGGCTGAATTTTTTTATTAAATTTTTTTTAATGACTTTTTTTTGACAAGTTTATGTTTTGCCAATTCTTTTTCTTGATCAATTTTTTTTTCGGTTTTTGTGGAAAAAAATACTTTTCGACTCATTTTTCCCTGCAATTTTTTTAGAATTTTAATTCATAAATTTTTTAATATAAAAATAAATTTCTGTTTGAAAACTTCTTTTAATAAAAAAAGCGGAGTTAAGGGAACGAAGCAGTTCCCCAAAAAAGTGAGCTTGCTATAAAAAAAGACAAGGTCTTGCCTCGGAGTTATGAGAGCCTAGGTGGTTTTTGCAATAAAGAAATCATTCAATTTGATTTTAAAAATTGAATATTTATATTTCTCGGTACCAAATTGAGCCAAATACGAAACCAAGATGAGACTTAGTATAGTTTCATGAGACTGAAATTTTCTGATGTTGACAAAACCAAGACGAGACTTCAAAAGACAGAAAATAGAACATTGATCTAGGGGCAATCGAATTGAAAAATCAATTCTCCATAGAGCCTCTTCAGAATTGTTTAGTGGAGACAAAAAAGAAGAAACACTTTGTCCATTTTTTTTCTTTGCTTTTATTTTTACTTCTATAATTAATAATTAAAATTCATTGGTCTCTGGTCACGATGCTTTCAATAATTCTTATTTATGGAAATCAATACCATTTAGAGTAATTACCCTTCTCATATAGATTAAATTGTATTAACAGTGACCATAAATTATTCTTTATGATTACTTGAACTAATAGCGGAATGTAAACTTAATAGTTTGCTATTATTTCAAATTCCAAGAATTTATCGCATAAACTATAAAAAAAAAGTGGAAATGGTTTATGTATTTTGCAGTCTGCTCTTAAGGAAAGGCGGTTGTTTTATGTTTTATTTTTTTTTTTAAATTACAATCAAGTCACCTTTAAAAGTGAATTTCTATTACCATGCCATAAGTACAAATAAGTTCCCATATGAATTATTTATTATTTGATTGTGAAACACTGGAAGAGACTTCAAGTATAAACTATAAAGACATGAAGACATTCACTCTCCTATCCTCAATGATGTATTTTGTTGTTGTTTTATATTCATTAACTAGACTAAAAAAAATAAAGTTAAGAGTGGAATTAGGTTCGCATCTAGAATCAAAGCAAAACCACCACACCTTGAAAAAAAATCATATCTTACATTATAAAGCAAAAAAAAACGTCTTGAGTTACATGCTCGACTTAAAACACGATCCTAGACTAACTTTATAGTCTGGGAAACAAGACTGGGTTTTAAAATGTAAACTAAAAAGTCATTTCCTTGAATTAAGGAATTGAATTGGTGATTTTAAGAATAGTGCCTTTGAAGACAATAAGGAATTGAATTGGTGATTTTAAGAATAGCGCCTTTGAAGACAAATTAAAAAAATCTATTTTGTTGGCGGTCATGTATCTCACACTAAAAGGGTAAGCCACGTTCCTTAACTGTTGACAAGCAAACGATATGGTGTTAGAGGTTCTTATTGAAGTATCTATAGAAAAACTATTAATTTCTTAACAACTTATATAATTCATTTAAAGTTCCCATTTGATCCTGGAACACTTTCAAAAGTTTTCGTGCAGAATCGCCTATAAGTGTCGAAATTGCCCGGCTGTTGAACGGTTCTCGCTCTTTCGTATACATCTTATTACATTTTGCATAGCAACTTAGTTCCATTTCTGGGTGAACTGATTCTTATATAATCGTGAGCCATTATGTTTATAAGAAAACAGCAACATTAAAAAACCATTTTTTTTAAATTAGCATTTTTTTAATTTTCGAAAATGATATCTTGCATATTAATGATCCTGGTTTTCATAATCTCGCAATAACAGAATTTCGTTTTTAACAATCTTGCAAACGCTACGAAATCTCATAACCTAAAATATCGAATAAAGAAATCTCGCATATTTTCTAAAATCGCTAAAAAGAAATCTCGGAAAGTTAATAATACTAACTAAGTAACTAGCATCCAATCAAATTTACCATTACAGTAATTTTTTGAATGTTTTTATGCACTTGCATCTAGTTTTTTAAGTATTTTTATTGTACATTTAAAACATCCCATTTCAAACAAAATATTTATTTATTAACTTCCCATAGGGAGTTATTGTAATCGGTCCGATTTGTCAAATTAAAATTTTTGACATTTCTTGACGTTTCTCGAGGCTCCCTAGAGCCTATATCATTCATTTTTAGAGAGATGTCTGTGTGTGTTGTGTGTGTACGTACGTTCGTACGTTCTGGTACCATTTTTCGTCGTCGATATTTTAAGAACGAGTAGAGATATCGACTTGAAATACATTTTGTTTTACAGATAATAACTCCGAAAGAAGCTGAAAGGGCGTTTATTAATATTCAAATAGTTGTTTTTTTACTATAGCAGTTTAAAAAAGAAGTGAAAATTTTGGTTGGGCTCAAATATCTCACGAACAAATAATGCTATTGACTTGAAATAAATTTTATTCGACACATTATGACGTCATACAAATTTGATATGAATTTGGAAAAATATCAATATACCGTTATTTTTTAAAATCAAAAAAAACTAAAAAAAAATTTTTATAACTCGAATATCCTTAGATGGAAAAACGATATTAAATTTAAAATAATTTTATTTTACGAAAAATGTTGTTTTTGACTACTGGTGAAAATTTCAAAAAAATTCAATGAACAATTTTTTTACAAAAAATTAAAAACAACAAAAAATTCTACCAAAAATTGGTATAAATTGTCTTTCGACTCAAATTTCTCAAATACGGGTAACGGTATTGACTTCTTGTTTGTTTTATTTTCTACATAACATAATTGTTAGCAACTGATAAAATTTCGATGAATATTGAATTGGCAGTTTTTTTAACAAAAAATCAAAAACTGTTAAAAATTCAAAGGAAAAGTAGTTACAATTGTATTTCAGCTCGAATATCCTGAGAACGAACAACGATTGTGCCTTCTAAAATATTTTATTTTATACATAGTACAATTTTTTATGAAAGATTAAATTTTGACAAATATCTAATTGACAGTTTTTGACAAAAATATAAAAAAAAATAAACTAAAAAGTGGTAAAATTGGTTTTTCGACTCGAATATCTTGAGAACGAGCAATGATATTGTCTTTGCCATTAGGTATTTAATTTTATACATAATAAAATTTTTTACAGCGGATATATATTTGACATATACCTAATTGACATTTAAAAAAAAAATTTAAACAGAACTAAGAAAATTCTACTAATAACTGAAAAATATTGTTTTTCGAAGTTTAAAAACCACACCCAAACAAATACCAGCCTTATAAATAATGATTGTTTGAATTTAAAAGCTAAAGTTTATTTTGCTGAAAATTTGGTTATTTGAAAAAAACTAAATGTAAAGTTTTCAGGATCACAAATGGGAAGTTATCAGTGTGGGTCGCACCCAGCCTCTTTTTTTTTAAAGAATTTTTCAACTCTACATCTCAGACTATGTTAGCCTTCTTTCTGCCATTTCTGTCAGCAAATAATATATATATTTTTTTGAATTGCTCTATTGATTTTTGTTGTTTTTGAATTGCATAAGTTTTTTTTTCCATTTTCAGACAAAAAATACAACTTTCAGATATACTCTAGCAGCAAGCTAAAAATGTTGTGCCTCCGACCACGCCTGATCAATCGATCACCACAAAATGTTTCGCAATGAACCAATAGCTCCACGAATTTTTAAATTGTATGTAGGTATGTCTTCTACAATGTCCAGCTTGATTTCTGCGCGACAAAAAAACAACAGTAGAAAAACGATCTACATTTGTTTTTTTGTTTTTTTTTTTTACTCCAAGTTGCAAGGCCTTTTGCCACTTGCATGGGTTGGCGTCCCAAGTCCCAACCAAACATTATAAGATAGTTGTACCTTGTATGTACGTCTCATGTGCAAGTGTGTACTTTCATTTTTGTACCAATGGGCAATTATTCACGTAAAATATTCGCCATTGCGACTTGCGAAGTGGCAGCAACGAGACGTTTATTTTTTTTTCTAAATAGTGCCACTTCAATGTAGAGAGTTTATACTGTGTCTAGTGCTGCCACTGCTGATGCAGGTTTAAGTTGTGTTTTTGGTTGCTGCTTTTTTTCTACAAGTGCCCACTTATAATGTGAACTTATAAATAGGCAGCGGCGAACTATATGAACGAGGGCGTTTAGAAATGTCAACTTATATGCGCTACATGAAAATGGTAGCTTAAATTTGAAATTTTTACAAATGGTAGAACCTAGATAAATGTCAAAATATATGTTTCCATTTAGAATTATTAGAATTTTTCAAAATGGGTGCAGTTTAATAAGCATACATAATTTGAGTTAAAATACATTTTAACACGGAAATATTATGTTGGAAATTTCTCAAGTTCTATAATTTTAAATATGTAAGTATATAATTCCCTTAAAAAAATGCATATTAAAAATTTTGAGGGTGCAACAAATTTTTGTCATAGTCATCACACATGTTTGCATCTAAAAGTTATCGTAGGTGACATGAATTGTGACAAGGATTGAATTCCCTAACAAAATGTGTCAGATTTGTTGGTTGGTTTTACAAGGTACAACCATCATTGAGCAATTCAATTTGCGTACAGAAATTGTTTCAGTTTTAGGTGTGACCACGAGAATAAAATCTGCAACTGAGACCAATCATAGCAGTTGACCTTGACCTCCATGTTGTTTTTGGCCTACTCATGCTTAAAGCAATTTTTTTAATTTTAAGATAATAGTGCACCTTTCCATGATATTCATTTATTGAAACCACTCGAATTATAAATTTTTGTTTTGCCTATTTATAGTTTCTTACTAACTTACTAACTTACTAGGTCCTCAGACTTTTATTATGTCCATGCGGAGCATCACATAGGGCGATCACTTATCCCACGTGCCATTCTCCAACCCTTTCCTATGTTGTGCTGATTCCTCTTCGATTGTTCTTCGCGAGGAACTTCTAAGTCGTTGTGGATTCAAAATTGAAGTTCGACAATCGTAGCTAATGGTCTTTAAGCCGTTAGAGCTGTTTCTCTATATTTTGAACAACATTTCGAAAGTAGTCTTGGTTTCCTCGGTTTGGCTGTTAATATCCAGTTCGATTCTCCTATCAGTAGAGACAATACTTCATAGATATTGAACATTTTCCTAATACTTTTGTGTTTGATCAAATGAGAGAGAGAGAGGCAGAAACAGTATTGGGGGCGATAGTATAAAGCCTTGCCTAACCCTACTTTTGATTTTCGAACTGCAAAATCATAATTTATTTAATACATACATATCTCAAAAACGACGTTTCAAACCTATTTTGTTGTGTTTCAATAGAATATTAATTTTCCACATGCCCATCTGATTTAACAATGAGAAAATGGCCAGTCAAGCTACATACATATATCCAAATGCAATTATGACATTTGAAATTTGACATAAAAGGACTTTTAAAAGTTGACGAAACTAAAGAGGATTTGATTGATGACCTGCTAAGATCCCAATTAGGGCTTCATGTTAGCAAAAACTTTTATTAGACTGTAACTTCTTGAGAATGATAGCTGCAATCGACTTTCAAAGTCGAACTACTTCGTAAAAGTAACAGTTATTACCATTTTCGGTATCGACTTCTGCTTTAATTTTACAATAAGGGCTTCCCCAAACTAATACAAAACAGTCCTTAATATTGTCAATCATAGCAACATGCTGTTATTGTTTTTTCGTCGTCCTCTCTAAATATTTCTTATTAGTTAAGGAAATCCTTAATTCTGTAATTTTTTCCCTAGGACATATTTCGTTCAATCAAAAAAAAAAAATATAAACAAAAATGGGAACTTACGAGTACATTCAGAATATTTCGTTCGGGTCTGGTCTAGGAAACTAGAGATGCAAGCATTTAAAAATGTCATTCCCTCTTCACAATTATCGATTGTAGAAGGTTAAAATTGGTGTCTTTATAAAGAGGGGAACGGGAAGTAAGTAATTTTAATAGCCAACATGGATTGTGTGGAAGTCAATTTTTCAAATGCATATTGGATCTTCAAAACATTAACAATAATTTGAAACAAGAGGTACCCTCATATTTATCTTGAAATACCAATCAATTTTGTGTTATAAAACACAGAGCTATATCGAAAGATTTTTTTTACTGGAAATAAAACTTAGGAACGCTCCAGTCTTGAAAGCTTAGGAGTAAGTCATGTCTTGTTTCCCGAGACTAGAACGAGACTTGCAATTCTTGTAAAGTAGTGAAAAGTGGTAGCAGGGGTAAGACTTTAGTGCAAACAAAGTTGCAAGTTTTGTTTTAAATCTATGACATTGACAAAAATATCTGTTTGGTTCAGTTTTCAAATAATATTTTCATATTTTGAAATAATTTACTTTAAACTTTTTGATTCGAAAAATTTTCAATTTATTCCTTTTTTATTTCAGGTATGTAACTGGTGGAACATTACAAGACTTAAATATTAAACTCTGTAAGTTGACACAATAATCTAAAACTCAATCTGCCATATTACTTACAAAACCTCTATGTGACTTATTGTGACCTTAATATCGCGTAACGCCTACAAAAAAACCACCGCCATCGCACAGCCCTTTTTGATGTCACAACATAATGTACTTAAATTCCTAGGATTTGTGTCTCCATCTACACCATCGGTCTATACACAACCCATTTTCCATGTCCACTATCCATGGATCAGTGAATTTAAACAAATCGTAGGCGCTGATCTAAAAGTTTTTCGTTTTCTTTTTGAGAAATCGCAACCGAACAAAAAACCTTCAGAATAATCCTTCAGCATCATAAATTCCACTTAGTCACCCTGGGAGCTGGAACTGAATGTAGCACAATGCAAAACGGGACACACCTCATTCTATTACTCACCATCATTGTTGTGTCGTTTTAGTCCAAAAATCATAGCACGATACGAATTGCACACAGAGGACACGCTTCCACATAGCCAACTACTCCACATATATATATCTCCACCATCATGCCCGATGAAAACTCGAGATGGACGAGTTATTTTGGCACGACACTTGCCTTAGCATAGTGCACGTTCAGATCCATGAAGTCAAGACTCCAAGAAGCCATTGGTATAAATCACTCGCAGTTCGTAGTCAGCAGCACCACGGCCATTGCGGCGCGGCGCCCGCCTGCGCGGCAACTTGGTCTACATTTTCAATTGGACATTAAATTTTTGGAACCCAGATAATGGGCTGCCTGTGTGGATTTCATGACTTGGATATGACTTGGTCCACCAGCAGCACGTCAGCCGCGCCACCACACGGTCAGATTTGTCTGTGAGATTGCGCATTTTTTTTTTTTTTTGGCACACGTGGGGGAGGGCTAGCGTTTAAATTGATCCATGAATCCAAATATGCTTAACATAATTCAAGAAAGTGATGCAATCGAATTGTGGTCAGAATTTTGTCGACGGCTATGGAATTTGTGTTCTTTGATGAAAAATATTTTGCCGAAAGAAAAATATACCAGATGTGATTTCGTAAAGTAATGCCATTGGAATTTGGGAATGTGTGATTTGAGATAATGCCGCTATTATGAGGACATTAAGGAATAAAATTTCAATATTCTACTTGGTTAATTTGGATTGCTGGTTACGAAAATGATTCATTGAAGTTTTCAGAAACATGCTAAATTAATCAAAAATTAGTTCGACTGTACTCACAGATTGCGTTGAAAATAAAATTAAATAAAATGAAATAAAAGTAAATTAAATAAATTGATATATATATTTAAATTATTTTTTTAACATTAATCTACATTATATATTTTTTGGTTTTTTTATTTCAAAGAAGAAATATATATTTCATATAATCTTGCACATCTTTCAGCCAATAGAAATTTGTTTTTGACATTTGCTAATATTTTCGAAAGTATACGTTATAGAAGCATATGGTTTCTTTTGTTTGATTTTAAATTGAATATTTAAAATAAATGAATGCATTTCAAAAATATTTGTATAGTTCTAGTTAAAAAATATGTCTCGATTAAGAAACAAAGTTGTAGCATGACGTTGTAGGTGTTGCCATTTTTAGGTTAAAGTTTAAGAAAATATCCCTGCCGAATCAATTACGGAGGGTAATAGCAAACTATCCCTCCTGGATTAACACGGAGGGAAATATACCTTACATACCTCCAAAACCATAAGTATTTTTAAGGTGGAAAAATATTTTTTTTCAAAATAGCTCTAAAGACTCCGATGAAACTGAAATATTCAAAATAGATTCAACAAAACTGAGTCTAAAGTTTTTGAAGAAATGTAAAATAAAGTGATTTTTTCTTTCTACCTAGTGATCATATCATATACGTAAATGAATGAATCATATTGACTCAAAACGATAAATTAACAGCAGTCTAACTATACTTCACGACTGTGGTCTTCCAACCTTCAAGTAATGTCGAACTACAAATCGATATAACGATTCACTCGGGCGTATAAGCACTTTTTTTTAAAAAACTTTTAACGAAATTTCCCAACTTTATTGGCGGATTTAACACTGGTTTATTTTGATTGAAATATTATGATTGCTTGGCTCGGAAGTAACTTCTTTAACATATTTTAGGGATATGAGCGCTTTCATACATATGCATAATCAAATACGAAATAAATTATATATAAATAATGTTATCTGAATTCCCCAAACAAAATTATTAAACCCAGTAACAAGCCATAAGGTTATTACTAATTATAACAGAAATGAGTAATTAGCAAAAACAAAATTACTTATTGTCTTTCGACAAATTACTTTCCCAAAAGTTATAGGGGAATATTCGGGCTTGAACTTTTCGATAGTTAGAAAAAAAACTCATTTTTTTAACTGGCTTTTAATAATTATAGAAAAAAATGTATGTATGCTCAAAATTTAAGTGTCACTATTCTCAAAATAATAAGCAAGTCTTAAAATTTTAATAAGTTTTTTTCAGCACATCAATCCAATTTATCTATAAACTATTTTCCCCCGTTTTGCTTTTTTGCCTTGGGTAAGACTTCTATAGTACTGTGCCTTTTATGTTTAGGTTTGATCACCTCACCTCAAAAATGTAACTTGATTTTTTAAGATCGTATAAGTTCAAGTTTTACCAAAATGTAAAAAAGACTTCCCAGGGTTACCGACCGCGAACCGAAGCCTGCAAAGACGATCAGGGGAACATCGTAGTAGAACAGCAGTCCATGCTGAGAATATGGAAAGACCACTTTTCCAAGCTGTATAACGGCGATAACGAATTGAATTCCGCTGTAAGGGAGATAGCACCATTCGACCTAGGCGACGCAGACCAACAATTCCGCCTACCCGACCTCGACGAAGTGAGGATAGCTATATCTAATCTTAAGTCCAACAAAGCTGCCGGGACTGACGACCTCACTGCCGAACTGTTCAAAGCAGCAGGCGATGACTTGGTAAGGAGTATGCACCAACTCATCTGCAAAATATGGTCGGAAGAAAGCATGCCCGATGAATGGAATCTCAGCATTGTTTGCCCAATCCTCAAGAAAGGAGACCCTCTGAACTGCGCTAACTATAGAGGCATCAGTTTCCTGAACACCGCATACAAGATCCTTTCTGCCGTACTATGTGAACGTCTGAAGCCGTTCGTCAACAACCTGATAGGTCCATATCAGTGTGGCATCAGACCAGGAAAGTCCACCATCGACCAAATATTCACACTACGGCAGATCTTGGAAAAAACCCAGGAACTTCAATTCGATACCCACCACCTCTTCATCGATTTTAAGGCCGCGTATGACAGCATCTATAGGGAAGAACTGTATAGAGCAATGTCTAGTTTTGACATCCCTGCCCAACTTGTCCGTTTGTGCAGAATAAAGATGGAGAATGCACGCTGCTCCATCAAGGTAGGACAAGATCTCACCGACGCATTTGATGTCAAAAAAGGTTTTAGACAAGGCGATGCTGTCATGCGACTTCTTCAACATCGTTCTGGAAAGAATTGTGCAAAACTCACTCGTCAACACCAGAGGCACAATCTTCCAAAGGTCTGTCCAATTACTCGGATACTCCGATGATATTGATATAGTTGGAAGATCAAAGCGTGATATCAGTAGCGCGTTTGTGAGTATTGAGACGGAAGCGAAGAAGATGGGTTTAGTGGTCAATGTGGGCAAGACGAAGTATATGCTGTCTTCAAGAAAGGACATAGAACGGCGACGTCTTGGACAAAACGTCTCCATAGACAGCTATAACTTCGAGGTAGTTGAGGATTTTGTCTACCTAGGCACCGCTGTTAATTCAGACAACGACACCAGCGCTGAAATTAAACGGAGAATAACTCTTGCGAATCGATGCTTCTTTGGACTTAGAAGGCAATTGAGTAATAAAGTCCTCTCTCGAGCAACCAAAGTGACCCTTTATAAGACGCTTATCATCCCAGTTCTTATTTATGGTGCTGAGGCTTGGACCTTGTCAAGGCAGGATGAGAACGTCTTAGGATGCTTCGAGAGGAAAATTCTCCGGGTGATTTTTTGGTCCCGTCTGCATAGATGGTGAGTGGAGGAGAAGATTCAACCATGAACTGTACGGGCTGTACAGCGACACTGACCTGGTCAAGCGAATCAAAGTCCAACGACTTAGATGGCTGGGTCATGTAGAGCGCATGGAAATCAACGCTCTGGCCCGGAGAGTCTTCGAATCCAATCCCGAGGGACGGCGCAGTAGAGAAACCGCGGCTCAGGTGGCGCACGCAAGTGGGAGAGGACCTCAACCAACATGGCGTGCGAAACTGGAGACAGCTAGCTAGGGACCGAGCTGGCTGGAGACGCATGTTGGTTGAGGCCCAGGTCCATCCCGGACTGTAGCGCCACCTTAAGTAAGTAAGTAAGTATAAGTTCAAAAATTAAAATTCAAAAAAAAAGCTTTAGAAGGGTAATTTTGAGTATCCCGAAAAGTGCTTTTTTAAGTTGCATTATTTTTAGGTTCTTATCACGCCCACTCAATTGACTAAAATTACTAACCTTCATTTTAAATAAATAAACTTCTTAAATTCAGCTGAGTCGAGGTGATTTGGAAACTTGCATATAATTTAAGTATACCGATTTAAGTAAAATCAGTACTGACTAATTTTTCAAAACTGTTTAACTTTTAAAGAAGCTAAGTCATTTTCCATGTCCCCGTCATTTCTGTTTAAGAGAAAGTTTTTAACAACAATTATTTAAAGATATCTTTCACCACGAAATTATTTCCGTATTGAAACAAAAAAAATAAAACTAGGTCAAAATTCCAAATCACAGCTGATGCGATTTAATTAAATATAAACCATAACGATCTGCTCCAAAAGAGATTACCTGATGACACAGTCACCTTCACGAACACAATATAGGAAACCCAACTTATGCACCCAATTGTCGATGTTAAACAAACCGCAAACATAAAATTACGTAGTTGGTACCAGTCGAAGAGACGCAAAAACAACAACAGCCAAAACATTTACTTACCCTTTGTTTATAATAAAATAAATTGCAAACAACAAATTCAACGGTTTAGTGATTTATGCCCTCCCCCACAACATAACACACTGCACTACATTTGTCACATTAAATGGGCCTAATCAGACAGCTGTTTTGCACATTGGGTCCTCGGCTGTATTATTTAAACTGGTCGAAGATGGTGATTCCGCCATCGACCACCACCGTACCGTTTGGGTCCTTCCGACGACCATTTTTGTTGTTTATATTGCTGGTCTGTGTGCATAAAACGATCGATATGCCATACAATTATTTTATAAACCAGTCGCTATGTCTTGAAGTTGCTGTATATACTGATCTCAAGCAGCAAACAATCTCCTCTCCACGTCTCACTGCCAAACTATCTGTTTCAGGAAATATCAGTTTTAATGCCTTTGGCTTTACTTTTGCTCCCGATATGCTATGTCGGCAGCACGTTATTGGTGCTTCGATTACATAACCACACGCCAGAATGATCCAATTCAATTTCCAAATGGCCCCAGCTCCCAGCCAGCATCGGGCTAAGAAAAGTGAATTTTAATTCACAGCCTGTTATCATCGGTAAAGCAAGCAACAACGACGATATCGATAGACTAACGGACGAACTAACAGAGGGCTACTTGGGGTCCGGTTTAGATCTCGCACATAGATTTGTATGTAAAAAAAAACTCTTTGCCCCAAAGACCATTTATCATGCAAGTAAATTACACTGGGGTACGCAGCAGGTTTTAAGCATGTGTTGCACTGAAAAAAATCCTATAAAGAAGCTGCTTTCAATAGAAGAGCTGGCTAGGAGGCCGAGTTAAAAGCTAAAAGCTCCACTGCTCTCACTCCTTTGCTTCACCCTAAGGTTTCAGTTGCGGGCTCCACCGGGTTGACTTTGACGCTTCCCAGTTGTGGATTGCTCCATGTCTGAAGCCAAATTAATGCTGGAGTCGTTGTATTCCAGAAGTTTTTGAACCTGGCTAAGTTGGTCATGCAGTATTTTGCCCAAGATTAGTATTTTCGACGTCAAGGCATAGACTTCTTCCAATTTAAAATGAAATACATTTTGGTGTACGTCAGATTAAGGACTCAGTTTGTTACATTTGGAACTTGTTACAGGTTTACATCAACAACATTGTCTGCAACTGTCATGAAGAACTGGGAAATTCGGAGGAACATGGAAGATCCCAAACTTCCAAACTCTTTTGTTCAGTGTACTTCACATGCGTCGCATCGTGGTCGTCGTTTCTGTCGTGTTGTTACTTCTAATGCTTTTCTCATTGACTTTGCTCTGTTTCTGTCAGTAAAACTGATTTTTTTCCCTTCCTCCATATGCACTCGTCTAACTCTGGACCTGAACTCGCTTTCGATTACACATATTGAACACGCCACAACAAGTGTGCCACCACAATTGTTGTATTCACAACCTCAACCACACCGACCGACAAACGACTGGCCACCGGCTGCTGTATAGCTCGCTGGTTGGAGATTGAGGTGATTTTCAGTCGCGTTGTCGCCCATAAACTAGGAAATTGGCTCAATGGATTTGAAAATCCATTTGAACATGGCTAGCAATTTGAAGATTTTTCAATTCTCTTGGCATGTTGCTTGCACCCTCTGCACAACGACGGCGCTGACCGTAGATTGACCAAAATTGGTGCATGCATCATTGAGATACTTGTTGAGTTTTAATTTGAATAATTTTTCTTGTCTGTCGAGCACCATCAGCAGCTTTAGAAACCAACTAGGTCCTATTATATGCCAACTACCATAGAGTGCCGCCGCGCCGACGTGGTGGCAATGGCGGTGGCACTTTTACTTTGGGTGAAAGTGCAAGTTACCTAAATTCTCTCCCCTGACGTCAGCTTCCTTCGGTCCCTGGATCCATTAAGATATTTTTTTTTTTGCTATTGATATAATTTTTATGCAGTTATGGGTTTAAAATCATTATAAAGATACTTCGTCCCCGTTATTTTTGCCTTCATAGATACTTTGGTGCATATGGTCTCTATGTGATTTTGGCACAGGAAGGAAGCATAAACTTAACCAGGTGTAACCATTAGTGATTGTCTTAACTATGACTACTTTTACTTTCTTCTCAGCTCAACTAAACTGAAATGAACTGATTTTGCTAAGGGTCGGGTGATATCGAAACTATTGGAAATTTCAGACTCAATTATTTATTTTTTTTTTCTTACTTCTGGACAGCCTATCGCCGTGGGGTAAGGTTTTGGCCAATATGACTGCGCATGAATTTGTGGTAATATTTTTATTTTCTTCTGGTGGCTCGATATGATTATTGGATGGCTTATAAAGAAATTAAAGTACATAAATAATATTGTCTGACGGACGGCTGCGATTGGGGGCCTGCGGCAATATTGAAAGTAGTTCACTTCCTTGAGTTGGTGCGGTCATTTTAACATTATATGGGTTTGATAATGTTGTTGTTGAAATTTGTAATAATTTATTATTTGTTGACGTGAGAGCTAATGCAAAAATTACGCCCATCTGGAAAGAAGGTTAGATAAGATTATGGAATTATTAATAATGTTTGTTTTATAAAATTACGTCATCCAGGAAATTTTATACCAAAAACGGTAAAGTTTATTTATTTTTAACTAATCAGGGCATAGTATATATGCCCCAATTTAGGGAAAGTTTTTTGTAGTTAGCTTTTTGTTAACAAACATTGGTGAAATAAATCTTTGTTTTAAACAAGATTGAAAAAGTGAAATGTTTTTAATGGTATTTGATTAATTACTTGGACTCATAAAAAAATAAGAGGTTTTACTTACATAGGTGCCATAGATGGCATAGAAAACATTAGAGAGTATACACTCAAATATATAAGAAGTTGGCAGTATTTGAGACAATTGTATATTACATATTGTTTTAAATATTTTTGCAGTTCTTGCACCAAGTAAAATCTGTTAGAACTCCTTGTTCTGATATTTATTGCAATATTTGCTCCAAAATATCAGATATTGATATTGGAGTAAAAGCTGGTACAATAATTCTTCAAAAACCTATGTTTATTATGGTAAACGCTGATATAATGATTCTTTAGATATCTTTATTCGAGCAAGTACTGATATAAAACATATATTTGACATTAGAGGAAATAATCTAACAAATAACTGAGTTGTTAGATTATTTCCTCTAATGTAAAATAAGTCTGGAGTATTTGCCCAACTCACGGCCTATGCAGACGTGATCATAAATCAATGAGAGAAATTTTCTCTTAAAATACGTATCTTAAATTCTAAGACCGTTCTCAATCTTGATCATATACCTACAAGCACAGACAGTTCTTCTAATTCTAAAATAGTAGCGATTGGTAAGAATCAGCGTCTTCGTCAGCGCTGATAGTATCTATAGTTGTTTGAGACTATAGTGGAGCAGAAGATGGTAGAGATGTCTGATTTCGTCGCCAAAACATTCGCTTCACTTTTGGTCATAGATCCATTTGGTAAGCAAGTTTCTGCAATACGCTAGTAGCTCTGCTAATATGAGCAAGAGCATAGTAGGTATTTGGTCTTTTTCGGGTTTGAACGGTTTCCATTTCCCTCCCGAACATCATCTCATTAAACAAGTGCTCGGTGCAGGGATTTATGATCTTTAGTTGTAAAAAATATTAATATACCAAGAAGACTTCTAGGATATGACAACTCCAAAAAATTTGGCAATATTCATCTAGTTTGATCTAGAACTTTATCCCATATAGCAGTGCAACTTCTAGTAATTTATCCTTGCCTGTCCTTGAGACTGAATTTTCTGCTTTTTTTCGAAAACTTTTCGAAACATATGGACAGCAATGATGAACAATGTGAGAACAGGTTGAGAACCCATTAGAAGAAATCTGAAAGATCTTTCTTAGATATCTATGCACGAACACTTGCACCTTTCATGTGACAGCTGATGTGACTTTCCAAGCGAAGCACGAATTCAAAATTGAGCGAAACAATCGTAGTTTGGTCTTAAAGCTTTAAAAGTTGTTTCTTTATATTTTGGACAGCATTCCGATTACAGAATTTTTTTCCGATTGGGCTGCTAATATCTATTTCGGTTCCGCCACAATTAACTAAAACTCCCAAGTTAGTAAAAATTTTGTGCTACTTTGACTGGTTGATCGGAAATATCTGCTTAAAAAGATAAGTGATTCGACCTGTAGGCTGTAGCCCGTCGATTTCAACTCCTCTCTTAACCATAGTTGCAATTGGATGATCATTAGAGAGTTAGAATAAAACTTTGTCAGCTTAGTCCAGATGTTTGAGGTGTGATTGCAGAGCCAACTTAATGAAATGAAAATGAAAAAAATTCCATTTCCTGTTGAAAAAGCTACATGCTGAAGACTTTGGATGTCAAACTCCTCTGAAAATCTCATATAATGCAAAACCATTATTAATTTGAAGTCTTGATAATATCTGAAATTCTCTTTTAGCACTTTCGGAGGCCTTTTTGAATACACTGTTCAATCCGATCCGCAAGGCGTCTAGCACGGAACTTTTTTGTTCGGCGTCAAGTCTTTGAAGTGGATGAAGAAGTATACGCAAATTCTCCTCGTTTTCGTACTCAATTATATAGTTTTTAAGTCTTGGGGTTTCTAGGAAAAAAAAATAATGCACATACAGTGGTGGCCATAGAAATAGCACACCTATTTGTAATTTTTTATCTTTATTAAATTTGAATATAAGGAACAATTAGACCGTGTTTCGTGTCATTCACGACTAAAAAATAGCTTGTGGAATTAGTTATGCAACATTTAATTTGCAGGTTTAACTAACTCTGTTTTAACTCAGTGGTAGAGTTAAAACTGAGTTAGTTAAAATTGAAACTTCAACGGTTCCTTTTGTTTAAATTTAATAAGAGGTAGGTGGTACAAAGTGTGCTATTTCTGTGGCAACCACGGTATATACATATTTCTAAACGATTATTTCCCATCAAGCTAATATGTTTAAATCTAATACCAAAACATATAAAGCATCAAATGAACCTCTCATTTTTTTTCCTAAATTGTCCATTAAACCATCTACAATCTAATATCGCTTTAATTATATGAACATGCATCACTTTACACATTCACTGTAAATTTTTTGGTCCAAATGATCGCATTAGCAACACGATATATTCGAAAGTCTTCCAAAAAATTACGATTTGAATCAACCCACATTAGCTTAACTGGTCTTTCCGCATTTACAAAACGTTTCACCCCAGACTCTTAAATTAACCCCACAAATCAAATCTGACAAAATAATTTTTTTTTTGGTTTGCTATCTATAACATTATGTACGTCTGTTTAGATCACCCTCAAACCCAAACCAGGTCTGATTTTTTTTTGGTTTTTGTTAAATTAATCTAATTTATTTTGGAAGCAGCCAGGTGTAAGTTTTTCATTCCATCATCAAGATAAAAAAAATTGTGATTTTACGTGAACAAAACTCTTTTAAGTTTCATATAAGGTTTCCTCATTCGATGTGCGCCAGCAGAAGCTGTAAGTTGTCCATATGATTTATGGAAATAGTTCCTCCCCATGCAGCTACCTGTTTTTTTTTTTTTTGTACTTCCAATATAATATAAAGTCAAGGAACAGCAGCTACTACTTACTGCTGCTCACGAATCTCAACTGAAAAGCATTACCTACCCAAAGTCCTGAGTGTAGCGTAAACATGCTTTTTTAGTTGGAAAATTTGATTTGTACTGTAGTTACCCGGTTGCACTGATTGCACATTTGCTTTGAGATTTATCTGCACTTTTGTCAATACAAATTGATTGTTATCGAATTCAAAATAGATTTACTGTTATTAACTTCTGTTCGTAGGTACTATGGTATTTTGCAAAAAAAAAAATCAATTTAATTATGATCAATAAATAATATTGTTATGTTTGCTTTTCGTATTTTAACTTTATTTAAAATTTCATAATTCAAGGATACCGGGTGAAGTCTTTTGGAGTTTGAAATGTTTTAATACGCGAATAAGGTTTTGCAAAATTACTAACCTAGTTTTGCCAAGAACTTAAATTAAAATTTTCTGTTTGAGAGCTTCCAAAGTCTGGGTGACGTTTGACTATCCGTGCTTACTAGAAGTCTGAAGGAGTCAAGTGAAATGTTCTTTTCAGTAAGAGTGCAAATTATCAGAAGGTGATTTTTCTTCTTCCTGGAGTGAGTGAGTTAAGGAACATCTCGAAGACGCTCTCGATGCTGAACAAGCTGAAGTCTGCACTGAATCTTCCTGAGTGAACCACATTAGCACCTTGCAAATCATCATCAAACAGGGCGTTGAACATCAATCACCACTTCACCTACTGCCCATGGTCTTCAATTGTGATGGCTTCATGCATCGCCAGCAAAGTCTGTCACATTATCCTCGAGCATAAAATCATGATTGCAGTAAAGAGCAAACGAATGAAGATGCTTCACCGTCGGTCGGTGATTCCTTTGATGGCCATGATTATCTGCACGTACATTTTCGGAACTCCCCATTGCTTAGCTATGTATATAATATAATCTCGTGTTTGTTTGTCGAATATTTTTTCAAACTCAACCAATACAATATGCAAATCTCTTGAGGAGTATCGATATTTTTCCATTCTAATTCTTTACTCTGGATTCTGCATCTATGGATGATTTACCCTAAAAATAAAGGGCAGCCGTATAATTTTTCGTAGAGGGCCATCCAATATACGCTCAACGATCATGTGGGACATCAGCTATATAATCGACTAGGCACTTAGTCCCTGCTGATAAATAAACCCGATGTCTCCCATCTTTTTCCAAAACCCAGAGGGTATCTCCTCTGGCCCAATCGCTTCGATAACTTGAAAAAGATTATTTTAGATCCAATTTAAGTGTCAATTTACACAAATTCATTTTTAAGACAGTTTTGATGAATTTCAATTCAACACTTCAGCTTAATTTCATCAAGTTTTTGAGTACCCGAACGCCCGCCATGCAGAGTTGCAGATGGCCTTGCATTGGAAATCAAAAAAAAAAATAATTGCTGAGAGATTAAATCTACATTTTAATTGCTACTCACCTGAGTATTGCTATTGGTTATGAATTTGTAAGATTTAAAGAGCAAAATATTTTAAGTCGAATATGTAGTTTTTTAAACGATTGATGATCTTTTAAAATTCACTTGAGACGTACTGAAAAAAAAAAATATAGTAAAATCTCAATAGGTCACTTTGAAGTTCAAGGATGTCTGTTTTTATAAATTATCCAAGCAGACGTATTTACATACCTTTGATTTCGATTTCCAATGATTCTGATCGATTGACTTCTTCAACCTTTACTTAAGTAATCTGCGTTGTATCATCAATTGCGATTTCATATCGAGTCCGAGTGCAGTTCTTTCGGAAAACAATTTGCATGTCATGAAATCATCAAGACACTGAATATAACAAAAGATTGAAATCGCAGACTGCAGTATGCTTCAGTAGTTAAAACAGGTGCAATGAACACAATGCAAAGTCGACAACAAAGAGCTTTACCGCCTTTGTGTCACTCTCTGTCCCCATGATTGACACACTGCTACTATACTCGAAACTCGATTAGGAAACATTTCAATCACCTCCATCATCATCATCATCAATGATCATGTTTTTGTTTGTACGATCACTTGGTCAACTCGGATTTGGTGGTTATAGTATGATGGCTCGATGGCGAATTCAGGCGAAGTGTGCTAAATACGTTGTAAAACATATACCTATTTTGCTCTGATCATTGAGCAGCTCTGGATGAGATTTTGCGATCAGACAGAGTGAAATTCAAGGAGTGTTTGTGTATCTACAGGTAGAGTGAAACTCTAAGAAAAGATGGACACATCAATGGAGTAGTCAATCTTAGTTTCAATCGCAGCTGCAATCTCAAAATGAATACTTCCTTGGTCTCGAATTGTAGACTCAACACTCATACATCTTGAATTGATTTTCAAAAAAACAAACTGACAACTTCAAAGTAGTTTTAAAGTGATGCCACTTTAATGGGGTTATACTTTTAATTTCAGCTTCATTAATTTTATTTTAACTTTCGGTTATTTGTCATCGTCCTTGTGATGAAGTTTTTCGTAACAGAACCTTTCGCTGAATCTTTTAGAATCTAGCAGTATAACTAATTGAAAAGGCAAAAAAAAATATTAAAAAACGGAATTGGCAGCACTGCTTGCAATTTAACCCTCTCTATTTATTCATGTAAATCTGGGATATTTAACCAATTTTTCCCTTTCAGCTTCTATTTTTGCTGAGAGTATTAAAAGCGAGCAAGGAGACTTACGGTCAATGCATAAGACAACCAAAACGTTCGAACTGACTATAATTTACAATTCCGCATCTTGTTTCGCATCATAGATACAGATCAATCAATAACAGACCGTGAAGTGAGAGCTAATGATTTTCTTCAATTGGTTTGGTTGATTAAAAGTCGAAGATCTAGATAAGTTGATCTTTAATTTTTTTATGATGCTTGCTATTTATAGCTGCTCATAAAGAAAAACATGTCTTCTTGTTTTTACTAAAGGTGATGCAGAAATGAAATCAAAAACTTAATTATAAGCGTATGAAATTATTGGTTGCAGTTCATTGAAGCTCTTGTCAACGTTTATATGAATGTATATTTTGGGCCAGTTTTTTTAATACAAATAATTTTAAGTGGTCTGGCATTTTAAGATAATTAACATGCATGAATATAAATTAAGAAAACTATTACGTGTTGTTATTTTTTTTTTTTTTTTTTCAATGGAATCGTTGTTGTGGAAATGTATAAAGTTTTACTTTTTATGATATCCGCACTGCACACAAAATTTATGAGCCATAAAAGATAATTCTATGATAATTATATGACTTTACTTTGTTAGTTGAGTCTCAATTTCAACTTAAATAATAATTAATTATACTTAAATCGACTTTTGTTGTTGTTGTTGTTTTGTTACGTTATAGTTTTTATTTTTATGTGGAGCAACATATAATAGTTCTACTTTGTCAATTTTTTATAAAATTTTACTTGTTGTTTGTTTTTTTTTGAGTTCAAGGAATGCATCATTTGAACATGTGAATTTGTGCTGAATTGAGCGATTAATTAAATTAATTAAAATATTAATTTACTTAAAATCAGAAATGAATATTCATCGGAATTTATTTAGATTTTTGGTTTGAAGAAGGCAACGAAGACATTAGTTGTTTTTAAATTAAATTTCCTATCAGACAGAAGATATGTTTGCTTCGAATAGAAGAGTCTAGGTTTGCGTCGGTTGAAATTTTGAGCCTGGGGATATCACCAGAAAAATTAAGAATGCTATTTATTAAAAATATACTAGAAAAACAGAAATTTGGTAAATTTTGTTCTACAATTTAATTTTATATTCTTTTTTTTTATTATTTTTGTGTTGGATAAGTAATCAAGCCTTTAAGGAACAAATTCTTAATTTAACGGTTCATTCCTGATTTCTTAAGCTGGGTGCACATATGCAACCGCAAATTTGAAAATTATATTTGGCCTGTTGGCAAAGAATGATACAATTTCCATGATGACAAATCATTTAAATTTTATGATTGGAATTGATGGATGAGTCTACTCCCATTTAAAAATATAAATGTTTTTTTTTTATAATTTGCGCGCGCTCAAGGGGATGGTGTACCCTTTATATGTTGTTCAACACAGCGCATGCTGCTATAAGAGTTGTATGTTAGCCACCTTTTTTAAAAAATTGGTTCTTAGCCAACATCTCGAAAACGGCTGATTGTACCAGAAATTTGTTTAAAAATACGAGATTTTTTATATTTTCTAAACTTATGTTTAATTATTTCCAGTACCTTTGTTATAAACCAGAATATTGAAAAACAGAATTTTGGAAACAAAAATTTTAACGCAGCATTTTGAAAACCAGAATTTTGACGCAACACGATTAATTTTTTCTTATAATTCTCTTAAAACTGTAGACTGTAATGCCTTAATCTCACTTATTTCAACAATCAAATTTACTATTAATAACTATATTTGATGCATTGGTTTCTATTTCCATTTGTCAGCACTACGTTTTGACGAGCGCATATTCACATAATGTGGGCATAATAACACTTATTTCTAGTCTTCGTCCAGCCACCAATTAAAAGTAAGTCTTTCGGTTTAAATCCGATACAAAAATAAAATAAACTGCATCTTAGGCCAGCTTGAAACAAAAAATAAAACAAGCTCATGTAATCAAATCCCATTGCTCCAATTGCATGGTTTTATTTAAGTGGCCTTCTGTCAGTTTTATTTTTATTACCATCTCTGCATATCGTGCAAGTGTTCACTTTTTGGATCAATTTTTTCGAGTCTAACTTTACCGATTGGAGGATTATAACTATAACTACTTACATATATAGCAGAAATGGGTTTTTCGAATTTGGTCAAATATAGATGGAACGACCGCACCACACCAAGACCAATATATGTACCACTGTATAGACCAGTATATACCCGGTTGGATATTTTAAAGCAAGTTATGGGATGTGGGCAAGTTAATGAAATTAATGTGTCAGTAAGGTAATTTCAATCGAAATTTAAAAATTATTATTTAATTTTTTAATTGAATTGCTTTAACTTATATTTATTAAATGAATTTGGGAGATTTCGATAAATAATTATGTAATGCGCATTGTATATAGATTTACATAGTACTATTATGAAGAGGAACGAACGACGCGACCTCTGGGCAACCGACCCAGCAACGTAGTCCTACCTTTAGTGGAGATTAGTGTAGAGCAATTAATAGGGGAAGTACAAAGAAAAAGAATAATAAATATGAATGTCTAGAGAATAACAGAGGATAGAGAAAGCTGTATAAAATTGGAATACAATTTGGTGGGAGTTCGAGGGAGTTAGAAAAAAAGACTCTTATTGATTTTTTCTTCATTGTCTTTCTTGCAAAGGGGAATTATTTGAATTTTTTTTGCTAGGTAGGTAGGGAATGAGCAATGAAAATTCGTGAAGAAAAAACGATTTTGTTTTGAAATTTTTTAAGCAAAAGGCCCCTATGCACTTCGTCACTTTGCACATAGAAAAATATTTTTAAGATTATTTTAATTTTATTTTTTCTTGAAAATTGAAGTAATTATGAAAGAAATTTCTTAATATTTTATCAATTGTTTTTTAATTTTACGTAGTTGTTTATACTTACGTGATATTTTAAAATAAAAAAATATTGCTATGGAAAATTGAAGTAAATTTTTTTTTACTTTAGAACTTAAAAAATTCACGTCAAAGTCTTAATTTACTTAAGAAACATGAAAATCACCGTGAAAATTTAAAATTATTAATTTCTTTTGAAAATTCACGCGGTATTTAAAATTTGTTTAGGACTTGAAAATCCAAGAATTCTTAAAATACCCGTAAAATATAAAAACAGTGAGCATTAAAATGACGTGTTTTTGGAAAATTGACGTGAAATTTATAAAATGTTCTAATTCTTTGGAAATACACCTAGAATAGTAAAATTAAGTGAGTTTTTTGAAAACTACGTGCTTTTTAAAGTTCCGTGTTTTTTTTTGAAAATTCACTTGAAATTTATAAAATAATGTAATTTCTTGAGAATTAACCTGGAATATTAAAACTACGTGTTTTTTTAAAGTTCGGTGTTTTTTTTTAAACTCACGTGAAATTTCTCGAAAATTCACAAGAAATTTTAAATTTCTTTGAGAACTACGAAAAATCCACAGGAAAATTAAAAGAAAAAGGTTAAAACTATGAACTATGAAATTTTTTAAATAATTAAAACTTTTGAAATTTCACGTGAAATTTTTGTAGGTACTTAATTTACTAAAAAACTTTTTAAAATTTAAAATTTCATTGAGAACTATCCACGTGAAATTTTTAACTTCATTTGAGTTACAAAAATGCACGTGAAAATTATTTAAACTTGAAAATTCAGGTTAAATTTTTCGATTTGTTAAAAATATTAAATTCACGTGGTACCTATCTCAAATTTACTTAAAAATTTTGAAAATTGACGTGATACATACATATTTTAAATTTACTGAAAAATGAATACACAAATACGTTTATTTTTAAAAATATGTAGGTATTTGATTTTGTTCAAGTAAAAAAAACTTTTTTTAATTTTACTGATTGAAATTCTCACGGAAAACTTTTTTTAAGCAGTAAAATTAAAAACAAAAAACGGTTGCATTAACTATTTTTAGTGATTTTAGGTACATCAATTTTATCCTCCTTTTAATTTTCAAATGGTCATTTCTTCAGATTTGAGAAATTAAAAGGATATCATGTACCTATAAAAAAGAAATAAAAAAAGATATCATAAAAATATGACTGTAAGGAAATGACAAAAATCAAATACGTATTCAATTCAATTCTATCTATCGCTTGCAAGAAAAAAAATATGTTTCTGTAAAACATGAAATTTGGCAAGGTACATAGTTCACAAAAACCAAATACGTATAGTAAATTCTACCACAAGCAAGAAAAAAAAACTTTAAATGTATCAGTAAGACATGAAAATTTGCAACATAGCTCTCATAATATCTCAAATCTCACAAAATCAAATAAAATACACGAAATTATTTGAAAATTGAAAATAATGTAGCTATATCTATACTTCTACATATATGAAAACTGCAAAAAAACCGTATAATAAATCCACAGCCCAATAAATTCTTTTCATTTTCCCCTTGTTGCCTTGACAACAACATCTGGCTCACCTATCTCTCTTACTCTCTCTATTTGTTGTCAGCAACTGTCAAAATGAAAATAATAAATCCTCTCACTTTGACTACCTATTCTATATTCTTGCTGCCTATCATCATTCCGAACTCTCCAATCCTATATTTCGCTACTTCCACGCCACCAAGTGAGGCGACCCAAATAGAAAAAATCGTGTTCCATAATAGTACTATGTAAATTCATATACAATGTAATGCGGATGAAAGTGCGGGAATATAGAATAGTAAAAGACTATGGAATTCACTTGGCTATAAGGGTGAAGAAAGTTGAAAAATTGAGTTACCGCTTTTCTTATTTTAAATAATATGACTCGCAATTTATTTATATACATACGAACTTTATATAAATGACATGGTAATCCGATTAACGTCGCCAATTTTTACGAAAAAATAGCGCCAAAAAATATTGGTAATTTTTTTTAAGAGATATGTACAAAATAATTAAAGGCTTTTGAGGTCCAGGGGACCCTGATTTCATTGAGGTCAACTAAATGCAGATGTCTTCGCATTTGTCTCATTGTATATAGATTTACATAGTACTATTATGAAGAGGAACGAACGACGCGACCTCTGGGCAACCGACCCAGCAACGTAGTCCTACCTTTAGTGGAGATTAGTGTAGAGCAATTAATAGGGGAAGTACAAAGAAAAAGAATAATAAATATGAATGTCTAGAGAATAACAGAGGATAGAGAAAGCTGTATAAAATTGGAATACAATTTGGTGGGAGTTCGAGGGAGTTAGAAAAAAAGACTCTTATTGATTTTTTCTTCATTGTCTTTCTTGCAAAGGGGAATTATTTGAATTTTTTTTGCTAGGTAGGTAGGGAATGAGCAATGAAAATTCGTGAAGAAAAAACGATTTTGTTTTGAAATTTTTTAAGCAAAAGGCCCCTATGCACTTCGTCACTTTGCACATAGAAAAATATTTTTAAGATTATTTTAATTTTATTTTTTCTTGAAAATTGAAGTAATTATGAAAGAAATTTCTTAATATTTTATCAATTGTTTTTTAATTTTACGTAGTTGTTTATACTTACGTGATATTTTAAAATAAAAAAATATTGCTATGGAAAATTGAAGTAAATTTTTTTTTACTTTAGAACTTAAAAAATTCACGTCAAAGTCTTAATTTACTTAAGAAACATGAAAATCACCGTGAAAATTTAAAATTATTAATTTCTTTTGAAAATTCACGCGGTATTTAAAATTTGTTTAGGACTTGAAAATCCAAGAATTCTTAAAATACCCGTAAAATATAAAAACAGTGAGCATTAAAATGACGTGTTTTTGGAAAATTGACGTGAAATTTATAAAATGTTCTAATTCTTTGGAAATACACCTAGAATAGTAAAATTAAGTGAGTTTTTTGAAAACTACGTGCTTTTTAAAGTTCCGTGTTTTTTTTTGAAAATTCACTTGAAATTTATAAAATAATGTAATTTCTTGAGAATTAACCTGGAATATTAAAACTACGTGTTTTTTTAAAGTTCGGTGTTTTTTTTTAAACTCACGTGAAATTTCTCGAAAATTCACAAGAAATTTTAAATTTCTTTGAGAACTACGAAAAATCCACAGGAAAATTAAAAGAAAAAGGTTAAAACTATGAACTATGAAATTTTTTAAATAATTAAAACTTTTGAAATTTCACGTGAAATTTTTGTAGGTACTTAATTTACTAAAAAACTTTTTAAAATTTAAAATTTCATTGAGAACTATCCACGTGAAATTTTTAACTTCATTTGAGTTACAAAAATGCACGTGAAAATTATTTAAACTTGAAAATTCAGGTTAAATTTTTCGATTTGTTAAAAATATTAAATTCACGTGGTACCTATCTCAAATTTACTTAAAAATTTTGAAAATTGACGTGATACATACATATTTTAAATTTACTGAAAAATGAATACACAAATACGTTTATTTTTAAAAATATGTAGGTATTTGATTTTGTTCAAGTAAAAAAAACTTTTTTTAATTTTACTGATTGAAATTCTCACGGAAAACTTTTTTTAAGCAGTAAAATTAAAAACAAAAAACGGTTGCATTAACTATTTTTAGTGATTTTAGGTACATCAATTTTATCCTCCTTTTAATTTTCAAATGGTCATTTCTTCAGATTTGAGAAATTAAAAGGATATCATGTACCTATAAAAAAGAAATAAAAAAAGATATCATAAAAATATGACTGTAAGGAAATGACAAAAATCAAATACGTATTCAATTCAATTCTATCTATCGCTTGCAAGAAAAAAAATATGTTTCTGTAAAACATGAAATTTGGCAAGGTACATAGTTCACAAAAACCAAATACGTATAGTAAATTCTACCACAAGCAAGAAAAAAAAACTTTAAATGTATCAGTAAGACATGAAAATTTGCAACATAGCTCTCATAATATCTCAAATCTCACAAAATCAAATAAAATACACGAAATTATTTGAAAATTGAAAATAATGTAGCTATATCTATACTTCTACATATATGAAAACTGCAAAAAAACCGTATAATAAATCCACAGCCCAATAAATTCTTTTCATTTTCCCCTTGTTGCCTTGACAACAACATCTGGCTCACCTATCTCTCTTACTCTCTCTATTTGTTGTCAGCAACTGTCAAAATGAAAATAATAAATCCTCTCACTTTGACTACCTATTCTATATTCTTGCTGCCTATCATCATTCCGAACTCTCCAATCCTATATTTCGCTACTTCCACGCCACCAAGTGAGGCGACCCAAATAGAAAAAATCGTGTTCCATAATAGTACTATGTAAATTCATATACAATGTTTGTCTGTTCAGTAGAGTTTTTCAGCCTGGCGTTTTTTGCCGATAATTTTGGAATCATTGATTTCAATGACTTACGGCAGTTGTCTGTGTTTTTAATACTTAAGTCAATTTTTGGGGGCACTGTCCCGCTCACGCAATTGCATTTTTTTTTCATAAAAATATTTTGCAGGTTGCAATGATTTTCAAACAAAATCATATATTATAGCATTTGCTAAATGCCGAAATAAAAAATTTAAAAAAAATTGAAAACATTTTCTAAAACTAAGATTTTGTGAAAAATGCCCAAAAAAATTTGGTCAAAAATAAAATGTTATCCAAAACAAAATAATATAAAAAACTGCACAAAAAAGACATTGTCAGGGAACAGTCAAATGCAATGTTTTTGAGCCACGAAAGTAAAATTTTGCCAAAAATTAAATTTTTAAAAAAAGTTCGTCTATAAAAATAAAAACTGCAAAAAAAAAATTGGTCAAAAGTTGTGAAAAATTCTGTCGAAAAAGCATCTTGTCGAAAAAAAATTGTCAGGGAACAACCAAGTCAAAAGTTTCATGAACCGCGGGAATAAAAAAAAATAATGCCATCTTGTATACCTATCATACAAATTAGAGCCGTTTTTTCAAAAAATAAGTTTTATACATAATGTACTATAAAATGCATATTTTTATTTTAAAAAAATGTATGTGCCAATTTTAATTATTTAATAATAATTAACACTTAAAAACTTAATTTCACGAGTTTTCAAAATTTTGATACATTACGTCAAACCGTTTATAAGAAAATCTAAAACAAAAAATTTGGTTCTCAAAATCGTTAGAATCGAAATAGATATGTTTTATCTCAACGGTGACACGTACCGTTATTTTTGGAGCTAATACAGAAACCAATAGTTCAAAAAAATGTTGTCATAAGCTCTGCAGAAAAAAATTATTAGCATATTTCGCACACCATTGTGTTGGGCGTGCAATTCTTAACTGTCCAATGAATATAGACCTCGAAAAGAGGGATTACCCTACGAATGGTAAAAAAAAGTTGTTTGGTTATTAGGTGAAGTTATTTTCTGCAAACATTAACAACGAAAGTATGAAACTCCCAAAAAAGTTAACATTTCTTATTTTTAATTTATCTCCTGTTTGTATATCTGTAACTCCTCAACTTTTGATATTCAAACAGAATTCAATTACCGTCAAAAACATATAAAACTCCTAGTTAGCAACTTACAAAATCGATTTGGGCTTAAAATAAGTTTTTTTTGTTGCTGTTTTTTAACACTAGGGAATTCCATTAAACGAAGAATTTTTGCTCTACAAAATTTCGGGTAGTTCTAAATTGTTTATTAAAGATTAAAAATACAAAGGAGAATGGGCATTTTGGTCTATCTAGCGTCCACGAATGAGATATATATCGTTGGAAAGCTTAGCCCGGGTACATCATTTTTTTGTATGGGCACAAAGCTGTAAACCATGGGGTTTACCCAGAATATTGCAACAAAGTTTGCAATTAGAGCAAAAAGTAATTGCAATAGTGTTCCATTGAAATGACAGTGTTGGTCACTTTCGATGAACTCAATAGATCCCAAAATACATGAGCTTTTATACCAATGGCCAATAATAGCGAATATTGTCATGGTTGGCGAATAATGCGTTTAACAATACGAAAATTCAACTTTTTTTTATTTGATTTAACGAATTAAATGAATGGAAATAGTTGTGGGTCAAGAGTCCACAAACGCCATATAGTACGTTTGAAAGCTTAGTTCAAGAGCTTCATTTTTGAACTTGGACACAAATCTGTAAACCATGGGGTTCACGCAGTATATAAAAAAGAAAAATCTTACTTTTTCCTTTTAACAGTTTACAATTCTAGTTTGTTTATTTAATGAAGCGAAATGTTGTTTTTTTCTTTTGGTGGTTTTCTTTTCGTTTGGTAGTTTATTTCAACCATCTCAATGTGCATTAAATAAAAAAAAAATTGTCCATCAATTATGCACTCTATATACATAGTACTCTTTTCAAAGATGATTCACTTTTCACTACTATTGCACTTGTTTAACAGTACCTGTGCACATGTCATATCCATTCTGTGGTATTTATGTTGGGCCCGACATCAAAACATTTTCAGCTGACAACATGAACAATGTAATTCTTGATGAAACATTAATATAATCATATAAAGTATCTTTGTTTATTCGAATTTGCAAAGTGTTTTTCTTATTTTTTGGTCGCTTATTTAAGCCATCTCCCATTGTTTATGACCAAAAAAATATTCGTACGTTGGTGCACTCCATAGTACCCAATCATTTTCATAGGTCTCGTTTCTGGACGCCAGGTAGACCAGGTCCCATATATTTTTGCCCATTCTCCTTTACACAACAATACTCCCTGAATATTTGTTGCCTTAAAATTTTTGATTGATTGAAATATATCGATTTTGAAATGTGGAAAAAAGGGGGCCAAACGCTAGAGGGAGAATATACCGATTTTGTTTTTTACGCTGTAGATTTCGTTTAATAAAAAATGCTTACTGCAGCCTGTTACAAATGTTTGAGATGTCAAATCCTAGTTTGGCTGTACTAATTGAACGGGAAGTATTATTATGGGTTCCCATTTGCTGAATTAAATATATGTGAACGTCAATCGGCTTATAACGACCTAGATGAAAACCTACATATATAAAACCTACTTAATTTCATCATCTAATTTTCATACACAATACTCAATGTATAGCTAGGAAGGTATACCGAGCCAGCTCCTTCAGCAGTTTTTTTTTTAGTCTAATAAAAGTGAATTACTTAATTGAGAGCCTTATTTGACTGCAAATGACCCAATAAAACAGAATTCGCACAAGCCACTGTATACAATTGACTCCGATTTAATCGATGAAAGCCTGATGAAAAGAAGCCGCCATTGTGCAGCCTTAACTAACCACACCACAGCACGCAAAACTCTTTCACACCAATATGCAAACAGACAACAAAAAAAATCATTAATCCAAAAAGTCTAGGTGCTATCTAAAATCAGTGCAAGCTTAAAGTATGGTCAAATTTGCGTCTATCTCTCCACACACATGTTACATATTTATACCGCAACTCCTAAAGACGACGACGACAACTACACGTTTGTGTTTTGAAGACAATTATTTAGACAAAGCATTTAACGGTACAAAAACTATGAACACATAACGGTGTCTTACTTAGCCGCCATCACCAATAAGAGCTGCATTTTGGCGAAATCATAAATTAAGCGTTTAAGTCAGGCGCTTACAAGTAAGTTAACGGTTTTGGTTCGAAACTTTATGTGACGTTAGGATGTTAAAAACGCAATCGCCCAGTCTGAGGCGGCAAATGCGTTTTATTTTTTTATTTTTGTATTTCTTTTCCGCTAAAAGCAGAACAATATGCGAATTTACATTGGAGTCTCACGAAAGTCTTAACAAGCTTTATAGTTCAAGACACAGAGTTTAGAGGTCTCTTCCATTTATTTTGAACCTACATTCATGTTTTGTAGTTGTGTTACATTGTTTTATGCATTAAACATAACAAAATTCAGTTGCGTTAGAGGTTAGGACAACATTATTTTGTGGGTTTTCCTTTCCCCTACATAGATGGCGCTGTTTTTGAACACGTTAAATTGCTGTTTCCGTTACCAAATGTAATCGTTTACTGTCGTGAATTGGTCCGTCTTTAACTTCTGCATGTTGGGTTCCTCGTGATTTTGGATAACAAGATTAGTAGCTACATGGCTTGCATGTTTTCATTCAAGCCGTTTTAATAAGTATGAAACATTTTCGTTTAGAGCAATAAATTGTGTGACAAGGACTTTTTTGGGTTGAATTTTGTGGTTTTGAATGAAGTTCTATTTTATTTTAGATGTGTATTCTTAGATTTATTAATATACCATTTTAGCCAAAACTAAAGCCGCTATTTCAATAAAAGAAAAATGGGAAGAATTATCTTAGCTTCTTAACCCTGTAATGCAGTTCATGTCATATATATTCAAAATTCTTAGAAGCTATAATCGCGGAATTGATAAGCTTATTGATGACCTTAGGAACGAACCTAGTTGAGTAGGGCTATTCGTGTTCTATGATAAAAGCCATGAAAATTTTTTTCAGCGATAAGTCTCAATTTTGCGATTCTGGTTGTTTGTAAACGTAGAAACTTCTGTCAAAAACTGATCAGACGGAATTGTGTGTACTATAGCAAATTGTGTGCCGGAAATCAACATTTTGGGAAACGGAATGGAATAAAGTACCTAGTTTGAAAAATCCTTTGTATATGAAAACTATAGTACTCTCATGGTGGAAGTCGAATGGGGCGACATCTAATGTATGCCGGCAACCCTTACTCTTTTTTTTTTGCGGAGAGCTTATGGAGGTTTTAAATGATATTTATTGATATTTTTTGGATGCAATTATCCAAATCCAACCCTAAAAAAAACTCGCCATGAGAGTACTATAGTTTTCATATACAAAGAAAAATCGGATGATAAAAAACTTATCATTTCATATTAGCATTGAATTTCCTTTTTTAAAAACAGAATTATGAATTTACAAAATTTTTAAATTCTGGATTTATAGAATTTCAAAGCATAGAATAATGGAAACGCAGAAAAATTGTAGATAAACAGAGTTATACGAAAGGTTTTTTTATAATACAAATTCTATAAACTGAAAAAAAATCAGCCAAGTAGAAGGCTTAGCACAAAATAAATTGGATTTATTGAATTATTGATTCAAAATAACTTTTAGTGGAAGCCAATTTTTGTAAACAAAAGGCCGTTAAAAGCTATTTTGAGATTCGAACACTTATGTATATAGCTAAAGGATTTTTTTTTCTGAAAACATTATTTTAATTTGAAGCATTGTTTTTTTTTAGGGAAACAATAGTGTATTTTTATAATTTAAAGCAATTGAATTAAAAAAGAACAGCGCAAAATATTTATCCGAACATTTTTCCTGAACGCTATAACTGCCCCCTAAAATATTTTTTTTACTTAAAAATCTTATCTATGATAAGTCTAAGTCTAAAGTCCCAAATCAATTAAGCCTCGCCCAAAAAAAAAAAATCTAATTACTTCACTGCAACTTTAAGCTTTATTTTATGGATGCCATTTCAATTTGCCCTTTCGACCATTGATATGAATCTAAGATAGTTAATCAGTCTTAATAGGATTCGTATATACGAGTATATAACCTTTCATAGAGCAATTGCTTCGCAATGATAGATTATAACGCAATCGTTTAGTAGGCATCTCATAGCTAACCTAACTCAAATCATGCGGTAAATTTATAGTTTCGAAACTTCAAACTGCAAATCGTGACTTCCAATAATTTTTTTTTTATTTTATTTAAATTATATCGAAATACTTCTTATTTTTATTTATACAATTGTTCAAAATTAATTTGTACTTAATTTTATTTTTGTTTTTATATTTTCAGGTAAGCAAATATGATGTCACACCTAATTTTTGCGGAAATTTAAATCACAGAAACTTGACTTGCAATGCTCTGATTGTCGAGACAGCTGCTGTTTTTTTGACTTACATTAGTATTTTTTATTTCAAGTCTAAGGTATCACAAAATAACTAAAGAACTTTCTTTAAGAAATAAAGACAAAAAAAATAATGTGCATCGAGTGTAACATTTGACACCATTTCGCAACCAAATCGTAGTTCACATCATCATCGAATCGACGATTTTGGTAATCATTATTAAGCATTTTAAAAACAATAAACGTAAACGATTTGTTCTTAAAACAACAGATGGCCTAAAATTATTCACAAAAGTATCTATACATATGAATTGCATCTAATAAGTAAATTTAATAATTCTAAAAAAAACCTCTTTTAACACCTTCACAGTTTATGCATAATGTATTTTTATTGCGTTGTGCTTCACTGTCACTTTAAAACTTGTAACATAATAATAATAATAATTGTTATATCCCATTAAAACAAAATAGACTTGGATATATATGACAACCTAAAGATGGCACTTAAAAGATAGATAAATGAAATTGTCGTTGGAGTTTATTACAAGACCTTCAAAACCCAAAATAAAGGTCAGTTAAATTCCAGCAAAAGCATTGAACAAGACGAAGACATCATCATCGTCTTCGGCTTCGAATTGTTACTTGCATAGGCTTGTTTGTCTGACTTTGTTTAATAGTTAACAAGGTGTTAACATTATGACTGTCGATGCGGGTTATAGGATCGAGAAATTGATTGATTTGTTAAACGAGATTCTATGTCTTCATTTATTTTTAAGAGGTGCAACATGAGAGAGGTGGTTGTTGAATTAAGATACAGGATGTCGAAGTGTAGATTGTGGGTTTTGTATGTCAAGCATTAGAATATATTTGGTGGGATTAGTTAGTTAAGTGAATAATAATAATTGATTTATTGTGGGACAAAGAGCCTTCACAACGCCTACTCGACATCGTGTACGGTTTCTGAAGATGCATTTCAGCGCTTTCCAACTCTTTTCTCAACGAGTATCTCAAGGTCGACCCGTTCTCCTGAGAGATAGTATTTCATTGTCAATAGAGATACAGTAAGACCAGAAAATGCTCAAGATTTTTACAGACATCTATTAACGAACGTTGTTTGCAGCTTTTAGTAACAGCAAGTGTGACTTTCCAATAGCTGCACGGAGCGGAACAACCGTAGCTTGGTCTTTAGAGTTGTTTCTCTAGACCTTGGATAGCACACTGCCCCGCTGCGATAATATTTCCAGTACATTGAATGTTTACCATTTACAGATTGTCTAGAAATATCTACTTCAAGGGATGAGGAAATTTCAAGGTCGATCCGTTTATTGACCCGTATTGATCTTTATGTAACACAACTACTAATTCAGCTTCTCCATCAATTTATTAAATCTATTCCACTAATTCTAGAAAACCCCAATCCATAATCCTCCTTCGAAATTAATAGTGCTCCGTGTGCTTTGACCAGGTGTTGCTTGGTAAGGTGGACATTTGTGAGCTCTTTGGTAATCCCTTAGACGCTCCAACTGTCACACCTATGCTTTCGACCTATTCTGTTTACGTAGCCAATGCGTCAATGAGATCACCCTTATGAGGGACGTGTAAATTTCTCTCAACTGTACATATGTGCTATGTAGACTTTCACTCATTTCTCCCTGGTGCTGAACTGGCTGGTCCTTGTTCATGTTTCTTCGGAAAATCTAGTCCTATGGCTTCCTTCCGGCCAACCAACTACACATTCAGCACCACAATATTTTTCAAAGCACACTTATAGTTTTGGATTGAGGTGGGTTTCATTTTGATTTTTCACAATCCTTGCGAAAACCGTTGTTGCCGGATAGAGGCGTCTATTGGTATTAAACATAAGCATTTGGGTGTTCTTGGTATACTCGAATAGCAGCTGTAAGTAGCAACCATCAAATGGTGGTCCACCGCCATTCCCATGTCTGCACCTCTTCTGCTTTGGCCGTTCTGAAAACAGCACCTTCATTTCCTTAAACGAGAAACGTCCTTACATTTCAGAAACCAATCTTTGTCCTGGTACCTACAACCGCCAAAATTCTACGTTCATCATCATTATTCCTTGTTCGAGACATTGCAGTAGCGGATTTTGTCCGTGTTTGAACGAATAAAAAAAAACAATTTTTTAAGTAGAGCTTACTTAATTTCAGTCCACTATGTACATATATACTATGAACTTAATAAACTAATGCTTTAAGCAGAAGCAAACCAATCCGTTTGGATCGTTCCCGACCTAAGGTAAGGTCTTACTTTTTTGCAAATACCAGGAACTGCATGCTGATGCGTCGTTTACCATATCTGCGTTATACTTGTCCCAGCTATCTCAGCCGATGTATTTGTTGAATTTGTTTTTACTAAATCAAAAATGTTTTACAGGATGCAACCCGTTAAGCTGGGCCATGGTTCTTTGAAAGAAGGCCTTTCTACTTAAGTCCGGAGGGCTTTTCTTGACTTTTAAATTTGTTTACAAACCTATGTCCCAAGAAATGATTTCATCAAAATGTTCAACAGTTTAATCAAATGCTTAAATTCAAATTTAATCAATCTGTTGAATTGACATTTCAAAGTTTAACATGATTCATGAGTTAGCTAGCATATTGTCTCGGAATTGAACAACTATGATTAAAAAGATTGATATCTTTATCTTGAAGGTACCTTCATACCTACGTAACAATTGTCACCGCCACCATCGAATACTAACGGTAAGGTGACAATGAATAATTCTGTCCCACTTGCCACTTTGCATACAAATAATAAAAAAAAAAAAAAAAAACTCGCAACACTCTCTACAGCCATGATGAAAATAACCAAAGCCTTCGTCGATGACTTAACAACTGCAAGTGTTAAGTTGCATTTGAAAGTTATGTCACTCGAATGTGCCTTATTTGGAATTTTGTCTTGTTTGTTTTTCTTTTATATCAAAGCTCAAAAAATAAAAAATTTAAGGTAAACAAAATTCAACAACAAACAAATCAACTATGCATGCCGCATAGAATTTCCTAACACCTCTCGGCATGATTTGACTACTTTTCCCATTTTTCTTTGATTTAAGGTAAAAACAAAAATGAATAAGCGACCCCACGTGCCACAAAAAAAAAAAACGATTTAGCATTCTATTCAGACGCCATTCTCCTTCGTATTTGTTAAAGGTCTTCTTAATGGCATACAAAATTAAAGTTTTTTTTTTTTATTTTTGTTTTACCATCGATATTAACAAAAACCAATGCACCTTCAACGAATTGTTGGTCGCCGGAATAGTAGGTCAATTTTTGTATTGATCTATTGGTCTCATTATTATTATGTAAACAATTTGCATTGGCTTTCTTTTGCACTCCTTTCTTCTCTCTTATATTCTGCCTTCGTCTTTATCACTTTTTAAATTTATTTCTGTTATTTCTTCCTTAATTGAATTAACGAATTTAAAAAAAAAAAATCAAAAATCGTTGGAGCCGCTTTTTCAAGAAATAATACATTTTTTGAATTATTTAAAAAAAAAAAAGAGGCTGGGTGCGACCCACACTGATAACTTCCCATTTGTGATCTTGAAAACTATATTTAGGTTTTTTCAAATAACCAAATTTTCTGCGAAACAAACTTTAGCTGTTAAATTCAAACAATCATTATTTTAAGATTGAAAAGCATTTTAATTATTTAAAGAGATTTACGGAATGCACATATATTATAGAGATAAAATACCTAATGGCAAAGTCAATATCATTGCTCGTTCTCAAGATATTCGAGTCGAAAAACCAATTTTACCACTTTTTAGTTTATTTTTTTTTTTAATATTTTTTGTCAAAAACTTTCAATTAGATATTTGTCAAAATTCAACCTTTCATAAAAAAATTGTACTATGTATAAAATTAAATATTTTAGAAGGCACAGTCGTTGGTCGTTCTCAGGATATTCGAGCTGAAATACAATTGTAACCACTTTTCTTTAGAATTTTTAACAGTTTTTGATTTTTTGTTAAGAAACTGCCCATTCAATATTTTTCAAAATTTTATCAGTTGCTAACAATTATGTATGTTATTTAGAAAATAAAACAAACAAGAAGTCAATATAGTCGGGTAACTTTTTTGAGAAATTTGAGTCGAAAGACAATTTATACCAATTTTTGGTAGAATTTTTTGTAGTTTTTAATTTTTTTGTAAAAAAACTGTCCATTGAATTTTTTTGAAATTTTCACCAGTAGTCAAAAACAACATTTTTCGTAAAATAAAATTATTTTCAAGTTAATATCGTTTTTCCATCTAAGGATATTCGATTAATACAAATTTTTTTTTAGTTTTTTTGATTTTAAAAAATAACGGTATATTGATTTTTTTTTCAAATTTATATTAAATTTGTATGACGTGTCATAATGTGTCGAATAAAATTTATTTCAAGTCAATAGCGTTATTTGTTCGTGAGATATTTGAGCCCAACCAAAATTTTCACTTCTTTTTTAAACTGCTATAGTAAAAAAACAACTGATTGAATATTAATAAACGCCCTTTCAGCTTCTTTCGAAGTTATTATCTGTAAAACAAAATTTATTTCAAGTCGATATCTCTACTCGTTCTTGAGATATCGACGACGAAAAATGGTACCAGAACGTACGGACGTACGGACGTACAGACGTACGGACGTACGAACGTACGAACGTACGTACACACGCACACACAGACATCTCTCTAAAAATGATTGAAATAGGCTCTAAGGACCTTGAAACGTCGAGAAATGTCAAAAATTTCAATTTGACAAATCGGACCGATTACAATAACTCCCTATGGGAAGTTAAAAATGGTGTGCAAGTTTTAGTATTTAATAATATGCACTTACAATCAAAATTGAAAAAATAATTCAAAAAAATATTTTTTTGAAAATTTTGATAAAGGATATTATTAAGATTATACATACAGCCTGTCATTGATAAATGAGGAAATGAGGAACAGAGCGAAACAGTTCCGACATCGAACATCTAAACGAACAGAGTCAAAAAGTTTACGCAGAGTAAAAGGTGGCGTTGCAGTCATCGTGGCGGGAATTTTTA
The DNA here is from genome assembly GCA_958431115.1 of Syrphus vitripennis. Taxonomy (NCBI): domain Eukaryota; kingdom Metazoa; phylum Arthropoda; class Insecta; order Diptera; family Syrphidae; genus Syrphus; species Syrphus vitripennis. The sequence goes on along the minus strand of OY288108.1, from coordinate 120,121,316 downwards.
TTAACAGAAGGAAAAGAAGACGAAAGGGAAAACTTTTTTTCCACTTAAAAGTAAAGTTTTTGTTTTTTAATTTTTTCGTTTTTTCTTATATTACAGTCCGTCAAATCGTTTATGAGAATATCGAAAACAAAGTTTTTTTTTCTAAGCTGAACAAAACATTTCAATGTTTCCTCTAGGAAATCTCCCCAGAACATCAAGTAAAAAGTTTGATGAAAATCCGGATTGTAGTTTAGGCTCTAGGCAAAGGCACAGCAAGAAAAATTTGTGTTGGGAAAATTTTTTTGTATATGTTTTTCAAAGAATTTCGAAAAATATGAAATCGTTTGTATATTTCTTATAATAATGTCCAATGGTATCAGTTTTTAAGGTTTCTATTTCTTTCTATTTGCAATTAACTATGTAAAACTTTAAGACTTGCATTGGTATTGGACGGAAATTGTACCGTTGCACTATACTAATCTTTTGTCAGTATTGCAAGCAATCATCATAAATCTAAATAGTAACTTGGTAAAAGTAGATAAATGATGTAGTACAAAGAATTGTTATTAATGGACCAAGTGTACGCAAACCGAAAACTTAAAGTTTTTTCTTCAATCAAAAACAAAAACAGGATTCGTTTTAAACGCCTTTGAGCTACATATGTACGTACATAGTCTTCCACGCCAAAAATTAAAATAAAAAAGTTCAACTCGGTGCTCTGGTAAACTTTTTTTTTAAACAAGAACTACACCTAGTAGAACTTAAAACCATCATCATTTGGCTATTCTCTTTCTCACTCATTCTGTTTTTTCTCCAAATATTTCTTCACAATCTCATTTTTCCTGTCTTCCAACTCCGACATTTTTATTTATTTATAAAATTTTCTCAATTTTTCTTCTGCAGCTGCTTGTTTTATAATTAGTTTTGTATCATTCTTAAAATCTTACTTTAAACATCTCTTGCCGTCATACATCTATTTTTTTTCTCTTGTTTTTTAATAAAAACGATTTTTTCAAAAATTACCAAAAAGATCGTGAAGAGAAACTCAAAAATATAAAAATTTAGCCTAATTGGTATCTGTCTGCTATAATATTTAATGTTGTTATCTCTATATAAATATAAACTACTTTTAATCTGTCGATATTAAATTGGTTAGAAGCTCACAATTTACAAATATTATCGCTTTGAGTGTAGAGTTGAATGATGATTGAAATTTGATCATCTCGATTTCCACATTTTTGCTGGTTAAACATAGATAATTAGATGGTTTACTCATGGAGTAAAAAAAAAAACAAACAGTGATTAAATTCAATAGACCTTAAACCACGAAAAAATAAAAGCGTACACATTTTTCATAAGAATTCCATCGCGTGTCTCGTGGAAAACCATCAAGTAGATGCCATGTAAGGCTAATCAAAATATAATCACAAATTGCTTTGAGAGTTTTTTTTTTCTTCTGACCTTTTTCTGGCATTTCTCTTAGCCATTTCTGTGGTTTGGCAAAAATGACTCGTGCCTGACGCCCCAACGACTTCAAGTTTTACAGATAAATTTCATAGATATCGATGGTGATGATTTTCCCGTTTCTAACAAATTGCTCTATTATTCAGTTTAAACTTTTTTTTGGTATTTAAAATGTTTGTTTTTTCATTATTTGATCTTTCAACGGCTTAGACCAAGTCAAAAAATGGCAAGCAATTATTGTTAACCTTAAGTTTATAAAATTATTGTTATTTTGTTTATTGCGAAAGTTAGATTTTTATTGGAAGCAAAAATAAAATCCGGTTGTCTTGTTTATCTTGAATTTTTATTACTTACGAGCATTTAATCTTTGTCAGACTTAAAAAAATTTCTATTTTTGTCTAGTAAGCAAGAAGGGTGATTAATTTCATATTAAAGCTTATTAAGCTTGTAATTGTGGCTTTAAATAGTGCCTATCGAAGGCCATGATCTAGTTTTTTTTTCTTTGTAGGTTGTTAAACATTTTTAAATGTTACCTATACTAAGTGATGGATTACGGAATAGGTTTTTCGTGATTTTTAAAACAAACGAAAAAAAAAACAACAAAATTAATTGCTGCAATTTATATGTGATCCAAGCGTGTGTACAAGAGAATAACAACAAACAACTTTGTATTTCTAAATATACATAAATTGTGGCAAGATTTTTTTTGGCATTTTTCCACGAACAAAACAAAATATGTGACTTAACCTGGCAGTGGATTTCAAATGACTGATAATATTTGGCAAGGTTTTCTGTGGTATTTTGTCATAAAATGTTTTTGTCTTTAAATAGAATTGCTAACAGGGACAGAGGCTATTGCAATAGATAATTCAAAAAAGACGCTTGGTAGAATATAGTCTTAGGCTGGCCACGAGACTGACTGAGACGACATTTTTGGCACTCATGTTAAATGTACAGAATAAAGTTCATTATTTGAAATTATAAAATTAGTTGAAAAAGAAGTTTGAGCTAAAAACCGATAAAACCACCATAAAAAAAAAATTTATAAAAAAATCTCTTTTTTCAAAAAATAATTTCATAAGTAAAATTTATTAAATATTTTTGTATGAGAAAATTGAGATGCAAGTTTTTAACAATGAACACTTTAAACCAAACTTTAAAAGAAATTATGCGACCGTTTTTAAAATATTTTGCTTAAAAAAAAACTTGATCTATTTTCAAAAATTCAAAAAAAAAATTTGTTGAAAATTTTGATATGCAATATGCGTAAATATTTATGAAATATATTTTTTTGAGAAAAATAAAAATTACTCGACTTAACTCATTTAACCATAATGAATGCTGTACCCGTATTGTAGCACTTTAATTTGAGGTGAGTATACAATACAAATTATATAAGGTATACATACATACATACATAGCTCTTCATTTTTTTTTGTTATGAATTCATAAAATTTTCCTGCCTTTTAATTTAATACCAAAAAATCAGAGCAATAACTTAAAAATTAACTTCTTTTATCATATAAAATTTTATAGCCGTGAACACGTTTCCATTAAAAAAAAAAGATCAGTTAAATAATTGAATCATTTATTTACCAGCAAAAATGTAACGGCCTATCATTAGCGGTACTTAACTTGACTTTCACTTCATATATGTAGATAAACTGCTTTAAAGTCAACAACAACAAACTTATGGTTTCCTTCAATATCCAATCCCTCAAACAAAAGCATTCCTAAAGTTGCATTCGAATTTAATTTAGCTCTAACCTTGGAGTCGAAAAGTTACTCAGCTAAAGTTAAGTTAAGCTATACTAACCCTGTAATGTCATTTTTCATCAAAAGACCACCAATAGTCTGAAGAAAAAATATAAATTTGTAGCATTAAATCACATTTCAGAGAGAACGTCCGCCATCATTGGAGTCTTCGTCGTCGTCGACGAAGTCGTTGTCTTTGTTGAACGATGATTTCAACGCCTTAAACGATGCACTCACGAGTGTCAATCAATCATTTCGTCACTAGGATTCGCCCTATTAATTACAAGGTACCGCCACCACCTCAATCAATTACAACAAAGACTACTGCAGCCATTCACCAACAATGCAGATTGATTTTACAACTTTGGAATCATGCCAGCGACAGAAGCAGCAGCAGCAACGAACTTAGACAGGGACACTGTACGGTTTGTACATCAAACCCGTTCGATTGAAAGTGAATGCACTTGCGACTTACTGGGATCTAAAATTGTAAAGCGGTGGTGTGCTAGCGGAGCGGTACATTACGATTCGTATCGGCAAGGGCTTCATCGTATGCCTCTTACTATTTTGTTTGTTTGAAACAGTTACGTGATTTTCGGTATCTGAAAGTTTGACATCACAACATCTGTCAGACTGACGTACAGTGCACGTTGCGCCATCTATTGACCTTCATGATCGAATCATTTAATTAGCGTTGATCCAGGAAAGCGAAATTGACAATTTCACTTTCTTCCCTCCATCTCTGACATGACTATAGCGTACATGCCGCGCCCTCTGTGGTCGAATTACTTTGATCTGGATCGCGCAACCGCAATTAAATCCGCGACTAATAAAGCGTGAATAAAATTTGTATATAAAAAAAAAATCACTTCGATAAGAAGTGATTGTGCGGGATCGATTAAAATTCCATCAACGATGGTTTCCATGAACCGAACGTGTCGTGCTTCATTGAATTGCACATGAAGTTCGACTTGGTCGATAATGTAGAGAATGGTGGCGGGCTGTGGCAGCAACGCAGACGGGTGGTGTATGAACCATCTTATAATACGTTCGATTTAAGGTCGGGACTTTCTTTTTTTGTCTAAAATTTGACAAGTTCAGCTGTGTTTGAGTGTTTGATTTTTGGGGCACTCGCAATGTAATGGAAGATCTTTCGGCGATACGTATTTAGTTCGGTGCCGGACGAAGTAGATACATAGAATTTTTAATCGCAAACCTGAATCGCATGTCAAATTGAGTAAAAGTTAACAAACTTTGCGGGCAGTTACTGTATTTATGAAGCAATATGAGCGCAAGTAAATGTCAATTTTTTGTAAAAAAAAATGTATTGTTTTTGGGGAAGGCCATATAGTGGAGAAATTTATTGGATAATAGACAGATTTGACAGCTAAGTATGTGAAATTTTTGTCGGCCAGAAGGCATTTTAATGAAGGCTTATGCAAAAGAAATAAAATGCAAATAATAATAGTACATTAACCAAATCGTAAGTATCTCACTTATTATGGAGCACGCACTTTTGTAATACACTGTAGCATGAGATAACAAAGAAAAAAGAAAAGAAAAAAGCGAAGGAATTTGCAACCATAATAGTAAGATGTCAGATCGATCATACGCTATAAAATTTGACATTTCGGTGATTTTTGAGACACAAGATTGATATATTTTATAATGAATTAAAAAGGTATACCTAACCTATAAATAATTTTTACATTATGGCCAATAGTAGACAGATAATGCTGTAAACATTTTGTGTTTGTGTATTAGACATAACCATATCAAACTTAACTTTCAATCATTAATGTCAATCATGATATTCTTTAACTTGGATACATTTATTTCACTTCAATTGTAATTAAACTTAAAAATATGTTCTAAAAATAAAAATGGATGAATACATATAGGTATAGAATAATAATGTCATGATAGACAGAATGAAACACTACTGTCAAATCTGTAAGAGTTGCACAATTTAATCATCCAAAAATCACTTTTTTTTTAATTGGTCTTTCAGAAAATGCATTTATATGGAAAATTTTTGAAAATTGATTTCTATTGATTGATTTTTTAACAAGAGCTTTTTATAATCCACTTGACTTCAGACAACATGGGCAAGCCTCTCGGTTCTGTATATCTGTTACCTACTAAATGCCATACAAATTAGTATTTTGTTTAAAGCAGTTTCTTGATCCAGGAGTTTTTGTTTCTGTCTTTCTTATACAATAGTGTCAACGTCGGCATCTGCAATTATCTTCTGAACTGGGTTCTCTTATTATTTGACAGTATCAGCTAAGTTGATCATTCTTTATCTTGTACAAGATGGTATTGAAAAACTGTCATGTAGAGCCTTCCTTTCAGCATTTAGGGGATTTTTCGATCACAGAAGAGTGTTGACGCAAGTTCATCCACCTTGCACTTACGCTATTTTTGATGTTGTTATCCGGTACTCTTTTTTTTGAAAAAAATATTTTCGGTATATTTTTATTAAAAAATAAAAATACAAAACTTACTCTCTTAAAGTATGTCATCAGCCATATACAAAGACATCCGGAATAACCCACACAGCATACAAAACATGGCTTTCTATTTCCACATAATCATGCATTCCACACTTTCATGTCCTTCAACATGCCAAAACAATTTTTCAATTATTACTTAACTCTTTAATTGTACCAAATCAGGAAAAAATCATTAATTCCAAGTAACTGGATCATTAAAACAAAAATAACAACACTTCAATAATGTCTGGTAAAATATATAGTCCAACTTTAAATTAATCATACAAATACAAAAAAAAATTCCAGTGTTGTTTGTCAACATCGTCATCGCATAACACTCATTTATAGGCCAACACTACTTAAAGACCTTGCGCGCTTCAAGTTCAAGTCCATCCATGCGCGATTGCGCAATCGTGCAGCATCATTAACTTCCCGCAAGTAAAATCACTGCCACACAACATCATGCCCCGCCCTTCCTCATACATTTCAAAACCCGAAGTAAAGAAGCAAGGCACAGTATGAAGGAGAAATGAGTATTTATGACGAAGAAAGTATTTTATTTATTTTTATTTCTCTTCATTTTCCACTTCCGCGCAGAGTGAGTCAAGATAGCGGAAGATAAGTACAAAAAATCAACTACAGGAAATTTAATACTTCATGGATACTTCTTTCATCTGCCGTGCAGCAGCAGCAGCACTCTGTCGTGCCGCCTTTTTCAACGGCGTGTCTGAGTGGTGTTGTGGGTTGATTTTTATTTTTTTTATTTGTTCATTTTATTTTCACCTGCTGTGTCAAGATTCATGGTCAAATTACTTGTCACACAGAGTGTCAATCACTTAAAATACAACGTCAAAATATACGAGAAACAGTTAAAAAAAAAACCAATTGAGAGATGCGAGACTAATTACATATTCAATTGCTCATTATAATGGCGTTGCCATATGATGGCGGCAAAATAAATGTCAATTTAACGACCAAATTAATTAAATTGAACATTTGTAAAAGGCAATTAAGTAAGCAATCCAAAAGCAGCATAAATGATAATGATGTGAGATATACCGATAAGTGTAAATTAATTATTTAGTTGTCGAGTCGCATCTTCTTCGGCTACTTAATGTTCGTGTGATGATCATATGGGGAGATGTTTCATTTGCATACATCAATATTTGTATTTAATTACCAAGATTTTTCACATTTGTAGAATTTAGAAATCGAAAAGAATACTCAAGTTCTAATGTTTGTGAAAATAAACAAAAGAGTTGATGTCCAAACTTGAAAATGAATAATTTAGAATTCATTGTTGCTAAACGAGGCGAAGAAATTAAATTTACATATAAATTCGTATACAATTAGAACACGATTTAGATAAAAAGAATCAAAATGTTGATAGATTGAGGTTTTTTTCGAAATCTTTATGGATAAATATAAAGCTTCTGTTCGAACTGTGTTAAGTTACGGTGCACTCAGATTAGTCAACATTATCAACAAAAATAATGTAGTTTTCATCTATTTATTTAATTTAATTTCATATTCATTTAACTTTGATTAAAGATGTGAAAACATAAGACTAATTTTATTTTTGTAAATACATATTGAACAAATTCAAATTAGAAGGTTTTTGGACTAAAGTTTAAACATATATTTTTAGGTCTATTTTTGGAGTTCTCAAATGCAACATTAGAATTTAAAAAAGCTAACAAAAAAAGTCTACGAGTTATATCAAAAATATTGACAGTTAACCAATGTGACCATTCACCAGAAACTGTTAAACGAATATGTTCCTTTTCAAAGGGTTTATTAAACAACAAACGTAAATAATTTCTAATAGTCTTCCAAGACCCTAGGTTCATACGTTCCAACACCTTTCATAATTTTTCTTTTAATCTTAAACTAAGCCTCCACAGCTGCGAAAGTTCAACAACATTTTTGCACAAAGTTCATTGCCTTCTTTATAGCCAACAACAACAAAAATCAAACAAAATCCTTCCTATTACGAAATAAAATGACATTAAATTCAACCATAAATCTTTTAATATTCAAGTCACGTATTTTCAAAGTGATCTTGTCACTCTAGTTTGACATATAAACGACTTGTTTTACATTCATGTCTGTCACAAAAAAAAATCGTTTCATATTATATTCCCTGCCCATAGTCTCAACACTGTGAATTTGAATTTGGACTCGAAAATATACAAATCCAATTAATAGAAAAAATAAACAATCTTTTCTAAATCTGATTGTAGGTTATTTTTATGTTTGAGCATATATTTAATTATTTTTGTAGGTAAATATATTACCGCTTGTCATAACCAATGTGGCTGGCTAGTTAAATTACATCAACATTGAGTTTGGACCTTTTGAATGGTCATTATCATTTCCTTAATATCTTTTGACTCTAAAGCTCAGCTCGAGGCATTATGTTGACTCGTGAGCATTTTTCGTGTCCATTAATATTTTTTTAGTCGTGGGTGCAGTGTTCCTTAAGATACAAGATACAGAGCGAGTAAAATATCAACAATTACAAGTATACAACAACAATAGCCTACCCGCCCAATTTTATATAATTTTTTGTTTTTTCTTTGTCCCGTTCAATAGCCTACCGCCATCATAATAAATGCCACAAGATTCTTGCATAATACACCACCAAAATTGTTCATGGATCATGTTTTGAATGATCCAATTAATTCAAGCCATGATTGGATCCGTTTTGGAGGACTGCGTGTGTAATGTATGTATGTCGTCTAAATGTGTCCATTCCTAACTATCTCTATTTGTATACGATGGGGCTCGCCAAAGCATAAAGCTATATTGGTTTTTTTTCTATAATATACTAATTGGAAGAATGTGTCGTATGTCGCCTCCCGAAAAAGGAGCGTATTCCATTCGAATAACGTTTGGAATGCGACGGATTTCAATATAGATTGTCGTTTTTAAACCAATTTTTGGTTTGTTTACATATATTTTTATAATGGTTAGAAGAAGAAAAACTTTTAAAACGAATTAAGTTTTTGATTGTTCCCTGTCTGAGGCCAACTAGATGTAGGGGTCATTGTATTTGTTTGATCTGGGAATTTTTGTCCAAGAAGTGATTTTTAAATGATGGAACCCTCGGATTTTCTTGCAACTTATTCGATCAGACTTTTTTACTTCTGTTGTCATGTGAAGCACCACGCATCTTCATTTCGGCCAAAATCAATTTGCTCTTATAATATTATTTAACTTCCCCTTAGCTAAGAGCCATTTTTCAATCTCGCCACTTTATTTACCCTATGCTTACGCGATGTTTGACTCCGTCATCAGAAGATCCTTTGACAGTTTTTTTTTTTTTTGATTTTATGTTTGAATGTATTATTTTCATAATTTTTTGTTTTTACATGGAAGTTATAAGAAAGGCATAAGAAATTAATTCTAAAAACATATTCAATGCTTACACGTTTCTAGAAAAATTATTTGGTTTTCTTTTTTGAAATAGAAAAAAAATTATAAAGTTAAAAATAACATTATTTCGGTTTTTCATGTCTAAAATTTAAGCGCGTATTTTCAAAGGGAAGTGATATAAATCTAAAGGAGGTCTAGACTAAGTTTATTATTAATACATTTTCGGTGTTATCACGTTTCCCCAAAAAAAAATATATTTTTGAGAAAGAAAAAAATGTGTACTTAAATACATTTTGTTCAGAATTTTCAGGAATCAAATTTATTTAAAATTGCTACACTAATTTATTATTATATTTAATACCAATTAAAAAACATTTTAAAACACTTAATATGTTGTATTATTAACTTGTTTATTTTAAAAACTACATAAAGTAAGAAAATTCTTGGTTCGGTTTTATGTATATGAACTTTTGTGATAAATATTTTTGGTTTTATACAAATTTCTTTCCGCGAAAAACCTGTCCGTCGGGACAGTATAACGGTTTATGATCCAAGACGTCCTGGGTATAAACGAACATAGCAAATCAAATGACGTTCCTTTCTTTGTCACAACATTCGTATAGACTCGCAATGGGAACCTCCTATTTGAAGACTTCAAAAACCAAAATGAACAATTTGCATTTAATTAAAGTTTAACACATTTGTTCACTAGATTCTACGTTTTAAAGAATTTGCATAGAATATAATTATTTAATGATTATGATGACTGCTTCAAAAAAAAAATAACGTTAAAAACAAATTTATAAATATTTTTAAATTCTGGTTTATTTCTAATTCATTCTTATTCGATGTCAAATGGTTTTGGTTGTCAAAATAACATAAGCAATCTCGAAACTGAGATCTTGTCATAAAAATCTATGGATTTTGTGTCTAATTTAATTTGACAGAAAGAAATATTGCAATTATCTAATCATTTTTGTTTTTGCACATTTGTACCCCTGATATTTATAAAAAATATAAATTATTGTCAACAAAAGTTTGTATATGTATATATTTTTTTAATTTGAAGGTTATGATTAAGGAAAACAAAACTAATTGAAAATCCATCAATCAAGTGTGTTAATATATATTTATGGTCGTTCAATCAAGGAAGTAGCTTCAAATTAATAATCGTCATTCATGCATACAACTATTTGATTTGTCAACTAATTTTTAACACGACGACGCATGAGCGAGAAAAGAAAATAAACACAAAAAATAATTTCATCAAAATTTTGATTAAAACACGTTTCTTTAGATATGGAACCAGTAAATTCTCGTATGGAATTTGAAAAATAAATAGCACAGAAATGTTAAAAAAATAATTAATGAATTCCTAGGTATATAATGCAACGTTGCCTTAGTTTAAATTTTATTGTTTTTTTTTATGGAGAGTTCGCATTAAGAGTCAAACCGGAACCCTGAAAGCCTTGAAACTTTTTAAAACGTTTTTATGAAATCGGCTAATACTTACTTACTTATGTCCTCAGATCTTATGATGTCCGTGAGTTTACTCTTGCAGGGCATAGGGCCTTCACTACTAGTAGGCGCCATCGTATACGGTTTCTGGAGACGGATTTCAGCTCTCTCTCAACCTCTTCTTCAATTTTGCTGATTCCCCTTCTATCGTGCTTCTAGGTCTGCCCACTCACCCCAAATGCACTGGTTGCGATTTAGAAGCGCCATTTACACTATAACGCACTGATGCAGCCGTACATTAATCCCAACATTAATTTCAACAATGAGTGACGTCACTATCATTTCGTTCTGTAAAACAGTGTTGTAATGTCCTATTTTCCTAAAGTAATTTTTTTAACATTTTGTAGCTCCTGCTTGTCAAATGGAATGAATGATTACATGCAATACAATCTGACATCTAAGCTTTACACTTTGAAAAAAAAATTGTAGAAATAACTTCTGTCATTTCAAATTCAGCTTTTCTAGATAAGTGCTACATTCTTGTTTCACATAAACGTCTTAATAAATTATTCATCCCAACGGTAATGTATCACTCCTAACACTAGCCGTCAAAAAATCTTGCCATAATCAATTTGACACCGTGCTTATTTCGGATGTACAAATCATTCTTATATGACAAAATACCGAATTACTACATGATACAAGTTCCAAAAGAAGCACTCTTCTTGTAACTTAGTCATCGGACATGTGTTCTAAATGACATCTCTTAAAAGACCCCCATGGCGAAGGTCTAGGTAGGTATGCATGATTTTGCAATGGCTAAACAAAAAGTCATTCCACCACGATGAGCAAACCAAAGGCCACCCAAATGTCGATTTTTTTTGTTGTCGTTGTTTCCATGATGATGACACTTTGCCGCTCATTTTAAAGCGCCATTTTAAGTAAATCTTTTTAATCTTAACCTAGGAGGCAGCCTATAGCCACCTGGCGATGACAATTTGATGCTCACTGACAGCTCGTGTTTGATGTGCGATCATTAATCTTCCGACTAATTGCTGAGTTTGAAAAGATTGTGATTTGTGACGAAGGCTTTTAAATTTACGACTTGAAATGGATCAGTTTTACGTTTACATCGCGATTACATTAAAAGATTTAAGCTTTATGTTTGTATCAGCCTTAGGTTATCTATATGATGCCTTGTTAATAGGTGTGGTTCAATTTATGTCACTTTCAATTTAATCATTCAATCTTGATTCTTTGAAAGAACACGAAACCTTCCTTAGCATTGACTTTGACAGAGTTGTTTGCAGAACCTACCCGGATAACCTGTGCTTATGGCGCTCCTTAAATGAGTCTAGATTTTTAATTGAAACCTATAGAAGCAGCCAGACATCTTAGTGCTTTTATAAATTTAATAACACGTTCAATGACAGATTGTTGAAAGATCGAGATTTTGACAAAAAAAGGCAATAATTATAAACACATTGTTGTTCAAATAAAAAAGAAGGTTTTTTTTGTATTGAATAACAATACTTGATTTATATTTGATCAGAGTAACGCTGGTGTTTTGTTACTTTAATCCAGTTGTCCAAGTTCTTAGAGAAGGAGAGAGAAAAAAATACACAATAAATCATGTTTATTTGACATAATAATAGCCAGAACAAGACCTTGATCTTTGGACAATAAACGGGTAAACATTGTGAGGTAGCCATTCCATTTGTTTAACCTTTGATGGCTGTCTCACGTTGTAATTGGTGATCATATAGACGGGATATAATGTTTTGCTGAAGCTATTGTTTTGATTTGCGTGGGAATAATTCGGCTTGATGAATGTTCTTGTGTTAAAATCTAAACGATACCACAATGAAGTTAATCTCAAGATGACTTTACATGGGCTGCTGAAATTCAAAAATTAATAAGTTGTTAAATGATGTTATCAAATTTAAGATAAAATAAGTTTTTTTTTAACTTGCGAGATCGTTTCATTTTGGGTTGAGAAAAATTTGTTTGTACTTAAAATATGGTTTAATTTGATTGTTCTCTTAGTACGTTAATGTCCATACTAGTGCTTTGTGGTATCCGAATATATTGAATATCCAAAGCTATCCAGTGTCAGAATTCCGACACACTCCGGATTGTGTCAGATTACCGGTATCTTGGATAGTTCAGATATGACACTATCCGGAATGTGTCAGCTATCCGGTTTTTGAAGACTCGCCTGATTTTTGCCTCAAAATTGAAAAATTTCAGTATCGTCTCATTCTCGTAATGACTGATTTTCATCTCGGTCTCGTCCTAGTTCCAACACAGATTTGCTTTGATTCTGAGAAACATGAAAAACAACCGTTTTATTCTAGATCCTGTCTTATATTTACATTGAAATATTGAATTTTATGCTTTAAAATTTTGAACAGCGAAATTCTCGGCAAGTTGCTGTCAAAAAATTACAATCTCGGTTTCTTTACCTAAAGGATGTCTTCAATTTAGTCTCCTCTCCATCTTGTAACTATCTCTAAGCTCCAACCCCATGACTTCATATTTTGGTGTGGTTTATTATAAGTCATCTATTTTCTTAAATTGTCTTAAAAGCATTTCAAATTTATGCGTTATCAATTTTGTCTGCACGTTTTTATTTTTTTTTTTTTCACTTGTATAAGCATCTTAAAATTCCCAAATGACATATTTATGTTTTGATTTTATTGCACGATATAAAAATCTCAAAACCCATATTAAACAACACTTAAACGAGTAACTCATGTCAGTAATAAATTATTTCGCTGTATGTAAAACAAAACAAAAATAAATAACATAAAATATTTTAATTGCAAACATAAAATATAAAAATAGTTTGTGGGCGGGTTTGAGATGATAAACACAGCTTTTCAATTTAGAAGCCTGGATAGAAAAAAAAGTAAGTAAAAACAGAAACCGCGCAAACATAAATGACGCCTTCTGCGGTGTGCATTGCAGCGTGTGAACGTGATTGAATATTTTAAAACAAAATACACAAATTTTCAACCTGCTGTGTGAAGTGGATTATTATTAATGGTAATGGGTGCTTTACAATTTTTTTTTTTTTTGAGGTTAATAACTAGGTTAAATTGTCTTAGAATTCTATGGGAATGACCTTCACATTTTGTATATGACTGAAGTCAAATTGGTTAGCAAGAAAAATGAGATTTGCAAATGGTCACGCATATGCATAGTTTGGAGGGCGTTTGACGTTTAACAAAGGTCATGAAACGCCTTATTTATTTAGCTGAGTCTTGGATGTTTTAAGGTCAAGATTTTACTCCAATTTATCAAGGTTCAAAATGATGTCTATCATTTATCTTGTTGTTTTTGTTTTGCTTACACATATTTTCATTAAAGAAGAAGAAGGTAAAGTTCATTATTTAAATTGCATTTAGCTATTGTGAATTAGTTCATCAGTTATTGTAATTTCATAACATCAAAAATGGCGGCACAACAAACCACTGCGCCGCCAACACGATTAAATTTAAATTCTCACAAACAATAACCGTTGTGTAGCAGCAGTACATAACAACAATCTATTTTGATACACAATACCTTGCAAAAGGGAGCAAACTACACGAAGATTGCAAAATGATTTGCCTCCAAGCTCCGCAACCTGCAACTTTTAAGTCAATAACGTGCGCCTTATTTCCATATACATACTATATTTTATGTTTTTGTAATTCTCTATGGTGAATGAGAATGACAAACACTTGTTCAAGTTTCCATAGAAATGCATACTCAACCTTAAGATGGTTGTTTGGATGATGGTGTCATACTTGTCTGAGATGCAGGCGAAATGATTTCAAAATTTTGGCGGGTTTTCAAAATCAAAAGACACACAACAACTATTCAGATCAAATGTGGCATCTGTGAGGTGGATGGAAGGCGGGCGATAGGTACATTTAAGCCGGAATTTCTTTGGTTTGGATGATTGTACTGTGTGTGGCTTGATTGATTTTGTTGTGGGTGGTGCATTATTGTGATCTAATTGATGTAATAACGTTGGATAGTTGCAGTGGATAGATAGTTGTGGTTTGTAGACAATTTTTGCCGATTAATTTTTTTTTCGAATTGTGATCCAACCTGGAGTGAATGAAATTTTATTCACCATTAATTTTTTCCCGCAAAACAATGTCACTGCCATTAAATGGAAAAAATGGAGTTTGACCGATAATCTTCTGTGACGAAAATAAATTTTTTCTTACTACCAACATAGTTTTTTTTCCCAAAAGAACCGCTAAGAAATAAAACAAATAAAACAGTAATGCTATCTATTCCTAAAACGTTTTAACTTTCTCGCCCATTCTCCACTGTCACTATATTATATATTAATAAGGAAGAACCATAACTTCGAAAGGCTTCGGAAGCTATTGTCATAAGCCACCGAGAGTATCTTTCCGAACACTCAAATTTTGATTTACATATGTTACGAACTCTCAGTTCACTTTCGCAGGTGCGGTTGATGAGCGCTCTTGCTATCCATATTGAAAGTTAACGAAGACTGAACGAAGACTTAAAAAAGCGCGTCAAATAAATTTTCTTGGTTTTTCACCATCACATTTTAAGTAAGCTGGCATCCCACAAATATAGTTCTACTTTTAATCTAAAGCGAAACGAAAAATATCATACAAAAATTTCGGGTTACGCTTTTGACCGTTCATGCGAATGTAAACTGACTGCTATAGTAAAATCAAAGGAAAGTAAGTGCAGTGTTTGGAAACGTACTTTTCGTGGGTTTCTGGAGAACAAAATTCTAACAAAAACAGAAGGAAAAAATTTGCAACAAAATATTAAAATGCAAGGCTGGAAGCACCTACGTGTGTATGTTAAAAATTAAGAAAACAAAAAATTCAATTACAAGATTTTTTTTTATTTCAATCAAAATTGAAAATTCTATTTAAAAATGAATGTTATTGAAGAGGGGAAGAGAAAAGTGTTGGAAGCCGGTAAACACTTTCACGAGCAAAAAATGCTTAGGCTCGTTTTTACAAAAATGTTTACAAAGTAGATTGTTTGTCTAAATTGCCTGAACTAATATTAACTTTTATATTTTCATCATTCACTCTGACATCACTTTTAAGCCTATCAGAATAAAAATATCGGACAATTTATGTAAAAGGTTACATCTCCGCCAAAACAATGACCAGATTGGATTTATCTTGTGCATTTTGGTCGTTGCTCAGCTCACATAAATAAAACAACAACAACTACAGCAAAATCAACAGACAACAAACATCTTTCAACAGCACGAGCAAAAAAAAATTATATATGTAGGTCATCGTCTGAGATCGAAAGAATATGAGACTTTAAAGATGTATATCATCGTAAAGGAAAAAAAACATAATCTCAATTTCCCAATATTCCCATGGACCATAATAAAATTCCAGCCTGGTGCAAGATAAAAAAAAAAAAACAAAAAAAAATAACAGCCATGACTTATGGCCAATAACAATTTATTCGCTTATGTAACTCATCGATGCTTGATGCCACCACTTTAGATGATAATTTTCTTCGTCACAAAAAGAAGCCATCATACACAATCGGGAAGAAACAGCCATGGATGCTTCGCTTCTTAAACTTCACCTCTCCAACAGCCACCATAAAAAGATGTCACATCAAAATTGTGTATTACAAACGATGCAACAAATGATACCCACAAATGGCACCTACAATACAATACGAACAGTAGCTACACGGTGACACTACCACACAACAGGCTCATCATTGTCGTTTTCAAGACACAAAGATCACCGAGATGATCACTGAGCAAAGCAAAGAAGCTGAAACTTAAGAATATGAACATCATATAATCCAGATCAAAAATACATCTTATGGGAATAAGAAACCGGTGTATCGGTAACGCAACATCTTCTTTAGTTAACCAGCTATAAATCAGACCACACCGTCTTGACAGGAAATATTAATGTCAGGGATGAAAAAAATCAAGAACACTCTCAGAATATATTTTTTGAAAAAAGATACGTCATGATATTATGTCTCTCGGTATCTACCCAACTTCGGTTGAAGGGTAATGTTGTCCGAAAGAACGAACTTAGTCATATATCATCATCATGTGTGCCAAACAAAGTCCACCCAGCAGCACTCCACCAGCCTGCTGCAGTTGTAGCTTTGAAATCTGTGTCAGTAGGAGGCAGTTGGCATCATCGTTCAAAACCCACTGATGCCGAAAATCCAAACCGGATTCCTTTATTTTATTTTTTTTTCTCTTTCGTTCGGCTGAACTTGCAGGTTCAGATTTTTGATCGGTCGGTGGGTCATTATTTCCAGAGCGCACACTTGCTTTTGCTTGCGTCTTTAGCTAACCAGATTTTTTTTTTCAGCAGCTGCAAAGAAGATCGTGCCAAATGAAGAAGAGCTAAATCAATGTTTAGTGAAGCTCACGGTCAGGGTCGGACTCAAATTAAAGTGACTCAAGGCGCCTTCAATTTTTGTTGCTATGAAGGAAATATAAAAAGAGTTTTCTCAAGACCTGGTATTACAAGGTTTATTCGTTTTGGACAATCCCACTATGTGACTTAAGAATTTTCAAATTTGAAAAACTAATTTGAGGAATATATTATAGCAAAATGAGGAAAAAATTCTTAGAGAATTCACCTGAAAGTGGGCGTGTCAAAGTGAATTGTCAAACATAGCGTTTGTTTTTTTCCAGGAATTATACATTTATTTCAGAAACATGGAACTGGAAAATTTGTGTGCATGCAAAATGTCAAGAAAACATAAATAAATTATATAAAATTATATTTTCTGAAAGTGGGCGTGTTAGTGGGTGGATATTTTAAATATGGTTTTTTTAACTACAATTCCATACTTTATACAGGTGCCACACTAGCTGGCTAGTTACGCATACAAACGTCAGAATCTCATTCAACTAGCTTGACTTTTTGAAGGCAGTTGACAAGCTAGTGGAGTAGCTAGTAATTTGACAAGCAGTATGGATCCCTAGTAAATATGTTAAAAAAACGATATTTGGGCTAAACGACGCCCGGAGAAAAATAAATGGAGTTTCCATACAAACTATCGATAACATGTTTATTTATATCACTGTTGACCCACACCTACCCAAATCTCAATACAAAAGTAAATCCCCGAGAAATGTTTGGCCCAAGTCCATCCCCAATTGGCTTTGTTGTTGCTGCATATACCAAGTAAATTGTTTAGCCCAGAGCTTTTTTTTAACCAAAGCCCATTGAGTTTTTAAAAAAAAACCGCACCATTCTTCCGGCCCTGCTTAAGTTACATATTCGGAGGAGGTCTCCACAAAATCCTGGGACAGTGCATCTGCATTGAAGGTGGTGGTTGTGATGGTGGTGCTGCACCGATCATCGATCAAGTTGAATGCAAAAGCATAATAGCTTTTCAATTGTTGGCTGGAGCATTTTTGTTCATGCTTTCGTCTGATGGTAGCTTTATACCGACTCCAGTTGACCTTATAACCAAAATGGCAAACGCGAAACGAAGCAAACAAAATCCGTGCTTGATTGGTGCAGTGTTTGTTTAATGTATCTTTGATTAAAAAAAAAATAAAGATGAACAGGTTCAAAATGTGGTTTTCTATCAACAAATTGAACTTGTGTCGTCGTCGACGACGACGGTGGAGCTGGTTTATGGTTTGTTGTTTTTGATGATGATTTGAATGCGAGCTTCTTTAGAATGTCGGAGGGGTTTGTGTTTTTTTTTTGTTTCTTTTTTTTTATTTAACTGAACATGACATTAACTTTTTGTTGGATTATTTTGATGAATAATTCGAACACAAAGAGTGTCTGGAATGCAGTTACTATTTTCTGTGACATCCGATTGTGAATGTTGTGCATAGAGCATCCTATATACCAATTTATCGTGAATATATAAGCTACAGTTCTTGAGAATTTAGAATGCCTTTACAATTGAACATGATCATTTCATCTCATCTACTGACCTGTTGACTTTTAACGTTCTTTGCTTTGACAAAGATCACTTATCGATTTTGTGGAAGAAAAATAATTGTACTTATCTGACTCTTTTAACATTTATTTTGTTGTGGGAAAATTTCTTATGATAAACGCTACAGCTCATGACTTGAAACTTGACACGTTGAAAAATTTGATTGAAGGGAGTAAATGGTCGGTAATCTTTACTAACTGTTGATTCAGTGAACTAAATGAGGGTGGTACACAATTTTCCATCCTTAAGCTTTCAAGGTTTATGTTTATTATACAATCAAATAAGTTCAATAGAAAATTAACCACTTCTTTTAATTATTTTTCTTTACAGAACTTACCCAAGCCCAACAAAAACGTTCCTCATCACGCATCACAAGTTCCCGTTCATTTGGCACAAACGTAAAAAGCTCGTCATCTTCAGCGACGGGTGTCAATTTTGATTGCCCCGAAGAATTTGGCTATTATCCGCATCCAAACGATTGCACTCAATATTATGTTTGTGTATTCGGGGGTGCACTTCTTGAGAGTTGTACCGGTGGCCTCATGTATAGTCATGAATTGCAAACATGTGATTGGCCAAGAAATGTTGGTTGTGATATTATTGATGGTGGTGGCGCAAGTATATCGGTTGCATCTGGAGGATCATCATCCTATCGTGATGTTACACCCAGAGTACCACAAATCAAACAACAACAGCAACAACAACAGCCACAACAATCCTATCAACATCAGCAGCAACAACAACAACAGCAATCTGGTCATCGCGATCGCTTCGGACCATCATCTTATTCCAGTTCAACACCGTCAGTTCAATCGAAACCAACTATTGTCCAGCAGTATCAACCTCGCCAGCAACAACATCATCGGGTGATTCAAGCTCAAGTTCAGACACTACCTCCACCTCCAGAGCTACGAGTTGCTCCTAATCCAGTAATAACATCTCGCGGACAACCCAAACCATTGCTTGATTCCCAGGAAGACATTGCTAAGGTTTGTTAATATATGCCTTCTTCATTCGGATCATCTTTGCATGATTTCTGTGTTCTTTTCTTAGCTCTACGCAGATGCACACGACAGTTTGCCACCAGTAGAAGAAGAAGAAAGCGATCGCCAACAACGTGTCTACCGTGGTCAACCTAGCACCGTCGGACAAGTGCAACGTGATCGTGATGGCATCCTCCATCAAGCCAGCATCAACGCCATTCCAAATCATGGTAAAATTGGTTCGTTTGCTTATGGTGCACAGATAAATCAATACCGGTAAGTGCAGATCTGCAAAAATCCCTTCGTCATTTCTTCCCTATTCTCCTAATTTATCTTCATTTCCATTTATTTATTTTTCAAAATCCAAACAAAAAAAAACATAAATTCTTTGTCACTCTTTATTCATGCGGCCATTATAAACGTGCTTAAGGCTTGTACAAGACGTAGACAATTCAATTGACATTCAACAACATCAACGACGCCGACGTGACGTACAAAATGTGACAGTTGACATCTATGAGACCACAACGTCTTCAACGTTGACAGACCAAACGAATACACCTACTGTCATCGAAGAGGGAAACACTTTGACAGTCAGAGAAGAAAATAATACTGACAATACAGACGACACTGATACAACAAATGATGACTTTGACACTGTTACTCCTGATAACATCGAAGACTCTGATATTGACGAATCAGTGCGATCAACACGTCAACTTCGACCGCAATTCAATTCACGCTTAAATCGGTGGCAGTTATCATCTTCCAACTACAGAGCTGTTGACTCAAATCCCTATCAGCAACAGAGCTTTTCATTCGGTGCCTTCAATCCCTATCTGGCTCCTCCGCTTAATCCACATTTGAAGGGTCTTAAAGGAAACCCACTTGACTACAAGCCAAAGAATCCTTATTCGGGATTGGGTTATAGTATTAGTGGAACTACTCAATCACCATTAGACGCCTATAAGCCCTTCTATCAACCATCACCTACAAGTCGGCCAGCTCTCTTTCAACAACCCGATGTTCTCCCATTTCTTCTTCAGAGTCTCAAAGAAATACAACAGCAGAAGAAAAAAAAACTAGAAGCTGACAACTTCTCCTATTTTCATCTTGGAACAGAACCGGTACGACCAGTAACACCTCCAACCAAACCGATTCCCAGCTCTCATTACTCCCAGTTTAGTACAGTTGGTGGGTTCTTCAACAATTTTGACAATCAGCAAAGCTACAATTTTAATCCTTCATCATCAACTAACCAGCAGCAACCGAAAGTTGTCTCCCAATTTAGCATAGCATCGCCTCATGTTGAAGTTTCCACAGAGAGCAATTACTTTCAATACAATATTCTTCAGAATCAAAAAATGAAGAGCTTCTTTTCAACAACAACAACCCCATTTCCACCAACTTCAAACTTCCAAATTGTCTCAGCGCCAAATCTTTCCAATGGAAACCCAACTGTCAAGCCACATGTTTCTAACAGTGCTCCTAGTGTTCAAACATACCAATTCAGATTATCCAATCTTACGACAACTCCATTGCCAGTTTATTCGAAGCCGGGTTTAATATCGAGTAACTTTAATTTCGGGGAGCTGATGTCCGGAATTAAGAGCTCAGACATGGAACATATGCAGCCAGCCTTGATGAATATGTTTAAGTATTTCAAGCAGACAACAGGACCAGCTGGACACAGAGAAAGAGTAACGGCATCTCCTCTTCCCACTTCAACCGATAATGAGGAATATGAATACTATGATGAAGAAGAGAATCCAAAGACTAAAAAGCCAACACAAACTACCAAAGCTCCAAAGGGCTATGAAAGCTTTATAAAGAGCATACCAAATCAGTCACATAAGTCTCAAACTAAATTCACTCTGAAGAACGTTAAGCCAACAACACTCCAGGCGCCTGATGATTATTACTATGACGAAGAAGAAGAAGACTATAGAATTCGTCAGCCACCATCGGAGAAACCAGCTTATATGCCAAACTCAGAGACAATGCCTCCAAGACCAGTGCTGAATTCAACACTAAGATACAAGAATCCTAACAGTGTTACGGGATACTTTGATGTGACAACTCGACGACCAGTATTTTCTTCGCACTTCCAACACGATGGTAACATACC
The DNA here is from genome assembly GCA_958431115.1 of Syrphus vitripennis. Classification (NCBI taxonomy): domain Eukaryota; kingdom Metazoa; phylum Arthropoda; class Insecta; order Diptera; family Syrphidae; genus Syrphus; species Syrphus vitripennis. The sequence goes on along the minus strand of OY288108.1, from coordinate 120,099,717 downwards.
TTCCTTCATAAACTTTCCTTCAGACATCTTTCAAGACTTACGTAATCAACATAACGTACAATCAACTGGTTTAACTGACAGACCAACAACACTGCCAACTACGACCTCGACCAAAGCTATAATAACGACAACAACTCGACGTCCATACACTTCGACAACCACTCGCAAGATCTATACAGTTCGTCCGAGTCGAGGACACTCCAAGTGGAAGTACAACAAGGCTTCAGAAGCCACAAAAACTGAACGTAGGAAACGACCAACCGTCATACCGCAGCGCCCTCAACTTAATAAGGAGGTCGTCCACATCGACTCCAACAGGTAGTGAAGGCAAAATTTAAATAAATTCTGTTTTTTGTTTGTGTATTTGTTGCGTGTCCTGAAAGAAATAGTTTCTGGAATGCCAAAAAAAAAACCTTTCCTTATTATTTTGTTTACCTGAGACCACCAGACTAATGAATGTAAATAGATTTAAAAAAAAAAACGTTCTCAAGACCGACTGTGTTGTTTGTTTTTTTCAATTTCTATCCCTTCTTCTCTTTCTTTCTCATGTGACTAATTTACAAAATGAGAAAAAAAATACACTCAGACTCAACATATTATATGGCATGAAAATCATTGTAAACTATTTTCCCATAATTTTTGGTCCTTCGAGCCGGATAACCCTTCTAACCCTAAATACTAATCATATATTTTTTTTCATTTCTGTACATATTTTTTGTTTTCTTTCATTTTTTACATTACAATAACATTGTGTTGTGGAATAACCCTTAACTAAAACATATAAAAATTGTAAAAACAAAATTAAAAAAAAAAAAAAACACAATCAGAGTTGAGTCAAGCTCACAAGCACCACCACCGCAACAATCGGGGAATATTTTCATTTCGCAACAACGACCAAAAATCGTTGAAAGTAATCAAAATGGCAATCGAAATTATTATAATACGTCATATGAGACACAACAACAACAACAAAATTATGATCCATATTATTCGGTTTATGATGATGACATTGATCTGTATAGGGATGTTGAATATGGTAATCAACAACAACAGCGACAGCAGCAACAACAACAACAACAACAACAACAGCAACAGATTCACCAACAACAACAACAACCGCAACATCAATTGCGTGGTAAGATTCCACAGCAGCAACAAGTATTGCAACAACAGCAACAATCCGAGCCATTGAGACCCACCTATCGTCCAGAAATCATAACCTCCCCTCAGCCAGTTCGCGATACTTACATTAGCAAACCACTTCAGAAGCCATTGCAACAGGAGAGCAAGCCATATAGTAACCAACAATCGTTGATCTACAATTCTGATTATGATGAAGACTTGATTGCACAGGTAAGATATATTTTATGCTAGAAACTTTTGTTATATTTTCCTTTTTTCTAAAAGCTTTTGAAAATACCTTTTATGTGAGTAAAAGGAATCAAATCAAATGTTTCGTAGCTCATCTCAGCTTCTTGTTGACACAGCTATTGTCTTTTTAAATCTAACTTGCCAGTGCAGAAAGTGCCATGAATAAATTTTAATTACCTATATTTACTTAAAGGGCTCCCGTTTATACATATGTCTGAGATACAGAAGCTTTTGACACTTTCTAAACTGTTTCCAATCACTCAGTGAAAGCGCTTTGGCTGACAGTTATTGTAGAGCTATCCAATGGTAGTTTTTTCTCGGATCTCCATTGAGGCAACATTCGTGGAGTTGTGACTTAGATATTATCCACATTTCACATACTATAGTTCTTAAGAAGATTTTTTGAAGACTTAAGTGTTTAAAATGGGACCAAAACTCTCCCACTCTCCAACATTCAAGAAGTGCTGCCATCAAGCCCGTTGGATCGAGAACCATTGTTGAATGATGAAGCACGATTGAAATTATAGAACCAAATATTCGTACCTCTCCTTCCCTATCCGTTTATAGAGATTTCACTTAAATGTTGCTCATTCTATTTGTGAAGAAATATTTCTTAGTGTTTTCTAAAAACTGGCATATCAAGCAAGCAATTTTCTTAACATTTCACGAACTTCTGAACGTGAAGTGATCATTGACTATAACTCAGCAACAATTATCATGTCTCTATGATAAGATCCATGCGAAGCAAATGTTTATCAAATTTGTTTTCATTTTTATATTTTCAAGTTAACAATTTTTAATCAAGGATCATTTTATAACTAAACCAATATCTATTTAATTTTCCCATAGATCGAACAAGATAATGAGTATGATCAACCCACACGATCTCCAATAAGGTAAGTCTCACTTTTCAATCTTTTAAGTAGTTTTGTATATAATCCCTTACCTTAACCTATACCTCTATCACTTTTAACACAATTTTTCTTAAGAAAAAAGAAACAGTAAATACCTATACATATTTGGAAAATTTACAAAATTGTCTCATCAAAATTTCGAAATACCAAATAGCTTAGGTCCCAGAATACATTATATGGATGGTCTGAAAATTACGATCCTTACCTTTTCTGCATAGTAGAATTGAAATAGGCGTAATAAGAATTATCCCTTTTTATTATATATTCCTACCAAAAGTAAAAAACTCACACCCAAATACACAAACACACACACACTCCAAACAAAACAACACTTACACAAACAAAATACAAAATTCTAAATTTTATCATTTAAATATCTAAAAAAAATTTACATTAATTGAGCACAATATTAACAACTTAACTAATATCTCTAAAAACAAACTTTGAATATGTAAATATATATTTTTTTTTATTTAATAATAAGAAAACAAACTCTTAAAACCGAAACTAGGGAAGACCGATTCGCAATCAATACGATCACTGATCGACCAATTGTGGTATCATCGACAGTTGATAATGACGATGAACCCTTCTATGCATCGTTATCATCGACTTTAGGCCCTCAGTCTAATTCCGAAGAAGAACAAGATTCCTACGATATTCCTTACGATCCAATTAATGATTCTCTACCACCTCCACCGCAAAGACCACCAATGGCTGTTTATGAGCCAAAGGTCATTGCAACTGAGCCCAATGATGAATATAGTGTGTTCGATGAGAATGAGCCAACAACTGTGGCAACAACAACGGCCTCAACAACAACTTCAACCTCAACCACAACAACGACGCCAAAAACAACAACTAGGTCGTCGACAACAATCACAACAACACAAACACAACCACAATATGAAACAACACAATCCACAACGTCTTCCAAAAGGTAGGACAATAAAGCTTTCTAACTTCAAAAACAAAAGAAAAATACAAAAAAATAAAATCAAAAAAAAATACTAAAAATAAGAAAATGTATGTCATGGCTTAGTGCATTTTTGGGGAACAATCATATTAATCGAAAGCTTTATTTGTCACCATTTTTTAATTTAAATATAAAAAAAAAAGTAATTAATACAAATTATATCATTTGGCAACTAAAAATTTATCATTTTATCACAAAATTATACAAAATTACACTTAAACATTATACACACATATTTGTTTACACTCACACACTATCACAGAAACTAATACACAAACAAACACCGCAACCTGCAAAATACCAAAAGGAGTTATGAGTTGTTCAAAATATCGAAAACTTTTAAAAATTTAAATCTCCAAGATCCCAAAACACAAAATTTGAGCAATGCAGAACTTAAGTCAGGATTTTAAATATTCAAATATCAAAATAAATCAAGCCCTCTGTATGGCAAGATCTTTTTCCAATTTCAATCACAATATTTTGATTCGTTTCCAGTCAAGAATTCGACGAACTTCCTTGCTTCTCCATTCGTACGAGTAATAGTCCGATCATTTTGGTGAAGCAAATACAGTAGCTTTTTCCTCAATCGTTTTATCAATTGAAATTTATCAGTTGAAATTCAAATTCACTCACCCCCTACAGATAAAGAAGAATTGAGACGGTATTTTCTTCCTGAAATGTTCCTACTATTTTAGGAAGAATACCAATAATATAAAAAACTTGTTGTTTGAAAAAGTTTACTTATTAAAACTCAATCATCACAAATTTAACTGTTTGGGTTAAAGAGATTAACTGTGAACATTGGAATTTTCTATTGTGAATTAGTGCAGAGGTAGAGTGTTTGGGCGGGATTCTGAAGTAGCCTGGTTCAATACTCAGAGAAAAAAAGTGACACTTGGAAAATATAAGGAAACTAAATTTCAAACTTATAAAATTTGTTTCTGCCGGCGGGTATTTTAATATTTTTGAATTTTTAAATACTTTAAATTTTGTATGAAAACCATAGCGAAGTCTTACAGTTTTCTATTCTTCTTCTATTAACTAACAGAAAAATCATTAGATTTTAGTGTAGGTATCCCGCCTACAACTACGTACACCAAAATTTAAAACTTTGGTTTTATTTAACGGCTTCCATTACTTGTATTAAAATTTTCTTTTATATACGTGAAAAGGATTAATTTTATCTTTTGGTAAAATCCTCCCACTGACACGCCCACTTTTTTATATTTTGATTACTGGACAACAGATTTATCAGTTTGATTTAAAAGAACCACATAAAATAGAAAAAAAAAACAATAAAATTTTTTTTGGTTTTCATCCGAGAAAGTATTGTTAAAAAATTGAATAAATCTTATTGACCAGCAGCCAGCAAAAAAAAAATATTTAATAGTTTGACATTTATGTCGTTTTCAATTGGCAATCCGGAATTGGTTTTAGATTCGGAATCCCAATTGAACAGTTTTTTTCGATTGTGAAAAATTTGAAGTTTGGTGTGACTGTATTAGTATTCCAACAATCACTTCACAATTCGCACAATTTGTAAATTTAAAAAAATATGTAATTTATCAAGTGTGACATTTAAATCTTTGAATGTGTGAGTGATTCTGTTTTTGCTTCTGATTTCAAATCCAGAAGAGAAATTCTCTTTTTTTTAGAATCAGAACTGTCACTTTTGCCCAATTGAACGCATTCAGAATGCTTTTTTATGCTTCCAGATTGCCAATTGAAAACGACATTAGTTTCATTTTTTTTTCAGAAACCTTTGGAAACAATAAGTATAATTGATGCAAAAATTATTCTTCATAAGTTATATGAAAATCTTATTAAATTTCTATATGTTTTTCTTCATCAAATCAATTCAATTTCTAATCAGAAGTAAAACAATTGCTACTGTTTATAGTTCAATATGTAAATACTTTTGTTTTTAAAAAGTTCTTTCTATGTGTGTTGATACAAAAACTATCTTTTAGTTAAATCCGTCCAGGCACGCAACAGATTTTAGGAGTTTTGGTGATATAAATTTACATTTTTAAACATCTGTATTTGAATGACCTCCTTAAAACAAACATCCTTGAGACCATCACAAAACCACAACGTTGGCAGTCAGAAGTACCCATCATATACAAAACATATACTTTTCTCTACAAATACAAATATTATGTCTGTAAAGAATCCAAAAAATCATAGTTTTTTTACTAGGCACCCTACTTGCATAATTTTTATTTTTGAGAAGAAATAATTTTAAAACAAATGAATTTTCAAAAAAAAATCAAAAACCCCAACAATATTCTATAAACACATATAGCTACATATATCTCGTTTATCTTCACCAGAATTTGCTTCATTATATTTTTTTTCATATGCATGTGATATTTTCAAAAAAAAGCATGCATTAGATATTGAATGTTTTTTGTGTTTTCTTTTTTTAAATTTATTTGTTAAGCATGGACAAGCATGAGTCAAAAAATTAGGATAAAATTACCGAAAAGTATGTTCTTTTTAAAATTTAATATTTAATTTTTCATGTTTTTTTTTAATTTAAATTAGACCAAATCAATTCTCAATTGGTTTTTTTCAACATAAATTTATCAAACTAATGGGTGCTACCCACCAGGTTGGATCTCGCCCTGCCTCAACAAGCATTATCTCTAGCTGGAACACTGGCGAATAGCTTGTTGAGCTTTTTTTCTCTACTGAGGTTCATCGTATCTACCTACTTACTCAGTTACCTTAGTCGTTGGCTATTATGTCAGAAACTTTAGATATGACTAAAAGTGGCTTGAAAAAATAATTGAAGATAGATACATACGGTCATTTTTTGTTTACGAGAGTGAGATTTATTTGTAGCTCTTAAACGTAGTTTACGTGGAAATGAATTTATAAAATTGCAGATTCCAGTCCTCATCTTCGAATTCTCAAAATATAAAATTTTGGCCTTCCAAGAATTAGGGAAAGTGAAGAAAGAAAATAAAACTACATACATTTCTTAAACTATGAAAAAGGAATACCTATAAAACTCTTAAAAAGATTATAACATAATTTTTAGAATCCCTTGTATTTTTACTTCAGGAAAAAAAATTGAATAGACTAACTCCTGATTTTTTTTTCAATCATAATTTACTGATACTCTCTATCTCTCTCTTATACACTTCGGCCTTTATTAAGTTTCGATGAATTAAAAACTTTTTACACAAACACTTTTTCCGAACAAAAAAAAAAACAATTTTTTTACAACAAATTTCATTGAGCATTCATAATTTTTATCATAATATCACTCTCAAAACCCCCAAAACAGATCCAACAGATTATCGGATGATGGTATCACGACCACCACCAATAAGGCGACTCCCAAATCTGTCATATTGACCTTCACCTCGAATGTGGGTCTTACTAATCAATCCAATAGACATACAACCAATACCGATTCAATCCTTAGCCAATCCCCATCCGAAACTACCCCAACAAGTGTGCAATTTGTAGCTCAAAATCAATCGAAACGTGAAAGTTCTGAGGAAAGATCAGAAGCTACTTTGAAAATTAATAACCCCACAAAATCTAGGTATGAAATAATAAGCAGTGAGAGTCCTGAAGTTGAACAAAGTGGAGAAATCAGTCAGGAAGTGGTTGACGAAGAAGTAGACCAAGCTGTAACCGAAAAACAGAGGAAGAAAATTCTAAGCTATATTATATCTGACGTAGAACCGCAAAGCTTTAAGCCACCGGTTGGAAAAACTCCAAAAATTACTTCGGCAACGGAGACCACAACCATAAGTATTCCCTTGGATAGTTCAAAGGGGCAAAGGACTTACCGCTTTAGTTTATCTCAAGGCTATAGAGGCTTCAGTTTGAAGGGTGAAAAATCAAATGTTCCGTCACCCAAGCCTTCATCTGATTCAGAAGAGACGAATAATAATTCCGGATTCCCAATTTATACACGATCAAGATCAAGGTACGAGAAGAAGGAATCAAGTTTAAATGAACAGAAGGAAGATTACGAGCCAACAACCTACGCGCCAGTTCGATCTTGGAGATTTGCTCGAACCAGTCCTGTTCCATTTGCCAAACATGATTCTAATACTTTGAATTCAGACGATTCCGATACTAGCCATGAATTTGATTCAAGCGATGCAAAAGATAATAATTTTAATGAGGATTTTGTTTCGTCTTCGGGAAGTGAACATACTCTTGTAACTCAACGATCAACCACTGAACAACTTCAAAGCTTTACGGCACGGGCATCTTTGTTTAAGGACAATCTAAGTCGAACTTATGAGACAACAGGACCCACAAAATTTGTATCTCCGTACAAGAGTCTCGAAACTATTCTGCAAGAAAAGGAAGAGTCTTTGAGGTTTAACTCGATAAGAAGTTCTGCAGCTCCCAGAACTCAGAGCTCTACCCAATCATATGAGTCCACGACTCAAAAACCATTCAGAAGCTATTTCCTTATTACATCTCCTCCAAGAGTACTGTATAACGCAACGGCACCTACAACAGCTCGAACAACTCCAACAATAAGTTGGAGATTCAATCAATCAACTTCGGTGGTCTGGCCATCGTCAACACTTCCAACAACAACTAGTTCTTCGACTACAACCCCAACAAGAACCACAACTACAACTACAACTCCAAAACCAACAACAACTACTTCTACTACTACTACTACTACTACTACTACAACGACAACTCCAGTGCCAACTACTACAACTACAACTGCAATACCAACTACAACTACAACAACAACTTCTACTACAACACCAGAGCCAGAAACCCTCCCTCCAAGCACGGTCGCTCCAACAACAACAATTAGACTCCCCTCGACAGCGTATCGTTCAAAAATTCGACAAGAAATTTCAAACTTCCAAAACCCAGAAGCTCGTTCAAGGGGTCGGTCCAGATATACAGCATCATTTTCGAATGCACTAGATGATGAACCAACAACTTATTCGCCAAAGTACCGTTTCGGCACACCACATTTTGATAGTACAACCTACAGACCCGAAACACCATCATACCGAAGACGAACTAGGCCAACACCTGCCCGACAGCCCAAGTCAACAACAGAAAAAGAGTTATTCCTGAAGGCCAGAAAGCAATTTGTTGATTTTGAAAACGAATCTTATGATCTGCCAAGATCTGAAGCTCTGATTGGTTTGTCAGTGAACAAGAATGAAAATACCTATACGGATAAGCCCCCAAGATATACCACAACAAGGACAACCACAACTTCTGAGAAAATAGTGGAAATCACTGATAGATCAGTTCAATACTATTCCAATAAATACCGTACCACGGGAACACCTGAACGAGCTCTTGCTGAGTCCCTAAGAAATGCTGGATATTTAGCAAATAGCCGAGGAAAATATAGAGATTTGGGTTTCGGTGATAATATAAATACAAACGTTGAGGAATCTAGTGAAATTCCATCAAGTACAACTACCGCACCATCAACGGCACCAACCACTTCCACAATATCTGTACCACCCACAACCCCCTCACCACCTCGTACAACAACCACTACATCTTCTACTTCCACAACAACAATTCCTCCCACAACTACTACTCCTTCCACAACTACCACACCTCCCACAACTACTACTCCTTCCACAACCACACCTTCTACAACAACCACTCCTTCCGAAACTACCACTCCAACCACAACCACCCCAGCAACTACTTCCGCGATTCAATCCACAACAATACCATCCACACAATTTACAACCTCTACATTAAAATCCGGTATCCCACCTCGAGCATCTCGAGTGAATTCTGCCATCAAGTCATCGATTGCTGCCGCTTCAAATCGGAATAAGGCTCTATCGTCCACGTCGACGTTTGCCAAATGTGCTGACAGTACGCCAAACGCAAAGTGCAACGAAATTCCTTCGAGGTATTTAAAAATAAAATTTTAGATTCACTCTTATGATCCACAAAACAGCCCACCTACGATCATTGTGGGAAGTTTTCTATATTTTTTTTTTTACTGAAAGTTTTTCTATATAGTACAACCCTCTCTGCTAAACATTAAACAAAAAGTAAATAAATAAAACATACAAATTAAATGCATTTCGTTGGTGTATGCTGAAAATCACTTAAAAAAATTATTATTAAAAAAAAGAATTGTTAAGAAAGGCTTTAATGACAAGGAAGTTAATTTGGTTCCTTTTGACAGGTCTAACTGGTGGTGGCTTCTTTTTCAAATTAAAAAAAAAAAACCAATAAGGAAAAAATCACATTTGGGATGTTTGAATTTTTATTTTGTAGAATTTAGTACAAAAAGCACAGTAGCGATTAAAAATTAAGTTCACGTTAAAATCAAATGAACTTTATTTATCAATTTGATATGCAAACAACTTTCTTTTAATTTTCATAAATTATAATTGGAAAATCAGCAACACATCAGCTAAAACGACCTTTATTCAAAATTTAAATATATTAAATTACGAAGTGAATGAAAAAATTACCATTGACGGAGAAAAATTTCGAACACCAGCATTCGTCATTGAATGCATTCATTATAATACATAATATACATAGGTGCACAAGCAAACTTGAAGATATTGAAAGACTGTTTTGAAATCTCCTGAATCCGTCCGAGAGTAGTTAGTGTAGTGCGTGATTTTGAAAAACACGATTTAATCCTTTTCTCGATAACAATTCATCGTACAAGAAATTTGGAAGTACTCCTTCGATAAAAAAAATTTATTTATCCTTCTTTTCATAGGAAGAAGGCGTTTAAACTCCGAGAGCATAAGACCTATAAAAAAAATTAAATTTTTAATCAAGAAAGAACGTACAAATTTATGGTTAAATGAGCCGTGCTTGAAATATGGAATAAAATGCGACTCTCAATAGAACGAGATTTAAACTTAGAACTTATCCACTAAAAATTCCAATCACAAAATTTGTGATGGGTGATTTTACATTTTTGAAATTCATTTTTGAATCTCTAACAAGCCTAAAACGAAAATTGAATTAGAAACTACTCGTAATAGTACACAATATGTACTAGGTATATACAGGGTGAGTCATGAGCAGTGAGCCAAAATGCTAAGGCGTGCAGGTTGAGTTGAGACAAGAAAAAAATCGTATGGGACAGAGGGTCTATTCCCCCCCCCCTTTACCTCGGAGGATATCTTTTTAAAAGACAAAAACATCTTTTTTCATCTTGTTTTTAAATAAATTTGTTCTAAGCAATAGTTTTTGAAAAATTAATTTTCAAAGTCAAAATTTTGAAAAAAAAGAAAAAAAAATTTAAACTAATTTTTTTCAAAGTTTTATGTAATTTAGAACTAATTTTAATTTAAAAATTCAATGCTGTTAAAAATTTTAAGTGGAAACCAGAAAACAGGATCCAAAAATTTTATATCGTTTTGAAGTAATTAAAAAAAAAAAAACCACCTTTTCCTAACCAAACCTTTCTTATTATTTTAACATGGCTGGACTTTTAAGTTAATTAATTTACGAAGCATTAAACTTGGATTTCTAATTTTTTTGAATTGGAGTTTTATGAGAACGAAATAAAATGAAACAGTAGTGAATTAACCCTGGATTAATATTGTATTCATTGATAACGCCTGAAAACTGGCCTGTCAATACTTTTGCATTGGTCCACCGCAGCCAATGGGTAGTAACTGTTAGGACCTTAATAAACAACAAAATTTAAAGCAAATCATCATTTTCTTGTTTTAAAAGGTTTAACAGTTATTTATTTTTCCTAGTTTTCTTTAGAATTTGTTTCCTTATTTTTTGTCTTTTAGTTGTACATTGTTGTTTTTTTTTCATTTAAGAAAAAGAAATAAAATTTTGAAAAAATTAGTTCGAATTTTTCTTTCATTTCTTTCAAAATTTTGACTTTGAAAATTAATTTTTAAAAAACTATTGCTTAGAATAAATTTACTTAAAAACAAGATGAAAAAAGAAGTTTTTGTCTTTTCAAAAAAGTATCGCACAGCAATGTGGATGAAGCCGTTGATTTTAAATATTTCTTTTTCCATTTTAAGTCATTTTTTTTCGAAAATTGCCCCTCCCGGCTGAATAGACCCCCCTTCCACACGATTTTTTTCTTGTCTCAACTCAATCTGCACGCCCTAGAATTTTGGCGCACTGCTTTATTCATATATTTAAAACAAAAAAAAAAAACAATAGCAATGAAACCAAAACATATCAACATTTTCATAAAAATATATTTGTTGAATTTATAAGAAACCATTTTTTTGAAAATTCTATGCTTCGAAAACAGATGGGTACGCACTTTTTTTAAATTTGGCTTTTGAGTGCATTTTTTGAAATACTTAAACTTTGCATTGAATTTTTTATTTCACTCTCAAAAACGGACGGTGAATTAAGTAGCATTTTAAGTTTTAAGCATTCTTAGATACCACGGAAACATAATATCAATCATAAAAATCCCTTGAACGAATTGGTTCCCTTCTTCGCTCAATTTACCGGTCTACTCAATGGCCAATAAGTTTGCTTTAGCTTTATATTCAAATATTTTTTAATTACTTTTTTCTTATGTTACAACTCTTTTTGGTTATATATTATTTATATTTTGGGTACCTTTAAACCTTGAAATATGAATATGTTTGAATTTACCGGTAATTAATTTGTTCTTAAATTTTCAGCAACGTTAAAACAGGTCTGCCTTTAAAATACGTAAATTTAAAAACAAATGGAGAGAAAATTAATTGGGTTTTTGTACTTAAAGGAAGCTGATATCGCTTTAGCACACTCGGTTCGAAATAAATTACGCAATTTCAGCTTAAAAATTTGGAGTTTTTGGAGGTGTAGAACAAAAAATAATGCAGATGAAATCTGAATGAAATCAACAAAATTTTTAACGAAATCTGCCACTCCGAAATGGTGAAATCTTCAAGCTTTTGAGCTGAAACTGGTAACTTTTGTTTTTGAAAACATAGTATTATAGTACTACGAAACCGTGTGTGCTACCGATCAAGTTTCCTGGAAAATACGAACTTTTGTCTATTAAATTTGAGAAAGAGGGAAAAAATTGAAGCTTAATCTGGTATGCACCGAGTGCTCTTAACTAAAAATATCGTCTCTCATTAGTTCATAAAAAGGAAATTTTGATGACCTAATTACAGGGAATTTGTCTAAATGTTAAGGACGCTCGGTGAGTACCAGCCTCAATGTCAGTAGGACCTCAGATAATCGCTGAAAATCAGAGAAAAAATTAGGGACAAAATTCTCGCATCATCGATCTTCGTATATCACTAATAATTTTAATTGGCACTACAGTTTAAAATATATTTTAAATGCAGCAGTATGCCAAAAGGGAAATATTTATTTGATATTTGAGTATGGCTCATTCAATGATGTTGACATACGCCCCCAGGTAAAAAATAAGTAAGATATTAATTTTCAATACGGTTAATTGCGTTAAGTCTTTTATAAAATAAAAGATTTTCAAGTTATTATTAATGTAATTTTTATTTTACGCGTTGTTGTATTTAAATAAACAGGCACAGCCCAAAGTTAAATTAAAACCAACTGAAGTGCATCAGATTAAAGCTAAAATTATATTGAAAACTTTCATACAGTTTTTAATTTAATACATACATTGTTAAAATAACACGAATTTATTACTTTTATGCAGTGATCTTGTTAAAACAACACAAAATGTGATTAGATTAACTAGTTAGCCATGCAAGTTATTTTAATATTGAACTGTAAGTTCAAATGAGTTTTATGAATTTTCTGCAATTTAGTGTGGGACATCCCACTTTGGAAAAACTAAAAGAATTACATTTATTTATATCTCTAGTATGGAAAGCTTATTTATTAGTTTATATTTTATTTAAGATACAATATTAGGTTATTGAAAACAGTCGAGAGGTTTTGAATGAACAAATTTCAGCTTTGAACATTATTTTAAGTTTGGGTAAGATTTTATCTCTAAATAAATAATAAAATTAAAATTTCAAAAAAAAATTATAAAGTAAAATATTTTGTATTTTTCGATATCAGCATTTATCTCCATCAAATAATAAATTGTATCTCCTTAAATAGATATTTCAGTATACACCAATATATGAAAGAAAAAAATATTTAAAATATAAAATAAATTTATTAATTCTATGTTTAGTAGAGAAAATTTCTTTTCTATTTGTTTTTTTCTTTCTTTAATTTTATAATAAAATAATTTTCAGTGCACTTTTCGACGGCTACATTAATTTGCACAATAATTTCAAATTAACTTTACCAAAAAAGGCTATATACGGTCAACGCACTTCATCAAACAATATGAAGCAATGATGAATTTACATACATACTTTTATAACTTCCCCCAAAATCCTTATTGTCCTTGTTACTTTCCTTCTCGTCTGAAAAAAAAAAAAATTAAATCATGTCTGTCGAAAATAAATTAAACCTATTTTCCGAGTCTGTTTTATCTGTTGGGTTGCTGAGTACCTTCGCTTAATTCATTCTATTTAATTTTTTTTTCTAAACACTGGGTTGATATATATTGTTGTTAAATTATAATTTAAATTAACATTTAAAATAGAATTATTAACTAATTTTAGCCTTTAAATTCTTTGCTTTTTGAAATAAAATTAGCATCAGTAAGTATAAATAAGTTTGTGCAAGTATTTTCAATCTCTCGCACTTAGTTTCGGTAATTTTATTTTAATTTTATTTAATATCTTTTTAGATTTTTTAAATACTACCATGCACGGTGTTTTTGTGGGGACATATTTTTTTTTAAATTTTAATTTTATAACAAATTGATTGAATTTTTATTTTAAATTACTGTTTTGTTTTTTATAATATAATTTAGAACAAATAATAGAGTTCGTGGTGGTTCACAACATTCAAATGGTGCTGAACGCGAACAACAACCATCAGCTCCGGTTACCAACCATCGAGGAACACATCCACCGTAAGTAAATCTAGATCTAGCGTATTGTTATACAAATTGAAGCTCTTCTAAATTCAATTCAATCTTGAGGGATACGCGAGGCAGAGTTTCTTATAGCCAGACATGGAGGATTCGTTCATTCAATCAAAAAATCAAATAAGGCCACCACCCAGTGGCCCATATTGACTTTTTTGGTTGCGAAAATTACAGCTCTTAAACGAATAAAGCTATTTATATATATTTTTTTTAACCTTAAGCAAACTTCAAAGACTATAAAGTTTGTGTATTTTGAGAAAAAATATTTGCAGGTTGTTTCGGAATCTTCTGCTGTAATACGACTTTCTTTTCATATTGAATTAACGTAATACTTTATCTCAAATATTGTCAACAATTAATTACTGATTTAATTTTAAATTTAAGCAAAGTCCCAGTGGTGCCTAAAAGTAAACAAACTACATTTTTCGAATATTTTTGCAGGTGTATCAAAAGCCCTTTTTTTACTTTGCTTAAAATGACATTTTAAGTCAAACTATGGAGAAAATATGTTAAGTGGTTTAATGCTTAGTAGCTGATAAATTTTTTTAAAAATACTTTACAAGATGTTCCAAATTTTCAAGCTAAAATAATTTTATTCATCCAAAGAGGGTAAGAATAGGATTTTACTTTAAATATAGGTCAACAGAGGCTTTAAAGTGTTTGAATACAAAATCAAGCAGATCAGAGGAGAAAAAAGAACCTTTGCAATTTTTTTTATATTTTTTGCATTAAACCGTAAAATTTTTTGTCATAATGAACAGGTTAGAATTATCTTTAACTGTAAAGTTAAGTTTGTTAATATTTTCTTTTTTAATTTACTTTTTTTTTAAGCCTCGAAAAAAAACTACGATTTGTTTAAATTGGCTTGTATATTAATCAAATCGCTCTAGCTCAAAGAATTCAAAATAAATACAGCTGGCTGAAGTAAAAAAATGTGCTTACACATGTTTAAAAAAAATTATTTTAAAAAATTTTAAAACTAAAAAAAACTAAGCGATATTTAAAATTAAAACTATCATACACGATAATTAAAAAAAAAAACTATTTTACCGCAGTCAAATTAAATAAATATTAAAGGTTAAAAACAGAAAAAATGAAAAAGCGTACACTTTTTAACATTTTCGAAATATGTCTTCAATTATTTCCAGAGTTTTTTAAAATAGACAGAATTAGAATTTTAAATATGAAAAACAATAGATAAGGTCGTTTGGACGAAATCATTTTCCTTATCTTCAAAACAATTTTTCTTTTGGTTTTTGAATCAACCTGCAAAACTAGCATTTCCCAAAAGTTGTTGCTTTTTTTATGATTTTTTGAATTGCATATCACTAGCTGACTTTTCATTTTCATTACCTCGGAAATTCATAATTTTCGCTTTTTTTGTTAAAGCTAAATAATTCCATGCGACAAAGTAAAATGCGAAACTATAAAAAGCGAAATAATATTAAAGTAAATATAATGTTGCGAACCAAACAAATGCAATATTGTTTTGCCAATGCGAAATAATGAAATGAACTGCTTCAGTTGCGAAATGGAAAACGACGAATCAAATTGACAAAAGACTATATTAAGAAAAAAAACCAATAACAGCGGGTGTCTATTTCTCGCCGTTTATGTGGGAGGGGCAATTTTCAACACGCTCCCTCAAGTTATTTTTTTTCACATGGAATCCAGATTACATAATACTTAAAAATTTTTTAGCTGGTTATTATTTTTTTTCAATGCTATGCATGATAGATATTTTTAGTGTACATACATACATATGAAGAGTCTTTATAAAACTTTTTAAAAAATTAACATCATCAGTTTTACATCCCATTCCAATTGATTTAAACAAAAATAAATAAGGTAAGCAAAAAATTATTGAAGCCGATGTTTGTCCCTACATATTAGTTATGCTCAACTTTTTCTATTTTTATTAACAAAATAAAAACAAAAGTAATAGTAAGTCTGAGTGATAAGAAAACCAGGCTTTTGTAAATAGGTTATTTTGTAAAAAATAAATATACATATATTAAAACAAAATGTCTCAGTAACTTTAATAATATTGTGTAAGTAACAACTTTTTTTCAAAAAAAATAAAACACGAAATATGGCATTGTCTTTAACTATAAAATAATTCCGATCCCTGTTAAATTTGAATTTTAAAATAAAATTATAAAAATTACAGTCGTACCCGTCCAACTTTGAAACCATCTGGAACTATTGTCTCCAAGGCACAAGAATTCGTTGATATTTACAAAAACCCTCCAAGTCGACCGGAGCCATTATATCCACAGCCCACTCCCGATAAGACAGCTGCCAAATGCCGCAAAGATGTTTGCCTCTTACCAGATTGTTATTGCGGTGGAAAGGAAATTCCCGGTATGTAAATCACATTTATGATTATCCATTTTTAGCCTTTATACTTTATTATTTAAAAACTATTCGATAAAATAAAACCAAAAACAAAATCATATTAAAACAAAAACAAAAAAAAACAAAAAAATAATCAGGAGGACTTGCTAGAAATGACACTCCACAAATTGTCCTAATGACATTCGATGATGCAGTCAGTCAATTAAATGTCGAATATTACGAAGAACTTTTCGGAGGTGTAGGTGAACGCGTTCGTAAAAATCCAAATGGTTGCCCTATAACAGCGACTTTTTACGTTTCCCATGAATGGACCGATTACTCTATGGTCCAGAATTTATACGCAGATGGACATGAATTTGCGTCACATACTGTATCGTAAGTTTGAAAACATATGGAAAGTCAAATTATAACAACATGCTTGCTGCACCATCAACTCTTTTCCCCAGACAAACTATTTTATTAAAACAAAAACAAAATTAATTATTTTATTTAAAAACTTTTCATTTACTCGTGTCTTGTACAATATTAACCATTTTTATATTTTTTTTTGTTTATAAATTCTTTCTCTTTTTCATATGTGCTTATTTATGTACCTTTTATTCATCATTCAAAAATATTTAAATATCATTTGCGATCTTAAATGTTCAAAATTACAAAAAAAAAAAAAAAAAACAAATATCAGCTGATTTACCTGTTGAAAGCATTCCACAAATTGTCCTTTTGACCTTCGACGATTCGGTTAACGATCTGAATAAACAACTTTACACCGATCTCTTCGAAAAGGGTCGTGTAAATCCGAATGGCTGTCCTATATCTGCTACATTCTATGTATCACACGAATGGACGGATTACAGTCAAGTTCAGAATTTATATTCCGATGGTCATGAAATTGCTTCACATACTGTATCGTAAGTATTTTTTTTTTTTTTGTAACGTAGAATTTTGATGTAGAAATTGAAGTAGATTAGAAAACGCATTTTACACAAATACACAAATAAATTAAGTAAAATTATACACAGTAAGTTATCTTAAAAATTATATACAAAGGTATGCCGTTCCAATTTGATTATTCTTTTTTATTTTTAAACATAATATCGAGCCCTTTAGCCACGGTTCCAGGAGATGTATTTCAGCTCTCTGGCTCTTCCCCAATTTTTCTGATTCCTCTTGAGCGTATTCTTCCCAAGTACTTTTAGGTCAGCCTGCAATGCACTCGTTGATCTTTCGAAACGTATGGTCAATCTACTGCTACTTACGTATTCGTATGATAGAGTCAAGATGTTTCGCAGACATCTATTTACGTTCGCTTACAACTTTCTTCTTACAGCGGATTTGACTTTACAAGTGCTGCATCCATAGAGAGCCTTGGATTCAACATCAGAGTGGAGTATTCGTAGCTTTGATTTTAAGCTTGCAAAGTTGTTTTTCCATATTTTGTAAGGCATTTCGAATGCAGTCTTTATTTTCCCGATTTAGCTGTTTGATAACGCTTTGAAAAAAAAATCTAAATTTCATAAATTAAAATTCTCAATAAAAATAATTTGTATGGTGCTCAATTCACTTACATTTCACTTTCTCTCTTTTTCAAATCTTCAATATTATACACAAGACATTTAAATGAAGAATTTCGATTAAATCGGAATAATGGCACTTGTATCTAACTAAACATTAAACACACAAAGCTTATTAACACTAATTTAATTTAAATTAAAAAAAAACTATATTCTAACAAAATTATGGTTCCATCAATAGACATAGTTTCGGAGAACAATTCTCGCAAAAGAAATGGACTCGTGAAGTAGCTGGACAACGTGAAATCCTTGCCGCCTATGGTGGAGTTAAGCTGTCCGATGTTCGAGGCATGAGAGCACCTTTCCTCTCAGTTGGTGGTAATAAAATGTTCAAGATGTTATACGACTCCAATTTCACATACGACTCATCGATGCCTGTCTATGAGAATCGTCCGCCAAGCTGGCCCTACACCCTGGACTACAAGATATTCCACGATTGTATGATCCCACCTTGTCCGACAAAGAGCTATCCTGGTGTATGGCAAGTACCAATGGTAATGTGGCAAGATTTAAATGGTGGACGTTGTTCGATGGGTGATGCATGCTCGAACCCTAGTGAATCTGATGGTGTTTATAAAATGATCATGAAGAATTTCGAAAGGCATTACACAACAAACAGGTAAGGCATACTAAAATATATATTTTAGGAGTGGATTTTAATTGTGACATGTAATTTTTTTTTAGAGCTCCATTTGGTTTGTTCTACCATGCAGCTTGGTTCACACAGCCACATCATAAAGAAGGATTCATCAAGTTCTTAGATGCAATCAATTCAATGCCAGATGTTTGGATTTTGACAAACTGGCAAGCGCTACAATGGGTCCGTGATCCAACTCCAATTTCCCGTTTAAACAATTTCCAGCCATTCCAATGTGATTACACGGTAAGCCGCGAAGATTTGAAATAACTTGTAGTATAAATTATACTTTTTTTTCAAAATAGGATCGACCAAAACGTTGCAACAACCCGAAAGTATGCAATCTGTGGCATAAATCTGGTGTCCGCTACATGCGAACATGTCAGCCATGTCCTGACATTTATCCATGGACAGGAAAAACTGGAATACGATCGTCTCGAGTTGACAATGAAATTGAAGAATCATAAGTATTTAATTTAATTATTAAAATAAAAAAGAAAGAAAAACTACAATTACAACAACCGAATTTAATTTAAAGATTAAAAAAGGCAAACAAGGAAAATTGGCTCTTAAAAATAATTAAATTATTTCAAGGACTTGTAAAACAAAAATAAAACATGAAATACGTTCACTCGCTGAGGTTAAGATTTTAAAAATTTGTATTTTTCTTTAATATTTTTTTGTTTTTCGATAAAACGTCAAATAAAATACAAAATAATATTTATTTTTTTTTCAACTAAAAAACAAAGTGTAGACAAATAAATTAAAACAAACAACCTTCATCAATCCATTAAAGAAAAAATGTCAATAAATTTTAGAAAAAAAAAATGTTTTCGTTGTAGGTTAATTTTTAGATCTTAGTTTTAGGATAAGAACTTTATAAAATAAATTCATGTGTTGTAAAAAGTTAATAAATGTTGTTAGTTTATATAGTATAACACCATTATGTTATTAGATATTCATCTTCATTTGTGATAAATACTTCACATTTATATTTTAAGTTTTTTTTTTGTAATTGAGTTAAAACAAATTCAAGCTACATGGTTTTATATTTTATTTTTGATCTTAATATTTTATTTTTTCTATATATTTTAAGTCACAAATATATTTGTTTTGTTATTCATCAAGCCATGTTGTAATTTTTGCTGAATATGTAGTGTTTATTAACACAAAAATAATTCCTTAAATTAAAAAATAAAAACACCACTAACACTTATACATATAGTTATTTAATGTTATTTAAATAAAATTATTTGTTAATTTATAGTTTTTGTTGTTAAAAAAAAAAATGAAATAAACAAAACAATATAAATGAGTCCTAGAGTGTACAGGGTGGTGTAATGTTATAATTTATCACTATTTTATTTTATCTAATGTAAGAAATAATTATATACAATTTTATGTGTTAAGTCATTTGTATATTTTTTTTAGTTAAATGCCTATAAAAGGTTGCTTTTAAAATAACATTATTTCATACAGTGTTGCACAACAATTATTCATTCAGATATTCATAAAATTTTTTTTTTCTTATTGCCAATAAATTTATTGATCTGGCAATGCCAGACATTATCGACATTAATTTGAATCTTGATACATATATCAATCTGTTTTCGAAGAAGTCAATCCCTCCCAAATACCCTATCAGTCTCCCAGTTGAACGCGACCATTGGAAAATTGGAATCAAATTAGGTGAATCGTTTTAACGTCTCTTCTTTTATCTTATTCTAAGCTGATATAATACAGTGTCCGAAAATTTTCAAAAAATTTAAAAATTCTTGCCTCACTTTATCATTTCATTCTAACCTATGTACATGTTTAGAGCGAGATAAAAAAGAGACGTCAAAATGAGTACCCAGATGTAAACAGCGGGAGTGATTTGTAAATTTAATTTTTAGAGAACAATCGAATAAACCCTAAACTTCCTCTGAATCGTTTGTGTTCTGAGAGCTGCTCTGATATATTTTTGAAATATTACCTATCCTATGTGAGAATTAGTTTCCTTTAAATTTTTGATCATTTCGAGTTTTTAATTTTCATTCAACCAAAAGAAAAGAGAACGACCAAAATTTGTCAAATTAAAGGCTTCACTAAACCAATGAGAAACCTATACGAATCATTCGTAACGACCAAGAAACAACAATAGCAACATGTTGCTATGATTCACAAGAACACGTTGTTGTTATTGTTTCTTCGCCGCCGTCACAAATGTTTCCTATGTACGTGGTTCCGCATTGGTTTGGGGAAACATACATTTTCAAGTTTAACTGAATTTTAAATAAATTTCTACTATTTTTTAAATTCAAATCGAAAAAAAAGGTTTGTGTTCATCATATTTATCTACTCCTACCTTCCTATTTAATAAAAACGAAAATAATTTTTTTTAATTTTATTTTATTTTCTTCACTTAATTTTTATTTTTTTATAAAATTAAAGTTATTGTTAGATTTTTATTTAAAATTTCACTGGATTGTAAAAAAAAATTATTATTATATACAGAAAAGGGAAAATAATGTGCAATTACAATATAAAAAAGTATTAACTAAAATGTTAAAAAAATGTAAGAATAAATAAAAGAAAACCATATTGTCAAAATTGAGTGGCTAAATTTATTAATAATTTTTAATTTGAAATTCTTTGAAAAAAATCTTTCTTTGTCCATTTGATTATTTTAAAATTTAAATGTTAAAATAAAAAAAAACAGTGAGTGTTCGTATTTTGTGTACTATATTGTAGCAGAAGAACGTCGATAACTGAAATGAAATAAATAAAATGTTTAAATAATACAAATTGTTATTGTTTTATTTTTAATTCTACTTTAAATAAAAAGCATGCGACTTGTAATTTAGCAACAATGTTCCTTTTTTTTATTTTTTGGAATATAAGTTCTCAAAGGTAGTAAAAATATTTCGTGTTTCGAATTTTTAAAATTTATAAATATATTAGAAAATATTTGCTTAATGGATTCATAACATAATGTTCGATGTCACCAATATTTAACGGGTTTTTAAATTTTATATATTTTGTATATGGAACATTTTAAGACTTACATTTTTAAAAGCGATTGGCTGCACCAAAGTGATTATTTTTAAAATAAAACTTCATACTTTGTTCTAACCCAAGACCCGTTTAAGGTAGCACACCGTTCGTTATTTGTGTTTTTTTAGGTATCAAGTTTCATAGTGGAAATTTATGTATTATAATATAATTTTTTTAAAAATCTTTTCTTGCATATTTTTATTTTAACGCTAGATGGCGCCCACGGTCGCCGGACAGTTGAATTGTCTTATGGAAAATAAATCTGATAATTTATATCAACATTATGCGTTGTAAAAGAATCAAATGTAAAATTAATTGCACCGACACTCAAACGTTAAAAACGAAATCAATCGATTTTATATAAAAAAAAAAGACAAGCACTTTAAACTGCAATTCAAAAATAAAAAAAAAAATAAAACTGTTGTCAAAAACGATTTCTTTTGAGATTTAGAGAAAAATGTGTTTTAAAATGTGAAGAAATTAATTTATTTAATTCTTGTATTTCATTTTATTTTCTTAATACATCAAATAAATAATATCTATTCGTTTTTTTTTTTAAATTCGCAGTATTTTATTTTTTTTTATACGACTCTCGACTTAACACCAATTCAATTAATTTAAAATGCTTCTTTGAAAATCATAAATATTCTTTCACGCTATCTTTATAATATGGATACGTGATTCCTGGCAATTTGTTTCAATTACTTGCAGGTGTCCTTTTTATGAATAAGAAACACACAGTTCACAACCTATAACGTGATTTAGATTATTATCTCAGCATTCAATTAATGTTTCCAACAAAAGCAACACTTACTACTTTTTTCCTAACTATATAAAAAATGACAACATCTGTCTGGACATTCCAGTTCAAGTTCTTATCTGAAAATGGTTCTTTCGTCCTCGAATATCGAGCCTAGGCTGGTGGTGTTCTTAGTTTTATTTATTTCATTTGCTTGGGCTGAAAATAATATGAATAATAATTGTTCATCGGATTATAGATTTCGCTTAGAAGTAGCTCGACAATACAAACTAAACGAAGCTCTATTTGATAATAAGTGTGGAGAACACAAAATTGAGAAACGTCGAATCGATCCGAAATTTCACGGTCATCCGAAGTCTCGCAGGGATATTTTAGCTAATAAATTTGGTGTTGATACATCAATCGAAGAGAGACAAGCCAATTCATTGATAAGCTTGATAAGTAAAATAGCTCTAAAGTATCTTTTTACGTGTCCTCCGGTTATTTATTATGATGATAATGTGGAAAATTCTGAAAGTATTATGTTGCAAAAACTTTTTAAAGTAAGTTTTGTGTTTTGTTTGATTTCATAAAATTGAATAAGTCTTTCTTGAAAATAATATTATTTATAATAATTAAATAAAGGAATCCATAAATTGGGGCGTCTTGGCCCCACCTTCAACATTGTCAAAGAGTGGTGAAACTTATGTCATATTATATGGCAGCTAAGTTGAAATCGAGCTCGAAATTGGTGTTTTGGTGCATTTTATAAAAAATTCTTGGAATGAAAATTATCATTTATTATTTATTTAATTAAAAAATAACGACAACAATGTTTTTGAGAAAATTACTAAATCTTGGTTTTTTTTTGCTCAAAATACTTTTTGACATTTTCCAAAAATATTTTTAGACACTTTGTAAAAATATTTGGACTTCTGGTCAAAAAATTATCTTTAAACCTGATTTGCATACACAAAACCTCGCATCTAATCCATATCCTATAGTTAGCCCGAGAAGAGGTGTTGTAGGGGGATAGCACGCGAACCTTCCCATACCCACTTTTTGCATGTTGGAGGTTTTCAATCAACCAAACCTTTGAAACAAAATTTTTTTTTTCCTATGGAATGAAATACAGTCCTTAGTATTGAGAGGCGAGATTTCGTGATTCAGGATTTTGTGATTCAGGATTTTTTGAGTTGGAATTTTGTGATTCGAGATTTTGTCAAACGGGCTTTTGTGATGAGGTATTTGGTACCCAACTCTTTAAAAATCACACCTTCGTAAAAATGAAACACCCTACCATACATTGAATTATTCTTTTTATTCCTTAGAATCCTATATGTTATATTTTTCAGAGTTTCCCCATTACCTTCTACCACGGTCAGATTACCAAAAACTATGAACCTATCAATAGCGATTTTCGATCGCCAATGGACAACAATTGCCGTAGCTACATTTTATTCCTTTCCGATCCAATAAATGTTCGAAAAATAATTGGCGCCCAAGTAAAATCTAAAGTAGTAATCGTATCTAGATCAAGTCAGTGGAAACTTAAAGATTTCCTTTCTTCAAAGGAGTCCTCAGACATTGTTAATTTACTTGTTATAGGAGAAAGTTCAGTAGCAGATCCTCAAAAGGTAAGCATTACATATTTGATTTTATAATTCGTGGGTATTATATTGCTTATTTAAACAGGAACGTCCCTACGTCCTCTATACCCACAAACTGTACGCCGATGGTCTTGGAGCAAATACACCAATTGTACTTACAAGCTGGATTAAAGGTGTCCTCTCACGCCCTCACTTAGATCTATTTCCGAAAAAAATATCAGATGGATTTTCAGGGCATCGATTTTTGATGTCAGCTGTCAATCAACCACCATTTATTTTTCGAATTCGAAAACTAGATGCATTTGGACAGATTCAAATTCTGTGGGAAGGAATTGAATATAGATTGATAAATATGATTGCCAAGCAAATGAATTTTTCCTTTGATATTATTGAGCCTAATGAACACACTACTTTGGGGTTAGTAGCTTAAATTGTTTATCTTCGGCGGCAATTTCAAAAATTGTTACTGTGAATTCGATTTATTTAGGTCCGGTGAATCGGTAATAGAAGAAGTGAGACTTAAAAAAGCTGACCTGGGAATGGCTGGAGTATTTTTAACTGATGAAAGGATTCAGAAAATCGATATGTCATATGGACATTCTAGGGATTGTGCAGCTTTTATAACTCTGGCATCTAAAGCCTTACCAAAGTTAGAGAAGTTTGCAAAATATTTGATAATGAAACTCTTTTACCTTAAACTGAGTTGGTAAAACGAATCTAATTGTTAAATCATTTTCGTTTTACGGAATTGCACCCCTGATTAACATAATTTTTTTGTTTCATTTATTTAGATATCGCGCTATATTGGGGCCGTTTCAATGGCCCGTTTGGTTGGCCCTTACCTGTATTTATCTCGGGGGGATCGTCCCAATTGCTTTTACTGATCAACTAACCCTGCGGCACTTGATTGGCAATTGGGGAGAAATTGAGAATATGTTTTGGTATGTCTTTGGAATGTTTACAAACAGCTTTACCTTCACCGGAAAATACTCATGGAGCAACTCAAAACGGGTTTCTACTCGTCTATTGATTGGATTCTACTGGCTCTTTACGATTATCATTACTTCTTGTTATACAGGATCGATTATTGCTTTTGTAACGTTACCAGCTTTTCCAGCTACAGTTGATTCGGTTAATGATCTATTGGGACTATTTTTTCGAGTGGGAACACTGGGTAATTAAATGACTTATTTCATATATATAGCTTCCAATGTCTTTTATATCTAGATCGAGGGGGCTGGGAGAAATGGTTTCAAAACTCTACACACGAATCCACTGCAAAGTTATACAAAAAAATGGAATTTGTCAGAACACTGGAAGAAGGTATTGGAAATGTCACCCAGTCCTTCTTTTGGAAGTATGCCTTCCTCGGATCTAGGGCACAATTGGAGTACCTGGTTCAGTCGAACTTTAGCAATGAGTATGTTTTGTACCTATTTATTTTTGTAAAAGTAATGAACTATTTAATTGTACTTTTTCTTTACAGTGTCCTTGGTCGGCGCTCAGCTCTTCATCTGAGCGAAGAATGCTTTGCTCCATTCCACATTGGTTTTGTATTCTCAAAGAACGCCGTGTATGCCGAAAAAATCAATCTAGCTATTCTTCTATCTCAAGAAAGTGGGCTTATTGCGAAAATAACCAATGAAGTTTCATGGGTAATGCAGAGAAGTGTATCCGGGAAACTTCTGCAAGCTTCTTCTTCGCATGCCCTGAGGGAAAGGATTCAAGAGGAACGTCAACTTACCACCGCCGACACTGAGGGCATGTTTCTACTCATGGCTATTGGCTATATTCTAGGAGCACTTGCCTTGGGATCGGAAATTATTGGTGGTTTTACCAACAAATGTCGTCAGATTTTGAAAAGAGCGCGCAAATCAGTTTCGAGTGGAATTTCCTCAGCAAGAGATTCAATAGATTTCACAAATAAAAAAGATTTAGCTGATTACTTACGCAAGAAAGCAATTCGACATGACAGACAACAAGCTACCGCTGAATCCGAAAATAAATTTTTTGGGTTAAAAGAATTTAAGCTTACTAAAGCTACTTTAAAAGAACTCTACGGATCCTACAATAAACCGGAACCGAATTTTATTTTTCAAAATGGACAACTTATTTTGGAAACTGATGCCAGATCGATAGAATCTTCAGTTACGACGATGACAACACCTTCTAGTGTTGGAGACTTTCCTTTACAGCAAGACGTGGAAGATGTGGTTAACCATTTGGATGCTTGTATTGATGTACATGATCATCAAGAGCAAGCAAATAATTATTGTTTGGATGAAATTGACGAAACTATTGTCGAGGAAGTTGAAAATCCTTTTGGAAGTTTGGTTGATGATGTTAACTTGGTATCGCGATATGAAAATTTGAAGCTTTTTGAAGAGAAATAATATTAAATCAGAAAAATTATAATTGAAGCATAAATTATTAAAAAAGATGCCTATTTATTCTTTAGCACAAGGATATGGTAAAAAATCGGTGTATAAATAAACAATGTTTCAGTATTACAAACTAATAAATTTTATTTTAATAATAAATACAAAATATTATTTAACAGAACGTTTTGACATAGAAATGTTTTGCTAAAAGAACTAAACAAAAAAAGGATTTTCATAAATTTTCAAAACATAGACAATATTATTACATATATTTTTTTTTCGAAATTCAACCTAAACACCGGTTGAAAGATGTAAATTGTACAATTAAAATAGTACAACATACACGTTTATAAATTAAACATTAAATTAATGACTTTTCGGGAATAATATTTTTTTCACACGATACTATACTGCAAAAGGTGAACTAATAATTAAAAAATGAGAAAATCAAGTAAAATATTTAAAAAAAAGAAGATGTGAAACAAGATATGAATGTGATGCTTTGAGATTAAGTTTTAAGTAGTTTTTTCTTTGAGTAATTTCGTTTGTATTTTGTTGTTTTAATTTTTCTAAATACACACACCGAGCATTATTTGTAATGACATAAATTTGCGCATTAATAAGGAATTTTTTTACTGATAAAATCCTCGAATGCAAATGATTTATCTTAACATTTATTTTTGTTTTTTGCTGGTTTAAATTTTTTTTTTTAGTTTTTAAGTCCTGTTGAAATTTACTTTGGGGGTAAAAATCAAGCACTTGCTATGCCAATTGCAACACCTCCAATAAAAGCAGTAAGGAAAATGTGTAGATCGTTTAGTTTTGGACCATTCTCATCGCCGATTAAGTTACTGTACCATTTCTTTCCTTTCTTGGCCTTGTTTTTAAGTATTTCCTCAGCACGGTCCAATTTACGATCAACAAAGCGTTCGGCCTGAAATAAAATAAATAATTTAGTTATTTTGTTCATATTAAAAAACGTTGTTTATTGCGAATGAGAAGATACCGGATATAAGACAGAAATTTTCCTAAGATGGACAAAATATACACTAAAAGTTGAAACAAGAGAATGTACAGTTTTTGAAGGCGTAATCAATTTGAAGAGAAAGACCGCCAAATGAGTGTAATCCCATTTAATCCAATAGCAGTGATTTATACTTTTACAAGTTCAAGGTCGCTGGTGTATTTCACATTTTGTGACTAATTATCTTATCAAATCAAATAGCGCAAAATGCATTGAATTTCATAAGCGCCATTTTTTGAAAGGAAACTTTATTATAATTTAAGATAAGAGACAATAAGATCTTATGTGACATTTTATTGTGATGAAACAGGAAAGTGAAGAGCATCATCAGCTTTCAGTTAAATACACATTTTTAAGTTTTCTATCAAACGACTCTATCGCTCATATAATTTTTGGGAAATTTTATTATATTTAATAACATCGTAATATAATAAAAATTAATACAACTATTACTGAGAAGTCTATAAAAACATGGCTTACAGGATATTTTTGGATCCCTAAGTCTCTTTGATTCTCACAAGAAGATTCACAGAAGAAGATAGTAGAGATGAAGCTGTTAAGTGCAACCACTCGAAATCTACATAATCGTTGGTTAATGAAGAAGAAGTTGGATCCGTCGTGCGTTCGGTCTGTGCATCCACTATAATTCAGTCTAAAGCCTAAAGTGTTCAATCTATTTGCTTCAAATTTGTTACAGAGGTTTTTTTCGTTATTCTCTAAACTCCTCAAGGGTACTTCTAGTACCTAAGCTGTCATACAATGGATATCTTGTTTTTACTTTAAATTGCAGCAGAACAACAACAAAAAAAGAATTTTTATGTTTTTTCAGGGGTCGTGTCAACATTGGTCCAACAAATGTATTCTTATTCTCAAAACTTTCTAATAATAATCGAGCTAATAAAATTTTTCAATATTAATTTTCTATTGGCTAGGTTTTTGGATAAATTAGTCTTCATCCTCATTATGCGCATTCGAATAGTCTTGGGCCTTATTTCGTAAATCGAAAACGACGTTTTGATCGTTTCCATTGTCTCCACTAATATGAGACAGAAACAGATGAAGTTTCTATTATTAGCATAATTGTATAATTAGTATAAATAGTGGTTCTCCTAAGATTTTTAAAGCTTTTTTACTAAGAACTTTAAAGGACTTATTTAGTTTTAGAATTTTTTAATAATGGAACACAATCTCAATTACATAATATAACAACGAAAAAAAAACATCTGAAAACATATGCTTCAGCTAAACAAAATGTCAACAAAAGTATTAGGAAAACACTGCTTTTTTCTTTTTGTGAAAAATAATTATCTTTGGATAGTTTATTTGGATAACATTTATTTTAAATCATGTATATTGCAACAAAGTTCGGTTATATTTACCAAGAAAGAAATGCAACAAATGCATAAGTTCTTACATTTAAATCTATTTTTTTTTCTACAAAATCTTAAGTTAACATAATTGAAACATAATTATAAAAAAAATAATTTAGTATTAACATTAAAACTTATCGAAACCTTTAAATGAAAATTAAAACGTGTTGACAAACAAATGAAACATGGTGGCGGATAAATTTTTAATTGAAGTGTTACTAAAAATTTTAGCAACTTGAGGAAGATGTGAAGGATCGATAGGACGGCAAAGCATCAAAATTATGCTGAAGCTAGTCCAAGGAATGCACCCCCAACAAAGGCAATCACAAATTTTGAATTCTTTCGTGCAAGTTCTTTGCCCTACAGACGAAAAAAACAGAAAAAGTTTCATTCAGTGGATAAATAGCACAAAAACAAGAAACAAAAAACGAACGAACACACAAAAAAAATACAATTAAGTGGGTAGTACTTCGATATGACTATCGTAATGGAATGAATATGTATATCATATTTTATTATTTTATAGGCTTATTTTATTTCAAATCATTTAGAGCCAATTTTTCAATAGTCAGGTAAGCAATCACTTCTATAGTCAGATATGAACTATTCGTAGGAATATGAATTAAATTATTTGATCATTCCTGAAGCAGATAAAGTTATACCCAGGAATAAAAACATCTTAGATGTAAAAAAAACATATTTTCTTATATTGATTCGGAATCAACTTCAAACAAATGTTGTATTTCCTTGAAATTTTCGATACCCGAATTAAAAAAATTAAATAACATATATTTAAATTGAAAATTTAAATCCGATTGTTTTATAGTCAAGTAGTTTATTCCTCTTACATCTAAGTGAATGTTTAACTGAAGATTGAAAAATTGTCTCCTTAGGTCATTACTATATGTTAAAGACCTACCTTATCAGTCCAGCTCCTTTCATGTCCAGTTACTGCTTCTTCAACTTTATCAGTTACTTTGTCGATTTTTTTGGTTACTTTCGACCAATCGACTTTGATATAACCCTCTTGGTGAGCAATTTCCATGACAATGATACCACCGCCAATAGCGAAGGCGGCAATTTTTCCAACTTTACCAGTGGCATAGCCGGTAGCCCTAGAAGTAAAAATAAAATTATAATTCAATTATTGTATACAATAATTTTAATTTCTGAAACAAGCTCCATTGGCTTTTGATGTAAAAAAAAGATGCTAGTATTAAGAAAAATATGAATTTGAGGGAAAAAAGGAGTCATTTGGTAGTTTTCCTTTTGTCACCCTTGTCTTTGTCCACTCAAAACAATTTTTTGTCAATATCTCCTTTTTAATTAGATTTATATAAATGTTCGATTTATTTTCTTTTTCAAGTGTACGTTTCATACATAGAATACAATTTACATAAACTTATATTACAAAAAATCGTTAAAGCATTACTTTTCCCGAATTGCATCTATTAACTGTGTTTTGTTTGCTTCAAACAACGCAAAATTTGTTTATAAAGGGGCTTATTTTATATTTTTTATATACATACATAAATTAGAAAACATATATGTTAACTATTTGGCAACTTTTGTTTTTGTTTAAATTCATGTTTAATTCATTAGAATGAAATGAAACAATTAGTGAGGTTTAGCGAGGAAATAAAAAGAGCTATTCTTCGTGAAAATTTTAACAAGAGAAGTTAAGGACAATATTGACTTGGAAGTGGTAGTAGGACGAATGCATCAAATAATGAAATTGGATTGAAGCCTTTCCTACAAGAGTAATTATGGAAAACCTGCGCTCTTGCCAAGAGCGACCAACCATCAAAATCGGTATTGTTATTGTCGATTGCGTTCGACAACAGTCAATTATCTATCTAATTGCTCATTAAAAGGAAATGGGGTTTCGTGATCGAAATTTGATTTTATTGAAGAAATTAGTTTATTTCATAACAAAAATATATATGAATATATTTACTACAGACATGACAGTCAAAACAATTTATAACAAAAATTGGGAAAAAAAGCACCAAATCACCGAAAATGTAGTTTACAGTGGGTCATTCCATCAAGCAAATCTATAAAAAGATAAATAAATAAACACCAAAACAAAAGAATTAGATGCAAACGTCCAGAAAATCTAAATATAATATAAATTAAAAATAAGCTTTGATCATAACTTTATACAAGTGATATAAAAATAAATAATAATATCTTTTAAAATATTTTTGTAGAAGTGTACATAAGCAACAAATTGTGTAAATTAAAAAGTTGCTAAAATGTACAGTTTAAAAATTGTAGAACGATATATTACAACTTTCTATAGGAGAAACACATTTCATATTATAATACAAGAAGACATAGGACCACATAAGCAACACTAGGCTGTACGCGGTATCACGAATCAAACCACTGGACCATTACATAATCAAAGCTAATGAGCAACTTAGTAACCATCCTAACCTACCAGTGAGAACTATCATCAACGAAGACAGACATCAAGGATACCTAGAAGTGACGGCACTTCTGGATGAAGGATTTTCTTCTATACGAGGACGCTGCTTCAATTTATCACCGCGGCTAGAAGCCACCTATTTTCACAAAGACAACCGGATTTGAACAACCCGAGATGATTCAACAACAATTACATATAAAATACAATTAATGTAAAAACAATGGATAAAATTCGTCCCCTTATGTACCAAAACAATTTAACTTTATCAAAATCTAATATTGTAACGCAACATAGAAAAATAAGAATCAAAAAGTTAAACAGTCACTTTTTACAGCTTTTTCCAGAACACCATGAGTAAGCTGTTCTATAAAATTCAGCTGTCCGATGAATTTTCCGAAATTGTTTTGTTTTTATTTCTAATCTGATTGGCTAGATATATGTACGTTATGATATTTATGTAATACAACATTCAATTTATTGCCTTTCAAAATGCTATGTTATTAGAGACCAAAACCAACTTGTTTACGCGAAATTCGTATTGTTAAGGACCCAGCTTTAGAAACAAAAATACTCTACCCAAGTATATCTAAGGAAGTGAAAAAGTGTATCTATTTAGAATATAAATTATTTACTTAATTTTACGACTGCAAAATAATAATCCAATATTTTGCCAAAACCTATAAGTACGTACATAATAAATATAAACGAATTCTTTTCATGTTGAAATTTGCATAAATACGTAATCAACTAAAAATAGAATTTGATCTAAGATTTATAAGACAACAATAATTATGCAGCGGACTTACCATGATCATATTTTGTACAATGAATATTTAATACGAAAAGAAAAACTATTATTGTTGATTTCGTCATTTACGAAAACAAACAAAAAATACAAATTAGTTTGTATTAAAAATGTCCCTCTCCCTAGACAATTATTATCTCATGGGGTGGGTTTAAGTTAAACTGACCTTGAGATCAGTGGAGTCATCACAGCGGCGTCATGAGGTAAAATTATTGATTACATTGAATGGCCTTCGGTGTGCATTGATTTCTCATGAATCATTTACAACTTCACCGGCGACGCAGAAAACAACATCGCCTTACATCATAATAATCAAAAATCCAAAAGCAAAAACATAAAATACTTCATTGAAAAGCACGCATGTTTTTACAACGATAGACACTGCAGGGTTACCTAATAAAACACAGTAGGTACTTACCATCCAGATGCAACTCCAATGAACAATTGGGAGTAGGCAGACCGAGAACTGATGTCTCCAAGGACTCCGCCGAGGAATTTCGAAGCACTTTCTGACATTTTTTCGATTTCTTTATTATTGCTGAGTTCTTTCTTTGATTTTGTCCAATCGCTCATTCCTAGATGTAATATAAAAAGATCTTTAATTATTTGTGAAAATCACAGTTAAATTTAGGATATTAATTTTTTGCACGAAAAAATTTGTGTAACCAATGTTTTTTTTTTAATAAATTTATTTTCGTTGTTCACATGGCTACAGTGAATTTGAGTTTTTCATTTATACTTACTTTTTCTATAATTTTTGAAAATTCTAGAATTGATTAAACCTTTTTTTATTTCAATTTTGGTGTTTTTTTTTATGGAATAGTAAGCGAAAAGCTAATTTGCGTGTTTGATATCGAAAATGAATACTCGCAGTCGTTGACAGGTGAAGGTGAATTTGGTTCAAAGTTTTTTTTTTTTTTATTTTGCAAAACTTACAATTCGATTTTGGTGTGTTTGAGACTGGAATACAAAAAATTCCTTCCAGTACAGTAGGAAACCAAAATGTTGGTCTGTTGTTGGTTTGCCTAGTAGGTTTTTTACGTAGACGTCAGTTTAAAAATCATTTTGACAGCATTCTTGTTGGAAGAGTTTTCGAAATCAAGAAATCAAATCCTTTTCCTCCCCCACCTGAAGTTGTTTGGCTTAGCGGGTACATGAATTGTGTTGAGCTTGCTAAGCTCTTTCAATTTATGTACTTGCTGAGCGAACAACGTCAGATGCATAGATAAGTACTGTTTGTTTTTTAGGGTTCGGATCGATTCACATCACTGCTAAAGCATAACACTAGTAGTGTTGTGTCTTGAAAAGTACTTTACAATCATATTCAGTTTTTCTCTTAGATTTCGTCTGTTTTAGTCTTTGTTATTTCTTTTATATCACAATGATTGTAAATTTCAGAGTTGACTATTGTAATGTTCGTGGGCTTAGATCAAATTTCCTTGCTTTGTACGCCCATTCTGTTACAAAGTGGCCAGCTGTTTTGGCACTAAGTGAAACCCAAGTAGGTGAAACTACTGATCCTGCTGAATTTCAAATTCATGGGTATAACTTAGTGCCATTATTCCTTCCCCACCATGGTCTCGCCGTCTATGTAAGAAATGATGTTGCTTACCAATTTCAACCACAATACGGTCCTAGTACCAAGCCCTTGTTTAACTTCTTGTGGTTCAAGTTCACGGTAAATAGGCACGTCATACATTATTGTTTTCTCTATCGAAGCCCCAACTTGGACAGAGTTTCAACTTTTCGTGAATTTGACGCTCTGTCTGACTCCATCCAAAAAATTGTTTCCTTGTATCCTCACACTGAAATCGTTATTACGGGCGATTTCAATGTACACAATTCTTCTTGGCTTCAACATTCAGGACAGTCAACACCCGAAGGTATGTGTGCTGAGATCTTCACTGAGTTTAACCACCTTACTCATGCTGGTGTGCCACAGGGTTCCGTTTTGTCTCCGACCCTCTTTCTCATTTTCAATAATGATCTCCTGTCTGTAACTACTAATCCATTAAATTGTTTCGCTGACGATAGCACTCTTAGCTTTTCATATTCGTTTCCAGAATCCAGATTCACATCCCTGCTCTTCGGACGTGGAACTGAAACGGCTAAATATGATAAGTACATTAAATTCTGACTTAGACAGCATTGTACAATGGGGATTAAGAAATCGCGTAGAATTTAATGCTTCGAAAACTCAATGCTGCCTTCTGTCGTTAAAGCGAGACGTCCCCCCCTGCCATTATCTGTGAATGGCACTTGCATCGAAGAAACTAATCAGCTTGCGATTTTAGGTATGTGTATCACCAACCATCTTTTATGGAATGATCACATACTTAGCGTCGCGAAAAATGCCGCAAGATGTTTAGGTTTTCTTAGGAGATGCAAGAAATTCTTTTCCCCTTCTGATCTGGCTACTATGTATCTATAAAAGTTATATACGTCCAAAGCTTGAGTATAACTCCCATCTCTGGACTGGTGCTCCAGCAACTTGCTTAAGCCTCTTGGACAGTATACAAAGACGAGCCTTCAAAATGATCGGAGACAGGAACATCGTTGATACTTTTACGTCACTCGAACACCGGCGTAACGTTTCTTGTCTCTCGCTCTTTTATCGTTACTTTTACGGTAAGTGCTCAAATGAAATAGCCAGTTGCATTCCTCCCCTTAAACGATTCAACCGTAATACTCGCGCTTCCAGGAATGCTCATCAGTTTGCTCTTGAACCCAATTTCGGGCGTACTGTCAAGTACAGGGATTCGTTCTTTAGCCGTACTACGCGAATGTGGAATTCCCTTCCACGCTCTGTCTTTCCCCCTCATTGTGATATACTGAAATTCAAGACTAATGTTCACCGACATCCCCTTTGTGCCTGGCTACACGGTGATTTTTCAATCGATTGAAAAATTACGTGCGGTGACTACACAGTGTTGTGCCCAATCACGTTCCACTTTTCCATTTCGTAAATAAATGAAAAGTAATAAACATAAAAAACTTTTGAAAACATTAATCTACACCTTTGAAATTACAATGAATGACAAATTGACATTCTCATTGAGAAGAAGCCAGAAAAAAAATAAACAAACGTCAAAAAGAGGAACAATTTGTATTGCGCACTCGGAAAATTCAGTTCCCTTCGTGAGCATCTTCCCCCTTCACTCCTCATCCCTCTTGACTACAAACTGGCTAGTTAGGCGATTGAAAAATCACCGTGTAGCCAGGCACTTTCACATTCCCTCCTACTAACCTAACGCTCGCACTGTGTTTCGACATGTAAAGGGTACATAAAATCCCCTTTTGTGCGCGCTAAATATAAAAAAAAAGAAAAAAAGGCGCATATTGTATTATAAAATTAAAACTTTTATTGCTAATACTACGTTCTCATTAGAGCCAAAAAACAAGTTCACATTACAAATGAAGTAATTTCGTTTGTGTCATTGAGAAAGTTCAAATTTATGAGGCATTTGAATCCAAATTTATGTTTTTTTTCAGGTTATATTCTGTTGTTTTGATTACTCTTTCAACAAGGTTTGAAGTTAGTCTTGTTCTTCTTTATTTAACATCAATAATAACCTGACAGAGAAAAGACAAAAAAGTAAAAAACCTAAACTGTATACAGTTATTGACAGTTTGATAAAAAAAAAATTAAACGTCACACTACTGTGCAATCAGTTGTTTTAAGTTTCCCGATTAGGCACGATGGAGCTACCTTATTCCATACGCTTTCGTAAAACTAAACTTAAAACGAGTTCGGTGAAGCTGTCAAATTTCTACCTTAACATTTTTTGTTTTTTTTTGAAGTAGAATTTTCATCACATCAAAAAAAATCTTCACAACTTGATTCTTTTTCAGAAGAAGAATATGAAGTTGATGAATATCTACTAATTCATTTAAAATTGCTTCCATTTTTTAAAAATTTATTTATTTAATAGATGAAAATTCAAACCAAAACTAAGCAAAACCAAAACAAATTACAAATAAAAAAAAAACTTGTATCTGTGAAGCTAACAGCTGAAAGTTGTATTAGTATTAGTGCAAAGAGCGGTAAATCTGCCGAAAAATCCAGATTTGCAGATTTGGTTTTAAATCAAAAATAAATCAATTTATTTTGCCCCATGGAAAGCAAAAACAGGGGAAATCTGATTTTTGACTGATCTGGATCAAAAATAAATTGATTTATTTTGCCCATGGAAAACCCTATAAGTTTTTCACTTTTGCACTTTTTGCTACTTTTGGTGGAAAGTAAGTGCATGTAGTAAAGATGCTCATATGAGCTTGCAGGAATACCATCAAAGTCCAACTGCTTTGTTGTTTCTCAGTTCTTTGATTGCTGTCAAGATTTCGTAAAGGCATCAGGCTCACTTCACTGTTGAAAATGCTCCTTCCGACTTTTGAGCTTGTTTTCGTCCGAAACTAGCAGTTTCCGTCTGTGTGTCTTTTAGCACGTGTTGTCTAGAGTTGTGAATACTTATGAGCTCTTTGGTAATTCTGTAGACGGCGGTTAGTATTTGTGACAATGAAACAAATACTAACCGCCTCTTTGTTTATGTAGCCATAATGCATTAATGTTGTTACGCGTAGTTTGCCGTTTGCTATGTCGAACTCTTTACGCATTAGCTCGTAAAAAATCAAAAACACTCCGAACACTTCACTCTCAACAGCCAACCGAAGGCTTTGGGAGTAATATAGGAGTAAAAATGGAGTAACTCCGAAATCCCAAACAAAAACACCATAAAACCAGTTCATCCCGTTTTTTATTCCAAAAAATTCCATAGTGACCTCATTCCAACCATATTCTATAAACACATCCTCAAAAAATTTCAAAACATTCCCACCACGCAGTACTACCAACTTATCGTCATTAAAATCCAACACAAAAAAGTTCACTCGAAATTCAATATGGCGGGACGTGTCATTTAAAATGTGAAAAGTTGTGTTGTTTATCTATCTGAATATAAATTCTTATGTAAAATTAAACAAATTAAAATATATTTTTCTATAATCATTTATAAGTAAAGATATTAAATATTATTTAAATAACGCCTTCCGAATAAAATTCATAAGTGCAATGGACGCTGATAGCGACGAAATAGGCTTAACCATCGAGGACCTTATGTTTCTGTCAGAATTAGACAGGTTTGACATTTCTCCTTCTTTTCACACAACCAAGTTTATTCATTTTTTTTCTTAACTTTTTTTTTATTTAGCATTCGCATTTACGCGCGGATTTTTTTCTTAATATATTTAAAATATACTTTTTCATAATTATTAATAACTAAGTAGGTTTTCTAATCGATTATGAGATGTTTGCTGCAAATGAATTTGATATCGGATGTCCATCCACTGCGGTGAGATTGTGATTTGTTCTGGGGAGCAAGTCGCCTCAGTCTCCATCTCCATTAGATCTAGAGAAAGAAAAAAAATAATTTCCAGTAGGGAGTAGGAGACTCTGCTGGGCACATACACATTTCTGTTTTTTTTTCTTATTTTTTTTTGTTGGTTGCAGGTTTTATTTTTTTTTCTGGACAAGTGTGCAGACACTTCAAAAAATATATAGACAAGACTGATATGATGTCTTGTCTTGCCAACGGGGTGGGTCCTATAGAAATAGCCAAAAATTGGGGATTTATTTAGTAAGAGGCTCGGGCAGATCTCGACACCACTATTTCGTTGGATTGTGGTGGATAGAAAAAAAAAATAGTTTCTATGAGAATCGAATTGGTAAATTCTTTAATACTAAATATGGTGTTAAAAAAAAATCACAGTCATTAATGTGAGTTTTAATTGGTTTTCTAGTTGCCCCCCCAATCAATCATTCATCTGTCATAATAGTTGTGTATGGGGGAACTACCTGAATATTTACAATGAACAAATATATTAGATACCTATAGAATGTATATACTGAATTGGAGTAGTTCAAAATTAAAGTTGGATCGTAGGGCTGGCTTACGTATCTTTATGACTTACTACCCACCCTATGTAAATGAGGCTTGTACATATATTTTGTTATTATTATTCCTTTTTTAGGAAACCTGTCGTTTGCATGACAAAAATAAAACAAAATTGTAAACTATTGAACACAAATCGGAATACCAACAGTAAAAAATCTATTTTCGGGCTTTTGCTAAGAGAAACAGTTTTCTTTTTCAATTCAAATTGGTTTCCTATAACAGGACGCGGTCACATTTTCCCTATTTACAAAAATTGAAAGTCTCAAATGTACCTATAAAACATTTTTTAAAAGACTTGTTTTTGTATCAACAAAACAAAACAAAAACAGTTTTCTATATATGTAGTTACTGCTTGTTTGTTTTTTAATCTGTACAGAAAATTTTTTACCTTGAAAAATTAGTTGGGAATTTTCGAAGTCACTTATTTCTTACTGTTTAAACTTCAGTATTATTATGCAATTATTGGCAGGCATACGTTGCTGACCTGACTACTACAAGAATTACAATTGTTCATATTTAAATTCATGTCTGAAGGACGTACAAAAGCTTTGATACTTTAACGTTAATCTTAAAATGGCTATCCTAAAAATATTTAAACACAGTGCAAGCGTTAGGAAAATAGGGAAGGACACTGGTTTTATAGTTCTGCATGAAAAAACCAAAAAGTACAGTATGCCACATTCTCGTAGGGGCCAAAGAATGAATCGCTGTACTTCACAGTAAACTTCCGAAGTTGGGCCCAAGGAAACAGATTTTTAACACACTTGTCAGTGGGATTCAAATTGTTTTATTTTCAAGGAAAGATTTAAATGGAAAATAATAAAACGAGGCAACTGTTCCCTCAAACATCAAAAAATCAACAGTTGAAAAAAAAACATAAGTTTTCTGATGCAAATGCAACAAAATGGTTCACCCAAACACAAGCTAGCTATGACAAAACAACAAAAACAAGACGTTGTTAACGTTGCTTCGTCGCATAGTCATTGTCATCGAATTGTTCGTATTCGTTTGAGAGCTTACAGCTTCTTAACTCCGAAAGGTAATTAGATTCAAGTGTTGAAATATCCGAGTCGAGATTTTTATCAAACTTGACATTTCTATAGAGAAGACGAAGAAAAATGTTTCGCAATTCTATGTTTGTTTGTCTGCTGCGCTACAGCTCAATGGGAGGCTGTTTTTTTTTAAACTGGCTGTATTTTGTATTTAGCTATTATACATATGTACATACATGTGTACTTTTTTTTGAAAATCTCAATTTTCTCATAACAACTCCACTGTAATTTTTTTGAAATTTTCTTGTCGGTTTATTTGATAGTATCTTAAAAATTTTAGGAAAAAATTAATTTTAGATTAAAAAAACGGTATTTACAATGTAAATTGTAATAAAATAAACGACTGGGTCTTAGAACTTGAACTTTGAAATAAACAAAAACATTCAAAAATAGGTTTTTTTTTTCAAAATACAATTTTTTATAAATAAATAATGTAGAGTATTTTTAGAACCAAAAAAAGGTATACAAATTCTTATATTCAAAGCAAAATTTCAAAAAAAATTATCCGCCGTTTCCAAAATGTTGTGCTTAGAAAAAAATGTATGCTAAATCGTAACCTTTATATTCTGAGCATTACAGAAAAGACTTTTTGTCTCAAAGTACTTGTTCTTCAATAAATAAACATGCAAAGAGAGATAAAAAAAATTTAAAAAAATGAAAAATCCAAAAAAAAAAATATTTTATTTCAAAATTTTTATGTGCAGTAGCTATGTATTATAAAAATTAGAAAGTACTGTTTTTTAAAATTTTATAGGAACATTTTTCTCAAAGCCTTTGTGAAAAAATCGAAAACCAAAAATCGGTTCTATGGCAGGTTAACAGAAAAAATTCGCCACCAGATTTTGAACAATATAAAGTTCAGCTAATTAATTAAACTAACAAATTGTATCTACATATATCAAAGTTGATTTTTGTTCTTTAAATCGAGTTTTTATTATACAATTTTATATATTATATAATTAAATTTATTTTTTTGTTTCTATTTTTCTGAAAGCTTATTATATTTCTTGTGAAATGAAAGAAAGAAAGAAAGAAGAAAAAATGACTGAGTTATTCAAATTTTAAGATTTTAATCCATTTAATTAATATTTCAACGAGCAACTAAAATGACAGTTTTAAATCATTTTGAGGAGAGAGATGCGTGGGGTTATTATTTATTTTGCAGAAATCTTTCAAATCTTATAATCTCAAACCCACTACAATTAAGTCAATTTTTGGACGATTTGACTCAAAAAAGCGGAATTCAATAGAGTTTTGAAAAATTAAAATTAAAAAAAAAATTGAAGATTAAATGATAATGATAAACAATTATCAAAGTCATAAAAATGTAAAAAAAAAATTAAAGAATAAACATTTTGGTCTTAATTTTTGTCATTTTTTATGTTTGAAAAATAAACAAAACACAATTAAAAAGGTGGGTCCTTCCCCTTTCATACAAAAAAAAAAATTGAAAATCGAATAACAAACAACGAAAATATGAGTTAATCTTCAATTGACACAACAGTTGAACACTCAGTCTTACCAGACCTACAAAATGTGCTAGGTCTCGGGAAAAGTATACTTAATTTTTTTTTGTAACGCAGTGTTATTTTCGTAAATTTTTCTATTTATCTTTTTCTTTAGTGTATATTTGAATGTGGTTCTTCGAAAATTAAGCTCTGTGGGTACATCGGCACGCGCTTTACGTGGTATACAGATATGACTTCAAACTAGGGTGGTCCAATTATTATTTTTTACAATTTCGCTGATCCTCACATAAAAATTTTTTGGCATTTGTTTTTTGTTTAAATTTTGAATTAATTAAGTAAAAAATAAGTACGATATATTGTGTGTCAAAAAAAATAGCGCAAATAGTAAAGGTAATTTTTAACTGTTCAATTTAAGCGCGGGACATTCTTTTTATTCCATGAAAAGCTGAAATAACTATTTTTTTTTTTAATAAATAAAGCAGATAATGTTTTAAGGCTTATGAGAGCCTTTTAACATCGACAATATCACTTTACTTGCTTATGAAAGAATTAATTATGTAAGAAAATATGCTCGTATAATAGATAGCTTATTAATTAAATGTAAACAACGTATTGACG
Organism: Syrphus vitripennis; assembly: GCA_958431115.1. NCBI lineage: Eukaryota > Metazoa > Arthropoda > Insecta > Diptera > Syrphidae > Syrphus > Syrphus vitripennis. The sequence continues at coordinate 120,058,483 of OY288108.1, read as the reverse complement.
CTGGGTAAAACATTAACCAAAGTCCCTGGTTCTCGGATAAAATTGGCAAGTAGGATGTAATACCTTTTCTTCAAAGGTCTGCATATGGTTTGTAAACTAGAATTCAATGATAAAGCCTTTCTCAAAACCCACTCGATACTGTTACCGCAACAACAAAAACAATGCTAACAACATATTGGTTTTATTTACAACCACGTGTTGTTATCATTGTATTTATTGTTGCTGCGACAGAATCACGTCAGTCTGAGAGAGCCTTTAGTTTGTTTTGATTGTGGTAAATGTTGTAAATGGATCTCTAAGTGCTTCTCAAAAAATTCATTTTTCAAGAAAATTAATAACTTTTTTCACATTCGCTTTTTTTATTTGTTTTATTTTAGTAGTTTTCAATCCGCTGGTATCATGTTAAAAAAAAATGATAACTGCATCTACATATTATTTAAAAAAATTTGCTTATCTCGAATCATTTTCAATTGATAAACAATATTTAAACAAATTATAGTTATACAAAATTAATTTTATTTACAGTTTTAGAACCAATAACAATTTGTTCTTTTTTTTTTAATTTTTAGTCGAGAATTTGGTTTCTTGCGGCTGGGTGAACCTGAACATGGTAGGAAAAAAAGGCTCGTGAATAAAGTAATTGGCGTCCTCCAGGATATACTCATTCTTGCGCAGTGCCAGCAAGACGAACGCAAATTAACCAAGAAACGCGAATCCAATAACGATGATGACAGTGATGATGAAGCTGCTGGTATTGCTAAATCTGCTGTATCAGCACTACAAGAAATTACCATTAGTGATACAAAAATCGAGATCCCAGATGAATTGCAACAACAATTACTCCAACCACCACCACAACCGCCTTCGCCACCACCGCCTTCTCAATTTTCATCCCGAAAAGAAATCAAACTTGAATTAGATGACTATGACTCACAAACCCAAAATTCTCAACTTACGGATAAAACTTCTTTAGATTCAGCAATAAATATAGGAAATAAATCTATAAAGCCAGAACCAGAAGATTTAGAAGTGGAAGAAATATCAAAACTTGCTACTGAACAAGATCAAGGCGGTGAAAAACAAGATGAGAAAGATAGCAAAGAATTGATTGCAAAAGAATATGATGATGACAATATTGAATTGAATCCATTGACGTTTTGTAAATTAGGTCATTTACATCTGCTTTTGGAGGAATATGACAAATGTGAGAATTAATTGTTTCAAAATTAAAGAATCTATAATGATTATTTTTGTTTTTATCTCATTACAGCACTATCAGCATACCAGAGATATTTTTCAGCTTGTGAATCTGATTACTGGCAGAATCATGAATTTCTATACGGCTTGGGAATGGTTTATTTTCACTTTAACGTTTACAAAAAGTGAGTAGTTTACAAAAATTCATTAAATTTTTTAAATTATCAAAAAACCTATTAAATTAATGTGGTGTGTTATAGATTACATACATAAATCCTTGCTATATTTAAAAACCAAATAACACGAATAAGGAGTATCCGCCTTATATTCGTTTCGAAAAGTTCGAGCGCGAAAAATGTATGCTTGTAACTTTTATTTTAATTTTTAAAATATTCGATTCGAAAGGGGGATATTGACTAATTAGCACATTTAACTCATACGGTCTCAATGATTTCTTCAGGAACTTAAATTGGTAACTATGTTTCCTCGAAAATTTTATCTCTAACACGATAAAATCTATTAATACAAAAGAGAACTTATAATTTGATTTGAGTTGTAAAGAGGCTATAAGTAAGCTATACTAATAAGCTAATGAGCTTACTTGCAGCACGATTCGTTTTTAATTCAATGCTACCAGGTAGTTGCAAGACTCCTACTTTACGAATCTTCTTTCGTACTCATGCAGTATTAAGAATCCTGAAAATCTTGACCTTCATAAATTCACTATCTCGGATAGTATCCCTTCCATTGTTCTGAAGAGGTGTTCCTCTTCCTCACCCTCGCCATCAAACTACCGACTTTTCAGCTTAAGAAATGTCTCGTGGAACGAAAGCTTCTTAATGACAGGCAGTACGACTTTCGTAGAACTGGTGATCTGATGGATAGAGAAACAAAACTTAATATCGTTTTGGAGAAATAAGATAATATTGCACTTGATATTTCAAAAGCGTTAGATAGATGATGATTCTCTTCTTGGTTGGATTAAAAATTAACTTTCGGAACGCTAAATACAGGTGTATTGGTGCTCTGAATTCGATTCAGAAAAATTCCACCACATCAGGTTAACGAGATATTCCGGTTTGAAAATTGGAAAACCATAAAAAAATGTTTTATGTTATATTTAAGACCATGCAAGGGAATTTTTCAACTAATTTTATTTACAGCTTTTGTGTATTCTAAACACGAGACCAAGCTTACAATTTAAAATATTTAAAATATGCCCGTTTTAAAATTAAAAAAACCTTTCCAAAAACATGTTTTAAAGAAAATACAATTTTCTTCACAATAATATTTTTCTTTTTACTTTAAGTAAAAGCTCTTGTGTTTTTTGTCTTATATGTACTTTCCATTTCATCATATTATTTAAAATAATGTAGGGAGAAAGAATTGAATCGAAACTCGTATTAGTTTAGATTAGATGGAAAAGTAACAATTTAAGTTAGGAGTTCTGAATTTTGAAAAATTTGGTAAAACTGTTTTTTTATCTTGATATTTTTTTATTTATTTGCAAAATGAAATAAGAAGTTTATCGTGTTCCTTTTTCTAATCAAAATATGTACCTAATACATAGCTAGTAGCTATGTATGTACAGTACATATACCTGTGTATACAGGGTGAGTCATGAGCAATGCGACAAAATGCTAGGGCGCGTAGGTTGCGTTGAGACAAGAAAAAAATCGTATGAGAGGGGGGGGTCTATTCCCCCCCGTTTAGCCGGGAGGGGCAATTTTCGAAAAAATTTACTTAAAATGGAAAAAAAATTATTTAAAATCAACGGCTTCATTCAAAATGCTATGCGATACCTTTTTGAAAAGCTAACAACTTTTTCTTTCATTCTGTGTTTAAATTAATCTATTCTAAAAAATAGTTTTTGAAATATTAATTTTCAAAGTCAAAATTTTGAAAAAAAAATGGAAAAAAAATATTCAAATTAATTTTTTTCAAAATTTTACGTAATTAAGTGCTAATTTTAATTTCAAAATTCAATGCTGTTATTAATTTTAATTCAAAATCAGAAAACCGGATGCAAAAAATTTATGTCGTTCTCAAGAAATTAAAATAATTCTCAAGCTAAAAATAAAAAATTAATGATCGCTAAACTTTTTAAAACAAGAAAATGATGATTTGCTTTAAAAAGTCCTTTTATTTTTACTATATTTTTTATTGGAAGGACTTATAAATAAAGCAAATCATCATTTTCTTGTTTTAAAAAGTTTAGCGATCATTAATTTTTTATTTTTAGCTTTAGAATTTTTTTAATTTCTTGAGAACGACATAAATTTTTTGCATCCGGTTTTCTGATTTTGAATTAAAATTAATAACAGCACTTAATTTTGAAATTAAAATAAGCACTTAATTACGTAAAATTTTGAAAAAAATTAATTTGAATATTTTTTTTCCATTTTTTTTTCAAAATTTTGACTTTGAAAATTAATATTTCAAAAACTATTTCTTAGAATAGATTAATTTAAACACAGAATGAAAGAAAAAGTTGTTAGCTTTTCAAAAAGGTATCGCATAGCATTTTGAATGAAGCCGTTGATTTTAAATAATTTTTTTTCTATTTTAAGTCAATTTTTTCGAAAATTGCCCCTCCCGGCTAAACGGGGGGGAATAGACCCCCCCTCCCATACGATTTTTTTCTTGTCTCAACGCAACCTACACGCTCTAGCATTTTGTCGCATTGCTCATGACTCACCCTGTATTTTTTAGATCAAAAAATTATATAAGAGCGTGCGGTCTTATTTCAAAAAAATAGAACTATGGCACGATCGAAGAATGACTTCTAATTTAGTTTTCAAAGTAAAATAAAACCGCCACTCCTAGGTATTTCTTATCTAGAGCTAATTTAGCGCAACCGTATATTACTTATGTTATAAGTTTATGATGGTTACAAGCAAATTAAATACAAAAATATTTGAGTTTTTGAAAACAAAAAGATTTTTTTTTTTAAATTCAATGATCAGCTTACAGTGGGACGGTAAACAGCTTTTAACAATGTAAATAGTTTTGACTGAAATATATTTTTCTATTAACTCAATAACTTAAACAGAAAATATATGTAACAAAATCATAGAGAACTTGAACTCGTGAATACCACGAAATGGTTATAACCTTGTGTTTGAATAATACTAAATATTTAAAAATGATCAATCACGATATCCCAGAATTTGCCGGTTTTTTTTTTAATAATAAGTTGGTGTACACCAGACTCCGGTTATTCATGAAACAAGAATGGTTGATTTTCTAACCAAGGGTTTTTTTGCAGAATAATTTAACTTATCATATGTTTACACCTGAAAACTATATGATAATAAAAGTATTGCCTTCTTCAGCCCAATTATAAATTCAATTAGATTTATATGCATCGAGTAAATACGTCACCTAGAATGCTGAATCACTATCTACTATTTTAGTTAGTCATCTGTTGTACCTTTTTAAATAAAAAAAAATTTATAAAAAAAAAAAATAAAATGTGAATTTGCTAGTAATAGCAATTAAAGTTTCTTATTAATAATGACAATGTCGGCAATGGGAATTCCAGAAGTTAATTTTATTTCTTTTGCTATAATTTGATTTGATTTCATTGTTTTCACTTGAAAATATTTCCAAATTACTGTTTAAATCTAAGATATTCTCGCATAGCAGTTTGGAATTTAGAGAGCTTCTGCTGAATTAAATTTTTAATGTTTGTTTCACTTATGTACAAATTTTTCAAGAAAATTGGAACAGTTAAACAGCGATTAAGAAAAATACTCAAAAAATTTTTAATGAATACTGATTTTTTATCATTAAAATTTTAAACTTAATACCATAAGGGCTCCAAAGTAGCCTTAGAGTGAAGTAGTGGAGTTGAAGAATTGTATTCCCAGTCGAGATTATCTAAATGTTCGGTAAAAATCGCAAAAAAAGGGTTTTGACCTAAAAATTCTCTTTACTTAATAAGCAAAATACATATCAGCCTATTCGAGAGCAAAATTCATACAAAACTTGGTTTCCCTTTTTTGATTGAGTGTAAGAACATCCAGGTACTTGTAAAATTATTGAAATACACTAAAAACTAATTATTTACTTTTTATATTGAGTGTAAAAACAGGACAAGAATTTCTTTTCCATTAAACATTTTTCATTTTTTTGCTTTCATGACCGATTTAAGGGTCCAAAAGCCTTCAAATCTCCCATATATTATTTAACAAAAAAAATTGTTGGGTTTTCTATTAAGAATGTTTTGGAATGAACAAAACCAGTTATCAAATTATAACTTTTTGTATTGCCATGTTTTCACTTTCATCGGATACATTATTTTAGAAAACTTCTGTAAAAGTAGCCATTATATCAAATTTACATAAATTTTCTGAATTTGCAAGCAACACTTTTTTAACAAAAATAAGAAATATTTTTTTTTTTCAAAAATATTTTCGGTACCTATCCAAAATAGCCATTTAAAATTTCATTTCACTCCGGAACACTTTGTTGTTTCTCTCAAAAATAAGATTTTTTATTTGTATTGCTTTTGCACTCACCAGTTCAATATTCTTTACAACACAGTTTCATCCTGATTTATAAATGTATATATGGTATTAGATCTTGAGATTCTGTTCGTGTATTTGAATACACAGATACCCGCGTTTTTACAAGACCCGGACTTTAGCCTTGTATTTTAAGAATGTGGGTATTATTTTTACTGAATCCGGTGTACCTATCCGGATTTTAAGTTATACTCGGATCTTTACATAGATAATAAATTCAAGAATTTTTATTTTTACCTAATCAAGGGACGTATGTACATATGTTGTATAAACAAAAATCCATCATAAGGTAAAAATTAAGATTTGTGTATTTAGAATCCGTAATTATTTACTTAAAATCCTGGATAATGTAATAGTAAGAAAATAACACCTGGGTTCTTAAAATACACGGATTCAAATCCGGATCTTATCTGCGTTCATAACTAATCGTGTTAAAGAGGGCACTAATAGGTATACATATGTAGGTATATGTATTTAAACATCAACATGTACTAAACGTCTACTTTTCTATTGTTGACATTTAAACGTTCATATCTTGATTCCTGTTTACGAAATCTATCGATTACCACATGTTGAAAAACTAATTTTACTTAATCCGGTCAGAAAATAGCGAGACCCTAGTACGTTTTAATAAGTCAAAATGATGGTAAACCTCTCTGCATGAGTTTGATAGCCGAAAAATTGCCGAAAAGTTTAACTTCCTGTAAAGAAAAGTACGAATGGCAATTTAAAATTGTTTCTCCACTTCCATATTATAAGAATAATAAGAATAAAAAAAAACTTACTGATTGACTTAATGAAATCTATCTAGCTCAGCGGGATATACATGTTGACACAGCTGGGTTTTTGAGCATAATTAACGGATTTAGTTTCCGTTGAGATTTAGTACGTTGTTTGCAGAAAGTACCTACTGTTCCGATGAAAAAAAAATTAAAATAAACAATTACCTAAAACATTTATTCTTTTTTCCTTACTTTTTATTTTTATCGTCAAAAATATTCTTCAATTTATATTGTACCTACCTACCTACTAAAAAAAAAATTATTTACCTATACCTAAGTATACCTACCATCATTTTTTATTTGTCGCCCTTTAACCCTTAAACTTAACAATTTATCAAAATCCAATAATGAATAATTTTGGATTCCCAGATTATTTTTTTAATTCAACCAAGTAAAAAAATTTAATTAAGAACAGGTTCAAAAAATCAATTTCGCGTGCATATTCATGGGCACTCTGCGCCGTAACCGTACTAATAACAATTCCCAATCCGACAAAAAAAAATTACGATGGCAACCTTTTTCAAGTCGAGCCTCCTTCATTCTCATTTTTTTTGTATTTCACTATGGCTTCTGTGCTCTCTGGGAATGATTAAGTTTGTGTGAGTTTATCCAAAATTTATGTTTATCATCAACCTCTTATTAACCCCCCTAAAACTTAACGAAAAAAAATACCAACAAAATGATAAAAGCACTTCACTTAATTTAACCAAACAGCAGTAAAATTAAAATCCAATTGGAATTGAGACGTGTGAGTGAATAATGTGGGTGTGTGCTTGCTTTGGGCCGATTTTTCGTTTCTCTTTGCTTGAATTTTCAGTTTACAGAATTCGGCCACATAGAGTGGACGTGTGTCGCCCGGTCCCGGAGATAAATCTCCCATTAAAAAAAAAAAAATAACAAATCACTGCCTTTTTTCTAAGGACTTAATTATTATAATATACAAATATATACCGTAGTACTCCTTATATTATAACCTCCAACACTGTCTACATGTTTATATATACGTTTTTAACCGTTACAATAAAATAATTATATAAATTTAATAAATTAATACGAATATTTATTCCCAACAACATTTATAACAAAAAAGTATCCATATACATAACATCGTATCGTAATAATAAATAAGCAGTTTTTCATCTTAATATCGTAATTATCGAATATCGAAATAAAAAAAAAAAAATCTCGTATTTTTCGTATGTCTGCCTGCCAACAAAAATAAATTGTGTTCAATCAAAATAAATTAAAAAATCGATGTTGAATTAAGCAACAAAAAAAAAAGAATGTTTATATGAACTAGATACACATAACGTATGTACATTCGTATAAACTTAAATAAAAAAAGAAAATCCATCTTATACAAAAGAGTCGAGTTGCACTTTTACACAGTTTACACGCGTATATCGTTTACGTTATTGTGCTTACAATTTTTACCGACCCCACTTGTGTGAATGTATTGTGAATAATTATTATAAATTGTTGGTGTATTTGCATAAAATTCTCTTAAAATTCCAATTGGAAAAAGATTAGAATTTTATTAGAAAAAGAAACAACATTGAGTGTTTCTCCTTTTTTTTTTTTTGTAAACTCAGGAATAGTGTCTAAATTAAGAGAGACTAAATGCACACACGCGCGAGTGCGATCTCGTCAAAACGTATCTGTCCGTATACGGTTTCGTTAAGTGTTAATTGAGTGTATTTGTGTCGCTTCTATTTAATCATACATACGTAGCTTAGCTACATATGCATATATAAATTATTCTTTTACGGTATTCTTTTGTGTTTTCTGCGTGTTCCTTTTCTTTGTGTACATATTTTGTGCTTTGCCTATGCGCATCCCGCTATCGCTATCAACAACAACAACAAACAACTATCAAGGTGCATGATTTATCGTCATGCTGGCTATCGTTGATGTCGCTATCATGCTGTGTAGCGGGGTTTATGTAATAAAAATAATGA
>OY288108.1:118102758-118249817 GCA_958431115.1 Syrphus vitripennis | reverse complement strand
AGAAGCGAAAACTCAAACTGGGGGCTTCTTTACCTGATTTAATGATTTTGTTTTTCTATTATCTTGAAAAAGTTCGTGCATTGACAGAGTTGGTTTGAACATGCTCTGGTGTAATACTTAATTTCATACTCCAAAAATAGTTTTGCTTTTGCTTTTGAATTCAAAAACGTAAACGGTTTTATGGTTTACTTTAATTATCATTAAATAAACTATCCGTTCAATTAATCCTGATATCCTTAAATTAATGTCATTTTTTCAGGAACTGCAACAAAAAAGAACAACTACGATGTGTGGTTTTGTTAGTAGGTTGTCTGTATTATTATCTCCTTTGTTGTTGTAAATATATATCCCTCTGTCAACTTCAGGGATTTATGTATGTATTAACTAAATCTACTTAATAAGCTTGGGATATACACATAATCCATTTTTTGGACTTTTATTTTTTTCGTTGCGATGCACTCAACAAAAAAAATATGTGTATGTGTATGTATATGTTTATAAAACAACAAGTCAATAAATGTTAAATCAAAGTTTTAAAATTGTATGTTGTGTCTCCTAATTGCTGTTATAAAAGATCTGCGGCTTTCAAAAAAAAAAAAATCATTGCTCAAGAAAGAGCTGAAATATCAAAAAACCAATAATTTGGAAATTACATCGGTAAGTTGGAATTCTTCACCATCATCGATACTGGCTACTGTGATTTTTCCTTGAGATACGACATGGTAATCGTAAATGTTATTCGACAGGAGACAAGCGTCTAAAGAATTGAGTGTATAATAATAGATAGAAAATTCAAATTAATTATGAACAAAAAAAAAAATGGTTTGATAATTGTTGATAATTTTCCTGAATTTTTCTTAACAACTTATTATCATCCTATCATTAAAAAATGTGCATTATTATTAAAATTGATGAATAATATAATGACAGTAAAAGAAATATAATATTTATGTATGTATATGTATTATGATTTGAGCAAATGAAATGAGTTGTATACCTTTAACTCCAGCAACGGATCCAGACATGATCTGGTAGAAAATGTGGTATGAACGTTCCAACGATTGTTGAGAGATGACACGAGCCTTCTCCAACAGATCTTTAATTAAAAAAAAAATTAATTGTATTTATTTCAAAAAAAAAAAAAAAATTGAAGATTATTCTTTATACTTACAAGTTTCAATATCAGCACCAGCAAGTTTACCAGTTGGCCCAAAGTGAATACGGATGAACTTACCCTATTTAAGAAGAGGAATACAATTATTGCAGAACTATTATAATTATGAATGTTTTTGTTTAACTTACGAAACGAGAAGAGTTATCGTTACGGACGGTCTTAGCGTTACCGAAGGCTTCAAGCACAGGGTTAGTTTGGACAACTTGATCTTCAAGGGAACCCTTGTTCTTTTGAGAGTCATCCTTCTTTGAGGCACCAACAGTGGCGAAGTAGGCAATTACCTTCTTCGTGTTTTCAGTCTTTCCGGCACCAGACTCTCCAGTAATCAACATAGATTGATTAACGTGGTCGGTTAACATGGCGACGTAGGCACCATCAGAAATGGCGAAAATATGTGGTGGCACTTCATTACGGCGCTTGCCACGGTACATCTTGGCACAACGGTTGGTATATACGGGGTAACGCTTGTAGGGATTAATGGCAACACAGAAAAGACCTGAGTATGTCTGTTTTTGGGGAGAAAATTGATAGACATTTAGTAAATTTTTTCTTAAATATGTGGACCACAAAATATTTAAACAAACTCGGAAGTAAAAAAAGATCACCATGATATTCTCAAATGTTTTTTTTTGACTCGTATGAACTTTTTTTGTGATTTGTGGTGCTTTCATGCTTTCGAGTTTGTAATAAAAGAAAAACAAGCAAAAAATCTATTATCTGTGTAAAAGGTTTTGTATTTAGCTCATGTGAATCCATTTTGTCGGTATTTTTTACCGATTTCTTAGGTTCCAGTCGCTTCTCCCATTAAAGGAAATTTGTCTGCATGAACAAAAAGCCAATTAAAGCAAATTTTTTTTTATTTTTTTTTTCTCAAAGTAATTAGTCAATTTTGTTTGTTCACACTTTGATTTTTTTTTCAAGCGGCAGTTTTTAAATTTTGTATAGTGTTAGCGGGTTTTGAGGAGGTTAAATTTATACATCAAAGGAAAGGTATGTATGTATGTTTAATAGCTTGCAGGCCTCAGTGCGGTTGTTTCAAAATTGTTTTCTTTATTTTCAGTGAACATAATTGCGTTACAAACATAGAAAGCATACTTACGTAGATCAACTTATGGTAGTATCTCTGCCTCAAGTTATGCAAAACAGAGGCATCGTTAAGGTATGTCAAATTTGACATATCTTCGGCTTTTTCGTATTTTGGTGGATTCACTTGTTGGAGCAGATCTTTCTTTAAATCTCTTGTCTTTATTTATATCATAGAACAAAAAAAAAAAAAGAAAAAAAATTAATATCTTTGGAACTTACATAAATTAATTTAGCATAATATCGCTGACGTAAATTGTGTAACACACATGCTTCGTTTAAAATGGTCAAGTCTGCCATATCTTCGACTTTTTCGAATTTAGGTGGATTTGGTTTTTGAACTTGTGCAGCTTTGCATTCTCTAATCTGTGATTATGATTATGATTTTTTGTATTTGTTTTGTGTGTGTAAATGTTTCATAGAAAAATGTACATATGTATAATGAATATTGTGAATTTTTTTTTTGAAATAATTTGAATAAGTACAAACAAATAATTTTTACCTCTCCACCGGGCAAACCAACGCTGACAATGTCACCCTTGGTAGCCTTGATTTCTCCCAAGAGGTAACCCTCTTTCTCATCGGGAATCCAACAATTCTTCTTCGAGTCATATGGTTTCGATTGATCGATACGTCTTTGTTCCAATGAAACAAACAAGTATGGGGTTGGATCATCATCCTCCTGGCTGGCTACTGGTTTCGGCATTTTTCTTTAAGTTTTTTTTAAGTTTTACTTCAAGAAAATAATCAAAAGCACTTGAGAGAGCTTGGGGCTAGACTTTGCACTTCTGATATGATATTAAGTCAAGTTTTTTTTTGTTCTCAGCCCAAATGCTTCCCTAAAAATTAAAGAAAATTATATTTTATTAATATTAAGATTCCGATCAACTGATTTTTGATGAATGATTCATAAAAAAATGATTGATATGTGAAACGGTTTCTTTCCATTCTGTATCCTTGATAGTATTTTTAATTTATGCATATGGAATGCAGAAATTATGTTTATTTGCATCTTAACAGTTAAAGAGTATTGTGGGAGGGAAATTGTGGGGTTCGTTCAGAATATTTTCGATAAAGTCTTTATTTTCTAGTTTGTTTCTTTATTTTAATAGCAATATCCCTATTTAAGTAACAACTACCTAGGTAACAGTTTTTTTCATAATATCCTTATACAAATTAAATTAACCCTTTGGAAAAAGTTGAATTTATATTAGAAAGACAGTCACTTTCGTTGTTAGTTAGTATTTTTAAGGAAGATGGAGAAGATATATTTCAAAATACAGTGCACAACCAATTGAATTTTGTTTATTTGTTTTTATTTTTTTAAGTTATTAATTAACAACTGAGCACATGTATATTTCGGAGGAATGATTGTAGTACCTACAGTCAAATTATTCAAAACATTGGGGTTACATGCCAAAAACTTGAAGAAACTATAATTTTTGGAAAGTACTATGTACAAATGCTTTGACCTGAGACAAACAATTCCGAACAATTCATACCGAAATGTTCAAGCCGGACAACAACCAAACTGACCGCTTGAATAATTGAATTGGAAAAAATTTAATTACTTAAAAAAATTATTGTTGAATAGATTAAATTTTAAAATCGAAGTTGGTTTAGAGAATCTTTGATAAGGATTTGATTTTAATTTATGCGTTTTGTTAGCTCCAAATCAAAATGTTCTCGATTGTCCGTTTATTAAATATTGAAATAGTATTATTGAATACAAATTGAATTCATTAAAAAATCCAAATTCATAAAACGCAAGTTATTTTATCACAAGCAATTAAATTGCAATTTTATTTTTGTATGTTTTTTGTCTTTTTTATAAATATAAAAAAGTCTGTTGGAAAAATAAATAACTAACAAAAAAATAAAAGTCCTCAATAGGAAATCCAATGAATTTCCAAATATGTGTTTTATACGTATGCTTCTGTTGAAATTTGATATAGTAACTTTTCTCTTCCCAAAATGTACAATTTTAGAATATTTCAACACACATAAAATGTCTCTCGCAAGTATGAAGTAATACGCTTGCGTGATATACTGTTCTCTATTTGCTTCTTTCATCCTATTACGATTATTTCAATTGCAAGTTTTCTATTTTATAAATGCGGATGTAGTGTATGTAGGTATAATATATTTGTAAATTTTTTGTGTATATTTGAAAACTATTACGTAAGTTACGCGAAAATTCTAGTTTGCCAACAAGTGTATTAAAGATTTTTTTTATATAAACATTTACATTAGAATTCATTAATAGGTAGATATATAACTTAAATGTATATCTTTGTACATATACATAGGTATTCGCTTGAAAACAATATGGTAAAATTAAATTTTGAATTTTTCAAAAGTGCAAGTTAATTTTAAAATTTATTAACTATTGTTCAATAAAAATTTTGATTTTAAATTTTTTTTTAAGATTTAATTTTATTTATCAATTTTAATCAAAGGATTCAATTGGTTAAATAAAAAAAAATGAATTAACTTTATAACTAAAATTTATTTTCTCTAAACCGATTCAGAAAAAAAATCTTTAATAACTTTAACTTATGACACGAAATAATTAAAAAAAAAAAAATTGAAAAGCTTCACTTTGTAAATGTCCTTTATTTAATTTCACGTCCAAAAATTCTCAAAAAAATTACCCGAATATATCTTAAACTTACTAGAAATTCACACACTTTTACTTTCAAAAATATAATTCGTATCGTTTCAAAGGACTAAATCTCGATATTTCAAAATAGTATCTAAACCAACAATTCGAAAAACCCGACGACGGAGCGAACAAAATAAATTCTTAATCGTATTTTATTCAAAAGAGAGAACTATTGATCTTAGACGACCGAGTTGCGAGATCGCAATGAATTTCTATCGAAGCTTTTTTTCACGACACAAAAAATGTTTGTTCTCATCAACAAAAACGCGTTTATTTTTAAATATTCTTGTACCAAAAAAAAAAGTCTAGAAGAAAAAGAATTAGAGATACAGAAACTTAAAGAATGTTTCCTCTTTCTATTTCGATCGCGATTTTTCAAATAAACAGGTACAGTACAAGAACGTATAACGTAATTCGATGTGTATCTGTATGTATTAGTGATAAGATATCTTTCCCCTATTCCTCTGCAGCGAAAGTGTCGAACTTTTCTTTTAAACATAGATATATTTTTTTGACATACAAAAGAAAATTAATATATTTGAAAAAGAAAAAAAAAATTCATTATGTCTATTCCATTCCATTGGTTGGGAACGAGAGATATGCAATGATCCAATTCTCGAGAGTTTCTATTTCTGCTTGAAGAACGAGTATTAGGAAAATTGAGAAATAAGCTATTTGCGTAACACTTGGTGTTTTTTTTTAAAGTTAAGGCTATATTTTTTATTATCACTGTTTCAAATCACAGCCTTTATGCATGCAGGTATTCCACTTAAAAAGTTGGTCATTTAAATTATATTTTGTTCTCCTGGTGTATGTAGTTCTATTTAATCCACTTGTTGACTTTGCAGAAAATAAGGATTGTCTGTTACACAATAATTATTACTTCATCACAGATGTTTGAATTTGATTGTACTTTTAGAGGTTTTTCAAGACACTTTAAGTGATTGTTCAAAAAATTTAACCTGGATCTAAAAAATGTTCACTTTTTCACTTTTTTTTTAATTAATCCTTTTTTACTGTGCCGTTTGTAAAAATTTATCCGAAATTATATCAAGTGCACTATAATTTTTATATTTTTTTTTTAAATTAAAATGCTTATTGGAAAAAATATTTTGGTAAGACTGGAAGCAAGGATACAGAAAGAAGATATTTTTTTTTTAATTTAGGGTAGCAGCAATAGAAGTAAGAGTTACAAAATGTTCTTATGAATGAATGAGTAAGAAAAAAACAAAAATCCTAGAGCAAGTGTTGCACTTACGCGTTCGAAAGCCGTTCTGACCAATACAGCCGGTAATGTTCCTTTTTATATGAGGCAATTTGATACCACATTCAGTTGTACGAAATTGGCATCGAAAATTGTATCGACAGACACCCGTTCCCGGGTTTGGCTCCCTTTTTAGTACACACAATGAACGTTTTTTCAAAAATCTATGTGTAAGTGTCTACCAATACAATTAAATTATTCAATAAAAATAAAAATAAGTATCTTATCCACTGCACAACATTCTCTCTCTCCACAGATCACACATATTCTCCAAAAACCGATCGTGTGAGGTTCGCCTTTGGATGTGTGGGCATTTTCCAATTTTTTTTTGAAGTTCGGCAAATATTCAAATATTCAGATTTAAGCGAGAGTTAAGCAAATTAAATAAATAATAATATTAAAAAAAAACCTACAGCATAATTATTTTTGATTGTATTATAGTGAGTTTGCCAGTGTATATGTTTTTATTTGTTTGAAATAAGTTTTGCGTGAGATGGGGGGCCAGTCTAGTCACCCCTGAATCAATGATACAGAATCTCTTTAGGAGCAAGGTGGTATAGTGATCATCTTATGGTTTGTCATTTGGCAATACTAAACGGATATTATCTCTCTCTTTCTGAAATTCGAGGTTGCCACGGTTGCTGTCGCAGGCCGTTATAATCATCTTGAAACATATTCTTGCCGTGGTCGTTCATATTGACAGCAATATTGTATTTTTTTTGTTTTATTCCTCATTTTATGTTTGTTTAGATTTTTGAGGATTTTTATTTTCTGTAAGTTTAATAAAAAAGAATTTTCAAAAAAAAAAAAAAAAATGGTTTTGAGTAAATTTTTAGACCCAATTAGTACATTCAAATTTGTTGCTTTATATTTTCAAATTTTGAAATTACAAAATTGGTTATTCTAAAAAAAACTGAATTCATCAATCCTATTTAAAAAAATATATTAAATAAAAAATAGAACAAATACCTAATATAAAAAAAATAATATCTATTATTTGAAATAAAAAAAAATTTTAAAAACATTACTCTGTATGTATGGTTGTTTCTTTCAATATTATTTTTGTTTAGTTTCACCATTTCTATACAGTTTCCTCTTTAAAAATACTCAACCTGTATATAATATTTTGCTTATTGCTAAAGCTTGATGTAGAACAAAAAAGTTAAATTTAGAATAAAATATACATTGTAGGTGTGTGGATTTTTGTCGTTTTATTACAGATATTTTATTTCAGATAATTTTCAATGTATTAATATGAAGACGCGGATTTTTTATCTTTAAAATCTATTGACCACAATATTTTCTGCATATTATACACTGCTGTGTGTCATGCGTCCTTCAAAAATATTTACATTTCAATGTTGCTAATACGTGGTAGTAAAAATGTGGAAAATAAGAATATTTTTTGATTGTTTAAAAAAGTGAATGATATAAATCTACATTTATTGAATATGATGGAAATTATTTATAAAATAGCTTCTACACAGGGTGTTTCAAAAAAAAAAAATGCTTCAAGAAGTTATTCAACAAACTGATGAGAATGAAAGTTTTGCTTTCAAAGGAAGCACGTGCATCAATAGCATTTTTACAAAAGTAACTTAGGTACAACTTCAATGATCTGAACTTCTCAGCGAAATCTATCAGCACTATTTTCATGGTTAGAGGGGAGATGCTGCAACTCAACTTTGTTCCACATTGATTTTAAGGATTTTTATTTAAACCTTTGAGTATATATATGTACGTATTTTTGCAAAGCATATTAACTGATTTATTTCATAATAAACAAGAATTAAACATGAGTAATTTGTAAGTTACATTTTAAAACAGTTTAGCCAGACGGCAGAAATCGGTCATTACAATCATGATTTTTAAAATATAGAATAAAGATTTGTATATTTGTATATTTTTTAATAATTAATAAACCTAAAAAATCTTCGAATTTCACAAGAACGTTATAGCGAACGACGCAAGTTGCGTCGTTTTTTGAACCCTATAATATTTCAACAACGAACGAATATCGATGTTTTTAAAAATTGCCACATATTTTGTTTTTTTTTTTTTTTCAAAAGAAAAATAACTTATGTAGGTACACAAAATCTTATTTACTATCGAAATCCATTGATTATTAAATCAAGAATAATAAAAATCTTATTTTTTCACTTTGAAATTAATATCAACACTAAACATAACAAGCGCGGTAAAAATAAATAGCAAATAAATTCAAAGAAAAAATTTAACACTACCTGCTTAGAAACATGTTAAAATCGGTTTTAAAATAAGATTAAAACTTTTGTATTCAGTTTTATTTAATTTTAAATCCAACAAGAATATTGGATTGAAAAGAACGCCCTTTTCAATAACTTCCTTTGATTCATTTTTTATTTATAAATATTTTTAAGTATTTAAAAAAAAATGAAAATGGTATGTATGATTTTAGAATTAAATAATATACAAATGCCTGAAACAAAATTTAAAAAACGTATTCACAAAAAACCGGTTTTTTGAAAAATAATTTTTGACCAAATAGTTTTTGTGATAACTATATTTTATCTAAGCTGTTGTCTCTTGAGAAGCCCCTTAAAATATTTAGTCCAAGGTTTGAAGCAAATCCCACCAGTATTTTAGGCTGTAGGTTGAGGTACAGAACAAACAGACAGGCCCACTTTTCCACATTCTCTATCATCGTGGCCGGGGTCGATTCACCTGTGGTCAGCGTGGTTGGTGTGAGCGATGCAGACAAGAAGCCTGCGCCGCACCTGCCTCGTCAAGCTCGCCGAAATTTTATTATTAGTATTATTATAAATTATAATAAACTAAACGTTTTACTTTCTACCTATTCTTGCTATCTTCTTTCCTATTCTTGCACTTTTATTTTATTATTTATCGTTTATCTCTTTTCATTATTATTATATTTTAGGAAAGATACAATTTTAATGTTTTTATTATTTAAAATAATTGTTATGATTTTTCTGTCAATTTACATACTTATTATAATTATACTTATGTATATTATATTTACATTATTTTTTATAAGTCTATGTAATTTAATTCATTTGTCCTTTATTTTATGTACTGTAAAAGACTATGTTTTATTTGTACAATGGAACTAAATAAAATTGAATTGAATTGAATACACTTCTGTAATTGTACAAGAAACATACACTATACAACTGTAATGCAAGTATGCTCACTAATGCACTCATAAGTGAACGAGCGTATGCACACCATCCATATTTATAAACCATAATTTTAAGAGCAATTATTCCAGTCCTTATTGTATGTGACAGTTAGCTAGGCAACCGAAATTTCTTTACGGCTTTTGCAAACAAATTTATACGTTTGAATTTTAACATAAGCTTATGTTTACATAAGTTATTATTGTTGGTCTTAAAGCCTAGTATAGACGATTCACAGATCTTGAAATATTGTCAGAAGTAGAACTGTAAGTAGTAAAATTTTCGCAGACCGTCTGACCATATATTTTTTAAGTTCAATTATGTCAGAAACGTCACTGTCAGAAAACTGTCAGACTCACTAAAACATCTTACAACCCGATAATTTTTGAAATGGCAGAATATGAAGAAGAAATTTCGCTTCGATTTGACAGTTGCATTGTCAGCTGGTAGTTATTGTCAGAGCATTGACAGATCTGACAATATTGGAAGTTCTTTCAGATGTCAGTACTAAGCTTAATGTTAATGCAACAAAAACTGATAATTTTGGTAATTTACTAATAATAAATTAATCTCTTAAAATCGAAAATGAAAACCACTCAGTAACTTTTGGGTAAACAACTAAACATCTATCTAATAAGTCGAGTAGGTACTTTTTAAAACTTAAACAAATATTTATCCAATTATCTTGTTGATGCAACAAAGAATTATTATATGGTGCAGCAAAAATTTAAAAAACTGTCTTCTTTCTGTGAAGATCACATTGTAAATTTAATTAAACTAGTTACAAAAATATACAGCATTTTTCTCTGAGTGTATTCGGCTCTTTGCATTGAATATTTATAATTTATGAGAACAAACGTTCTTTGCATTTTAACGTAATTTGTGGATAGATAAAACTGGATTAGACATGCAAAACAAGAAGCACAAGTTTCAAACTGTCTAAAATACAAGGGTCCACTTTTATTTGATTATGAGAAGCAATCTGCCCTCGCTCATAATATGTACCCAATGCAGCTGCTGAAAGTGCTCCCAGACAACATTCTTATTTTCTGACAATACCAAAAAATTATACTAATATTCTGTTGTCAAATGGCAGACAACAACATTTACTATCTGCATTCATAATTCAGCGTAATTTTTTTTTTAGCTTTTAAATGCACCCGAAAATATATTTGAAATCTCACGTTAGTTTTATTAATAAAAATAATTATTATTATTTGCTTAAGCAAATCACACCAAAAATAATTTGAATGTTTTCCGTGTGTGAAATAATTCAATTATGTTTAAAATTTGCTTCGAAATGCTTTCGAATAAAGTTTATTAAGAACAGTATGCCCACATCCGTGTTGGCTTAAATTTGGCAGATACATGATTTTATTTGTGTTGCAAAGGTGATAATGTAAACGAAACAATATATTATGTTCTTGAATATTGTTTAAGTGTGCGCGATGTTAAAAAATTCGAACAGCCTGCCAAAAATGTATCCGCATTGAAAACAATTATTTGTAGGTATGTAGGTATGTACTTGATTTGGGAAAGAATATTATTTTCAAAATTCTACTTGAGCCACTGGTTTGGTCTTTGGTTAGTAGCTTGGCTCACCCTGCATCAATATAATATGGAAAAGAAAAGTCAACATTGTTGTTTGTGCCAAAAAATAAATTGTGTACATGAAAAAATGTGAATCATAAGTGTGTGAAATACAATATTCACTTTGTTGATGCGAAAGGAATTTCTTTTTGACGTTGAGTTAAAATTGTGTTATTTAAGAAAATAAAATAAAACAAATTCCTTAAATGCGCTTCTATCACATAATAATATTCTTAAGTAGATCTAAATATAGAATGCATTTTGCATTATTATACACGAACAAATATTCACTTGGCCTTTGTACGTAATCCATACATTTTCTTTCAAATTTCCAAAATATACAAATAGAAAAAAAAAACATTAAAATATCAATCATCATCATCATCGGCTCGGTGTCCGGTCCTGGTCTACTTTAACAAGTCTCTCCACCTATCCCGGTCTTGAGCCGACGCGACGCCATCCAATTGCGCACCCCAAGGCTTCGGGCGTACTGGTCTACGCCATCTCTCTCTACCACACTGCCGTCTACCATGTACCACAAGGACTTTCGGAGCCGATTCCTCTTCGCTCATGCGAAGGTGCCCTGTCCACCGGAGTCTACCAACCTTAACTTTTGTCACAATGTCGTAGAGGTAGATTGCGTACAATTCATGATTGTACCGTCTCCGGAATCGTCCTTCCTCACATATGGGGCCAACAATTCTCCTTAAGATTTTTCTCTCGAACACGGCTAAGAGGTCCGAGTGTTTTTTGCTAAGCACCCAAGACTCGGATCTGTACGTGAGTACTGGCAGGACCATGGTCCTGTACAGCAGCAATTTTGAAGTTATGTCAATATCAATAGTAGGTATCAATAATATTCGCAATTATTGATACAAAAGAAATAGTAGGTCATCAAATAAGAAAAACTTATTGAAATATCGAGAATCTCATAAAAATTACTTTCCTCGATAGAAAACTACCCATACGCGGACACATTATTTTTTTTAGGGATTGTTTTTGTATCAAAAATAATCGCGAACAGGAGAGTCCTCAGGTTTTAACTTGCTTGAGTTAAAGTCATCATGAATTAACCGCTGTATTGCCCGTCTGCTAAATCAACTTGCCCCAAAAATTTTCCAGTAGAAACGCTTGGATTTGCGATTGCACCCTGAACCCGGACATTGGGATCTCGATAGCAAAAGATCTTCATTCGACTCTTCTAGAATCGGGAAACATGTTCACCAGCCAAACTCCCGCCTAAATTCCCTTTCGACGGAAATGGCGGATTGCAAACCATCCGTTACACTCTCCAAATCCTTTTTTGAGTATGCCAGGCATTTCGATAAATCTACTTATACACAATAAAAGTAATTTAGCTTAATTTTTGTTGCACGATTCGTGCGCCACCCTGTACATGCCTACCTGCCATAAAACAATTGTTTTTTTTTGTTTTTGCAAAAAAAAATACCAGAGAATTTAATTATTTGTAAATATAGGTACATAATGTACATAAAAAATGTTTAAATTTAAATTTTTGGGGTTTTGAAAAAAATCTATTTTTTTGAAAACTAAACATTTCCAACATTAAATAGTTTTTTTTTAACACCTTTTTGATTTTTCATTTTCCATTATCCATTTTATTTTTGAAAAACGTTATTTAATTTGGCATGTCAAATATTTTTTTTTAATTTTTACGTAAAAACAATTATTTTCTTTAAATATATGTATGTACGTTACAATTATGCAAAACATAATACATATTTTTAAATTTATCTGCGTATTTCTTTTAAGGCTAACTTTTTAAAACAAAGCTAATGTCGTTTTCAATTGGTAATCCGGAATTGGTTTAAGATTCGGAATCCCAATTGAACAGTTTTTATTGATTCTGAAAAAGTTGAAGTTTGGTGTGACTGTATTAGTATTTCAAGCAATCACTTCACAGTTCGCACAATTTGTAAATTTAAAAAAATATGACATTTATCAAGTGTGACATTTAAATCTTTGAATGTGTGAGTGATTCTGTTTTTGCTTCTGATTTCAAATCCAGAAGAGAAATTCTCTTTTTTTTAGAATCAGAATTGTCACTTTTGTTCAATTGAACGCATTCAGAATGCTTTTTTCTGCTTTTAGATTGCCAATTGAAAACGACATAAGCCTTTGCTAGTTTTAGACATTGTCTATCAAGTGTCATGCTAACATTGTTTGCTTATCAAAATCAAACTGAACACACCTAAGACAGTACGGACTCGTTAGCGAACGTACCCTTTTTTGACAATATGTTTACAAAGAAATGTAACGTCTGAGTTAGCATGATACTAAAAAGATAAAATAAGCCTCTGACCTCTGACGATTTAACTAGTTTAGTTAGATACCTATGGTAAAATGTTAGCTCTTAGTGCTAAAATACTAAAAATGCCGTAACGTAGTACTAAATGGACAAACATTTTGCGAATTGTTTTTATACTTAATTTAATTTTTTACTGGTTGTAATTTGACACCCCTAGATTTGTTTTATCTCACTGCATATAGAAAAACAAATGAAACTTCAAACCTTATTTTAAGGTTAATTAATCCATGGATTAAGAATTCTCAAAGCCTTATGTTCCTATTAAGTTTAAAAAAATTATAATCGATTAGTTAACCTTAGGATATGGTTTGAAATTTCATTTATTTTTTTTTAATAGGTTATTCAGTATTTAGCAAAAAAAAATCACCAAAAAAGGTTCCATTTGCTGAGCTGATCATAGACTGGTGTTAATGTTTCTATTATTTATTTTGTGTACCTATGTATAAAAATTTTATCTAAAGTTCCACCTTTTGAAAAAAAAAACAGTATATCAAGATAATCTCTAATTGCATATAGTACAAAAATAAATCAACCAAAGCTAAAATTCATTTCATGAATTTGACACTCATTTTCTATGAAGAATTTCACAATGTTTTGCAAGCATTCTTTTTTATTTTATAATAATCTTGCAAACATATACCTATATATAATCACTATTTTTGTGTTAAAAAAAGACAGGGAAGACGCGCCTGTTTAGCATAAAACTTTTGTTTGTGTATTTTTTTTTGTTCTTTTAATTTATTGAAGAATTTAGATCAAAAATTATTTGAGTGACATTGAAAATGAAAGTAGAGCAATACGAAAATACATTAATACCGAAATATCCATGAAATACTAATGCGTATGCAGTATGTACCTATATGCACCAAACATCACATAAATGTCAGAATGTTGAAAAATATTGAAATGTCCCGACTCAAACTAAATTTTCCAGCAGCTGATGGCCATTTTAAAATAATTAAAATCAAATAAAAATTCAACCAGCGCACCGTATAGTTAGCAGCATTGTGTAGCAAATTTCCACACAATTTAAAAAAAAATTGGTAAACCATTTTTAGAATTTGGTTAAGTATAGTTTTTTTTTTTTTTTTTTTTTTTAAATATGTAATTAACAAATGTGACAATTCTAATGACACAATTAAAAAATAACACAACATAACGTAATGTATGTAAGTTAAGTTTTTTAATTTTTAGGTATTAAATAAACTATGCTTACTATATGCTTAATCTAATTCTTGGTTTAGCAAATTTGAAAAGAAAAAAAAACATTTCCGATCTTTGGATACCAAAAAACTTTGCTTTTGTTACTATGTGTTGCTAACTATACACCAAACCTATAATTGTAACTATACGTTTATTTTTTATTTGACTCCGACCCTTCAGACCTATGATTTTTTTTTAAACATTATTGTTCTATGAGAGAAGATGGTAGAAATAATTCGCTATTGATCGTAGATCCAAAATTTTTAGCTTTTTGAATTATTGTTCCATTCAAGTAGGTGTCCGGATTGGGATTCGATTTTGCGAAGCGGAACTTCTGTTTGCGGCTGCAGAAGTTAGAAAATCAGAATTATGAACAGAATTTCATTTCTAGCCGGTAAATATCGCCTGGTAAAAAATAAATGTACTGTTAGGTGGACTTTTTAAAATTTAAATATTTACATATGTACATACATACATAGGTACTAGGTACATGCATTGGCATATGTACGTTCCTTAATATTTACATATTCAATTAAAATTATTGTATCCAAATAATTTTCGATGACGCAAAATATTTTTAACATTAGATACATATATCTGTTCGTAATAATAGTTTTTGAAAATTCGAAATTATGGTCATTTCAAAAAGTGCATCTCGAGATGGTTGATCAAAAAGTCTAACCACCTATACGATGCAATAAAAGCATCGTATAGGATCAGATCAGATCAAGACAACTATTGGCAGCATGCAGTTATTTGCTAGAAAACCTATGAATCAGTCTATTTTTAGTGACGTTGTTGTTATTTGTGTTTTTCAAAAGCTCTGACTGTCCGTGATTATAGTTGTCTTTATGCATTGGACAGACTCCAAGTAGATGTTTTAAAAATACATGCCGCTGTATACAAAAACACCGTGTTACTAACTAACGATGTTTCTTTCTGGCTCTTTTATTGTCTGCACCTTATTGTGAAGGAATGCCAAAGTACTCATAGAATTTGATAAAATGCTAGGTGTGATGAAATTGAATGCAAAAATAAGCGTCTCTAATTCTTTATATATAATTTAATTTCAATGTTGATGATGGTGGAGCAAATTAATTCTTCTAGGGGTAAATTTAAAATTAAATACTAAATCCAATAACAATAGTTTAAGTTTTAATAAAAAAAAAAAAATAAATAAATAAAACTAAATTATTTTCTGTAAGACGACCCTTACATTTTTCAAAATCATATTAACTAGTGAACTAGATTACAACAATACAAAGCTCTCCAAATAAACTATCGGGTTTTTCAATAGGGACGCACAAAAGCAGACCGATAGGGACAGCAAACGACGCCATATTTTTTCCCGCTCTCTTGACATTTCTCTTGAGTAAGGTATGCCATTTCATCGTGGAAAGATATACGATCCAACAACTAGTCGAAATTACTAAAATTCACTATCGAAATTCGGAGTCAGTAGCCTCAACTTTAAGAGCGCTACGTCCAATTAATGGTCGTCATAATCGTCCTGCCAGATCAACAATTGGAAATTGGTCTAGTGGAAAAATTTGAATCCAAAGGCACTGTACAAAATGTTTCCGTGTCAGTGAGACAAGTGCCTGTAGTGTCGAAAATATTGCTGCCGCTAGCGCATCAATTGAGAAAGACCCAAATCAGTCTCTCACATGTCGTTCTCAAACTTTGGGCATCTCTGTGATATCATTGTGGCGAATTTTGCGAAAAGATCTTGGCCTACATCCTTACAATATCAAATTGACACAAGAATTGAAGAATGATATGGACTTGGTTGGACAGTATGTGGTTTCAACAAGACGGCTCCACAGCCACACAGCTGAGCGTTCTTTATCAAACGAAATGGCCCAGTCAATTTACGCCGTTAGACTATTTCCTGTGGGGCTACGTCAAGTCTATGGTCTATGCCAACGAGTCAGCAACGATTGGCGAACGTGAAATTGCAGCAGTATCGACCGATTCATCGTCTGGACTTCTGCAAGCGTGCCGTGGTGGCCAAGCGAAAGATATCGAGTTCCATTCATAAATCATAATGGCATCATTATGTAATTTCACATGAATAAAGAATTTCATTAATATCAAAAACCGTTTTTGTTTTATTTAAAAAAAAAAACTTTTGTAGCACTCTTATTGAAAAACCCTTACAAACCTGAACGTAATTAATCATTTCATCAGTGTACTTTATTTTATTGGCAAATAATTTCTTATGATCAAGAAAACTACAAAACATATACATGAGTGTATATACATACATACTCGTATTGGCATCTTTATGGCTAATTTCCAAACAATGAATTTTTATGAGCGAATTCCCTGATTTTTGATCAATTTTAAATTCGTGGTAAACGTAGTAAAATGTTTTATAGACAAAAACATTCACTGATTGATCAGAAAAATAATAGTAAAATTTTAATGTTAAAAATAATAAAAAAATGGGAAATGAGTTCAGAATTGTGCCGGTAGGCGGTTCAATTTTGACTTGGTTATCCGAAAAAAATTGACAATTATTTTTGACAAAACTTTTTGACCATTTTTTTTTTTGAAGAACATTTTTCACAATCTATTTACTGAATAATTTTGATTCTCGGGGTTCAAAAAAATTTGCACTTCGGTTTTCTGTGATTTTTGTCTGTATTTTTGTACATACATTGTTGATATTTTCATACGTAGAATGACACCACTATTATTATTATAGTTTATTAATCAGAATATAAATTTACAAATTAATCTTAACAACAACTAACAGCTCTAGTTCCATGAGATTTTACAACTGTGCAAAAAATGTAATGACTTAAATTATAAAGGTTTAGGTTTACACGATGCTACAAGTGTAATGAATCTATGTATATATTTTGCACTAATAGCTATTTAAAAAAATATAAAAGTTGAAAAAAATGCAATTTTTCAATTGTTTATATTATTTTCCAATATATTTCGAGAACTATCCTCAATATCAGGGTCTTTAATTATAATATGTTTATTTTAATATAATATACAAAAACAATCTAACTACCTACCTAAGACACTATCAGCAATATCTAAAAGATTTTCTTAAATTTCTTAGAGCTTGTTTTGTTAAGATTGCTTTAGTATTTAATTTGCCTTTAAACAATTTTACTTAAATTCTTATTATAATTCTTACTAATAAAAATTTTCAGGAGTTTGTATACAAATTTAATCAAAAATAGAGCATTGAAGCACTAAAATATTTCAAAAAGTTAAATTTAATATATTTCGCCAAAAATAAATTGCAAATGGATTGAGGAAAAAAGGTTTGGTTCGCTAGTACCAGATCCTTGGAATAGGTGTCAGGCTCAATGTGTGTTTGTGTAGGTATACTATAAAAAAATACTCTTAATATGTCAAAACATTTATGAGGGCTTCGAAAAACCTTAAAACGCCATGGATGTCGTTTAAGTTAAGTTAACATTGCTCTAATGCGAAAGGAGAATGGGCATTTTGGTCTACCTAGCGTCCACGAATGAGATATATATCGTTGGAAAGCTTAGCCCGAGTACATCATTTTTTTGTATGGGCACAAAGCTGTAAACCATGGGGTTTACCCAGAATATTGCAACAAAGATTGCAATTAGAGCAAAAAGTAATTGCAATAGTGTTCCATTGAAATGACAGTGTTGGTCACTTTCGATGAACTCAATAGATCCCAAAATACATGAACTTTTATACCAATGGCCAATAATAGCGAATATTGTCATAGTTGGCGAATAATGCGCTTAACAATACGAAAATTCTACTTTTTTTTGTTTTATTTAACGAATTAAATGAATGGAAATAGTTATGCGTCAAGAGTCCACAAACGCCATATAGTAAGTTTGAAAGCTTAGTTCAAGAGCTCCATTTTTGAACTTGGACACAAATCTGTAAACCATGGGGTTCACGCAGTATATAAAAAAGAAAAATCTTACTTTTTCCTTTCAACAGTATACAATTCTACTTTGTTTATTCAATGAAGCGAAATGTTGTTTTTTTTTTGGTGGTTTTCTTTTTTTTTGGTAGTTTATTGACAACATGAATAATGTAATTCTTGATAAAACATAAATATAATCTTAGAAAGTATCTCTGTTTATTCGAATTTGCAAAGTGTTTTTCTTATTTTATGGTCGCTTATTAAAGCCATCTCCCATTGTTTAGGACCAAAAAAATACTCGTACGTTAGTACACTCCATATAACCCAATCATTTTCATAGGTCTCGTTTCTGGACTGTATGGTGTGCTTTATGGTACTTCTTCAAAAACGATGCTGGCCAGATGCGCGGCGCAATATTTAACACAGCTCGTACCACATTTGATTTATTGAAGGAAACGTTTAGTAACGCGTAACTTTACGATTCAGACCCGTAAATTGGCTTCTAAGATCGTGTGATTTAACGTCCCTAGAAATATGTAAAGTCTCTCAAAACGATTGACCAATTTGAGGACAACATTCTGAGCATTATTGCCGATATACGGCTACAAATGTTGGATAACGTCATCGGAAATCGGACCTACAGATTAAATTACGTCCGAGCCAGAAGGGCGGTCATATGGCAGAAATCATATTTAATTTATAATGCCAATAGGTCATCTTTCCAATTACTTGTCAATTTCAGAGTTTACATTTCACAGTTTTATGCCTCTAAAAAAATACCCTTTACTACGATAATGTCGTAACTGCAATAACTAGAATAATAATAACTTATCTTAATTCAACAACGTTTCAAACGATATTCTGACAATCTTCCCCTTGAATAACAATCATTTTTTTCAATCACAGCACAGGAAAAATTATTTTGCTGGCAAAATATCTCTTATGTGAAAAAAAAAATTAGAAATGCTTCCGTGAAGATTTTAAACCACATGTGTCAGTCTTCTATTCTATTTTGGTTGCAATATGTTAATTGTGACTAATACATTTATGAGTAGTTGTTAATATGTGTACCTACTGTGGTTGTTGTTGGCATTTGCTTTTGACTATTGTTTTTATCATAAAATATAAATCATTTTCAGTTTTATATATCAAAAGAAAAGATTTCAATGTTTGTATATCCCACATCAAGAGATAAGTCAACTTACCCAATCATTTGATTTGTGTTTCGTAATTCTTTCTTATTTGTTTGAGTTTTTTTTTCGATAAAACTGTTTTTCGCAATTTGATTTTTGACCAATTTTTATTCTTGCAGATAAAAAATGTCCACTTGGTCGTTCCCTGCCATTGTATGTTTGTCGATAATTTTTGACTATTTTTTCAACCATTTATTTTTCAAGTTTTTTTTAAGATTTTTCTTTAACCTATTTTAATTTTTTTTGTCAACATTAATTGTATAAAAAAAATTTAGAACCAACATTTTTATCGATTACATTTTGTTTTTCTAAATTTTTTTTAAAATTTTTATTTTAAGTAGGTATTAAAAGAAATTTGTGTTTGAAAATTCCTTGGAACCCACATAATACTTTTGATCAAAATAAATGATTATAATGGCGTCTACGTGCCAACTGAATACACAGGAGCAACAGAGTTGCGTGAGCGGGGCAGTGCCGCCAAAAAGTGAATTAACGTCCTGAAACCAATTAGTGCTCCATTTACTAAAAATTAACTTAATACTCCAAAATTATTTTGTTAAGACTTCGAATAACCCATATATCTTTTATTCGGTTGTACCAACACTTAACAGGCAGTATTATTTAGGGAACAAAAGTCATTTTTATAAGGCCAAAACACTTACTAAAAATTTATAAGGCTAAATCTGGGTGTTTAGACTTATGTCACTTTTGTAAAGTGACAGTCTAAACCACCAAAGTAATTCCTTTGAGACGAAACTTGTTTTTTTTTTTTTAACTCCAAAAATAAACGTAACCGTTAAGTCAAAGCATTTGTATCTGCAAAACGGCTGTACAGATTTTGATGAAATTTTTTTAATTAGGTTTTGTAAGTATGTAGGTAATTAAAATTTTTCAGATAAAAATATTTTTCAAAAAACCGTTATTTACGGTATCTGCCATAGAACTGGATTGAATTCACAAAAGCAGTATTTTGCATATGTATGTATATAAATTTAATTTAATAATTATTTTTTGAAAATAAAACGATTGGAACGATATTGAAATCTTTTTTCTTAAAAATTGGCATCTTCAGTCTTGAGCTGGAACTTCTTTTTTGAATTATTTAAGAAATTCAAATAATGAATTTTATTCTTAAGTACTTTAACATAGGAGCAAGTTCGTGCGATCCCAGACGTGCATTTTATTCTATATTTACATGACTCAATTATTTATTTCATCACAGCTCGTATACAATCAAAATTCTCACCAATCTAGAGATGAGGCTACCTAATCAATAAAAATTGTTAGTTTTGTTTTTCTTACCTTAGAGGTGATGGTAAACGTGCTTATTTTAGTCAGATCAAACTATTATATAAAATGCATCTAAAAAGAGGAAATCAGATGAACTAGATAGCATTCTTGTGTAGTTTTTTTTTGTCTAAAAATAAAACAACGCAGTGTAATTCTGCATATGTGGGTATGTAAAAATAGCTATCTTATATGGTCGTCGATAAATAATAAAAGTGCCAAAAAAAAATTTTGGGCACCGTGGTATAGTAGGTACCTACTGAAATCGAATCCGATAGAAAATTTAATTGATTAAAGTTTTAGTTTCGTTTGAAGGTCAATTTATAATTAATTTGCAATATAGTTTATAGGTAAGCTTTGCATAAAAAAATGGAATCGAGATTTTTGTCATCTATACTTATGTAGTTTTCTATATCAACATTTAGAAAGATATGATGTAAAAGTTATCGCGTCAATGAGTGTTTTTTTTTTTGTCATTGGTAAATTTTGCAACAAATTGAAATAGTAAATTAAGAACTCGAGTTGACGACTTTAATTCAAAGCAAAAAAAATTCTCGTAATAAAACATCGGTTTTAGCGTGATGTATGTAAGATAAAATAAAACATTGTTTGCTGTAAATTAGAGTGGGATAGATTCGGGAATTTACAGTATTTTATGGACCTAATTTAGACTTTTCTTTTATGGGTCTTATCATGAACTTTTCTTTAACACGATCCATGTACCCCGAACCAATCCTATTGTTAAAAAAAATGAAAAGGAAAGTAAGAAGACTGAAAATTTATTCAAAGAGTCACTAAGTCTTCGTTTTGATATCATTTTGAAAACTGCATTTTTCTTTGAAATATATGTACATATATATATATAAAACTAAATAATATTTCAACTGGATTTAGCCAAAACGAAAAGATTGTCGTACTTTTACAGCAAATAGATTTTGCCGAGACGAAGCGAGCCATCCGCAACAGCAGCTTTATATGATTTCGGTTTAAGTTTGGCAATCGCTCACTGCACTGCATTTAAGTCGGATCGATGGACATATTGGCCATTATCATCCAAGTTGAATTGGAATATGGCTAGCAGCGGATTGTTGCTATCTTCGTCGCTAAGCAGCTTAGAAAAATGTTTTAAGTTTACATTAGAAGTCGACCGCTTCCTGCAGAAGAGCAATTTGTCTATTTCTTGTAAAAGGCAGCAGTCTGTGAAAAATAGGTTCAGGTCAAAAGTCCTAAGACGAAAAGTCAAAACTTGAGTGTGTAAAAAGTACGTAAATGAATTGTAAACTTATGACTCACCCTGTCGTGTTAAAAGTATATATTTAAAAAAAAAAAAAGTGCTTTAAAAAACTACAAGTAAGCAGGTATTTAGAACAGAATTGAAACAAAGTTAAAGTAACGTACTTGTACTGTTGTTAAAAAGTCTTAAGTAGTAACTAATTTTGTATAGATATATGTATGTACGTGGCCATTGTTATACGCTCAATATACATATAAGCGAATATAGCATATTTTTACCAGGTTATGTTTAATTTGTACTCATATTTATTTATTAAAAATCGTTTATTTGAAATATTAAACTTGAATTTCTTAAAATAATAAGAATTCAAATTTTGCACGGACTTTGTAAAAAGTATAAAAAGTATTTTTAAAAACTTGCACGAATTTTTCAAAATTTTACCTTATCCAAATTACAAAAACGAAAACTTAATTCTTCAAAAGTACTTTTTTTCAATTCGAATTACATAGTTTCCCAATAAAACTTTAAAAATATTTACACCCGAAACAAAATTTATCATTAGGGACATTCTTCGCCAGTGAAAATCATAGTCAGTCAATTGAATGAAAGTATGGCATAATGTATGTTACGCAATAATACCTATAAGAAATACAAAATGAAAGCTAATAAAATGTACAGCCAAAAAAAAACACTGTTTTTGATATTGAAGTTTTACAAAAACAATCTGTCGCATTGAACAAAACTTTCACGTATTTCTCGATCCCATCGATTAGCACAATAGGGCTCATAAACAAAATTAAACGAGAAGGATTTGCTAACATTTAAGTAATAATATCCCAACAACCTGACGTGGTAGAGGCGAAATTCGAACTCATTGAATCAAAAACTTTACGAAAAGTATGGTCAGGTTTATGTTTGAGAAGAAAAATTAAATTTTGTCTCATAGCCCTATCAAATCTCGTCGCCGACGCGTCGTTGGCGTTATAAATCGGTGCCATACTACCTTTTCGTAAGACAGGGAACTTAATTTTTAATACATTTGGTTTGTAAGCACAAGGAAAAGCAAATTTTTAGAAACATTTAATATAATATATATATAATAGTTTGCAGGTAACATTCCCTTTCCTAAACTAAAGTCACTTTTTTGTACCGATATCAACTCCGAAACATTCATCCAAATTCTATAAATTATAAATGACAATGAGTAACTAAATTTATCTTGAGCAAATTGTTATGTTACATCAATAAATCTCATTAATTCAATCATTCACTTTCATTTTTTCAATTGTAATTTTATGTTGTTTCGCATTATAAGAAATTTTCCTTGCATAATAATAGCAACCGTGTCCGTCCGGTCCGTCCAGTCGAAACATTCAGAACTTGATAATGGGGAAAGAAGAACCATGCATCCGCGTTTATATATGTAGGTATTTGTAGTCAAATCTAAATTTATAACAAGAAAACGCAACTTTTTTTTGTTTAAACTCATACATACTCGCGTATAGAATGTAGAAAATTTATTTGTAAGATTCTAGGTATTTGTTTTTGTTTAAAGTTCCCAAAATCGTTTTTTGTGTAAAATTGGAACATTCATTTTGTCTAGGCAGGTTTTGTTCAGTGTATGAGTGTTCAATTAAATTATTAAGTTTTTTTTCGGTTTTTTTTTTCGGAGCCTAGAATAGGTGTGAAGAGTTTCTACAAACATGCAGTTGAATTTAGATGAAATTATTTTAAGAACTGTTTTATTTTAGACAATCATCAAAAGTTTGG
Source organism: Syrphus vitripennis (assembly GCA_958431115.1). Lineage (NCBI taxonomy): Eukaryota > Metazoa > Arthropoda > Insecta > Diptera > Syrphidae > Syrphus > Syrphus vitripennis. Next base: position 118,225,966 of record OY288108.1, on the reverse strand, counting down.
GTGAGAATCGTGACGTCACTTAGAAGGAATTTCACTTTTTTTTCGTTCTTCAATGTCCGATTGAAAATGTTGGATGTACCTATGAATGTATTTAGCTTAGAGAAAGAAGAAATGCTAGTAGGACAGCAGGTTTGTATTTATATTACTATGAACAAAATATTTATGGAAAATATAAATTTGACTTTTGCGCATGTATGGAGCTTCAGGTAGAAAATATTTAAAAACGGAATCGAGTTTATTGTTTTCAAAATTAGTGAATACCTATACATATATACCTAGTTTTTTTTTATTCCCAAACAAAGATATTTTAAAGAAAAATTGTGTAGGAATATTGAGTTAAATGTAGGTATTTTCCATCGGTTGGCACCACTGGTTTTTATGATGACAGCTTTGCTACATCACCTTTTATGAAACTTAATTTCAATATCAGGAATCTAATAAATTATAAGGAATTTTTGGTGCGTTTACTTATTGCAAATTTAAATATAATTTTTGGTTTTTTTTTTTTAAATATATCATATTTGTAATATTAAACTCATGAGTTTTTAAATTTTGCATTTCGAGCTTTAAATTTTTTGTAAATAAGAAAATAAATGTATAAAAAGCATTTAATAAGATACAAAATAATTTATGTGTTCTGAAATGCGTCGCGTGGAACGAAAACAATATGTTCCAAAACAAAATAATAAATCAAGGTTAAATGGAATGAAAACAAGATGATTTTGAATAGGAAGGTACCTTCTAGTATTTTAAAAATTCATAACCGCAACTTCGTATACTTTTTTTCACTGAAAAGGAACAGGATTTGGAGCTCTTTTTTTGGAAAATTACTTTTAATAGAGAAACAATTATTACCAATGTTGATGACAATTTCTAAATCTTACATGTTAACTCAAAAATATTCGTATTTCGGGTTCTTACAATACAGTACCAATAAGTCAGGCGGCCAAAATAATGATAATTTTTGTTGTACATTTAGATGTATAAATTTTTTTAATAAAATCTTTAATGGAGGAGTGCTAGTCTCCACCAACAGGACAATAATTTATTCTTGAGCTGTTCACATTTTTTTTTTGTCATTTCCCAAATATTCACCACCGCTCCTCTTCCTTTGATCGCAGCCTTGTTTGCCGTCGAAAAAAAGTTCTAAAAAGTAAAAAACAAAATTAGAGAAAATTAATAAGGTTTTTAGTTTTTTATTCGATTTAGGCTGGTATTGTCATTTAAATATTGTCCCTCTTTAGTTCATGAAAAGGAAATTTGTATGACCTAATGAGGGAGAATTTTTAGAGTTGGGCTTTTAAAGCGCTCGGTGAATACCAGCTGTACACTCAACGCCACCGCTACGCCGTCCGGAGTTAAGGGCTAACCATAAGAGACGGAAGCTGTCGAAAGCTAATGTCAATAACAAAAGAAAAGTAATTTTCCCTAGTAGTTAAAGAGAAAGAAGAAATGCTAGTAGGACAGCAGGTTTGTATTTTAATTACTATATGAACAAAATATTTATGGAAAATATAAATTTGCGTTTGTATGGAGCTTCAGGTACCTAGATAATATTTATAAACGGAATCGAGTTTATTGTTTTAAAAATTAGTGAATACCTATACATATATACCTAGTTTTTTTTTTATTCCCAAACAAAGATATTTTAAAGAAAAATTGTTTATATTGAGTTAAATGTAGGTATTTTCTTCGATTGGCGCCACTGGTTCTTATGATGACAGCTTTGCTATATCACCTTTTATGAAACTAAATTTCAATAGCAGGAATCTAAAAAATTATTACGCATTTTTGGTGCATTTACTTATTGCAAATTTAAATATAAATGTTTGTTTTTTTTTTAAATATATCATATTTGTAATATTAAACTCATGAGTTTTTAAATTTTGCATTTTTGTAAATAAGAAAATAAATGTATAAAAAGCATTTAATAAGATACAAAATAATTTATGTGTTCTGAAATGCGTCGCGTGGAACGAAAACAATATGTTTTCCAAAACAAAATAATAAATCAAGGTTAAATGGAATGAAAACAAGATGATTTTGAATAGCAAGATACCTTCTAGTATTTTAAAAATGCATAACCGCAACTTCGTATCCTTTTTTACTGAAAAAGAACAGCTCTTTTTTGTCATTTCCCAAATGACACCACCGCTCCTCTTCCTTGGATCGCAGTCTTCTTTGCCGATGTCGAAAAAAGTTCTAAAACGTAAAAAACAAAACTAGAGAAAATAAATAATTTTTCTTGTTTCTTGTTCGATTTAGGCTGGTATCGTCCGAGCGCTCTTAACTTGAAGATCAAACTTAAAATATTCTCCCTCATTTGTTCATGAAAAGGAAATTTGTATGACCTAATGAGGGAGAATTTTTAGAGTTAGACTCTTAAAGCGCTCGGTGAATACCAGCTTTACACTCAATGCCACCGCAGGCTGGTCCGGAGTTAAGGGCTAACCATAAGAAACGAAAGCTGTCGGAACTTAATGTCAATAACAAAAGAAAAGTAATTTCCCCTAGCCTAGCAGTTAAATGGAGAAATCGGCCATATTGCGACACAAGTCAAAATTAATCATCTTTTTTCCATTTTTTTTTATAAATTCCAAAATATTTTTTTTATGACACCTCGCCACTGGTTGTAATTCTTCAAAGTCAACAACCAAAAAGTATTAAGTCAAACCCACTATTTCACATGGTCTTTGAACCCATCGATATGGTAAAATTTAAAAGAAAAACACGGTAAACACGGTTCGATCTTTATGTCATTTGATGTTATGAATAATTATTATTATAGATAAAACCCAACACTTAACACGAGTAAACTAAGGATATTCTGCCTATTTATAATCAAAAATTGTTAACATTCTTATCTTTATTTCGCTACGAGATATCTACAGTATTTTTAGCGTGAGAAATGCAACAGACCTCCGAGACGAGATTGTTCCGCCCTTAGTTAAAAGATAATGTTTATGTACTTAGAACAAACACGTATCTAACGATTATTATATCTCTATGCAAATACTAAAAGTCTAGTTTTTAATATGTCGGGCTATTGGACGGAACTACGAAACTGGATCCTTCGTGATCCTAAGAAACTTATTCGTTATTTAGTCCTTTTTATTTGTAGCATTATTGTGATTGTTCAGGTAACTACGAAAATGAAAGTGAAACTAAATTTGAGAAGTACCTACATAGTCGTATTTTCCGGTTCTTTATATTTTTATATGTATAGTTATATGAATGTTTTTCAAAACTTCGAAATCCACCGATATCTACACATTCTTATTTTAACTTGAACGATACGATTGAAATGCCAGCAGTTACCATTTGCCGTGAACCTCCATACAAGGCATATGTATTGGAAGTAAGTGATTTGTGTTTCAGTTTTGATTTTTGTTTTGTTATCTTTATTATGTGTTCGTATGTACCTTCTTAGAAGACCAATTTTTAAAAACAAATATGATCACACATATTATATTTTATGCAACTTGCTATTCATTAGATTTTAAGATCCACCCAGTTCAGTGAAATTAGATTTAGACCACTTTTAAAAAATCTATCAAAATCGATGTGCGAAACTATGGAAATCAGATTTAAGGTCATCTACTTCCAGTTGATATCATGACTAGACGACAGTACAAGATTTTAGTTTTCATCTACTAACAAGTACTTCGGCAGCTCCAAAGGAAAGCGGCTTTTATTGAAATGGCGTCACTATAGAAATCACCATATACATAGTGTCGCACATCAATTTTCTACACGAATCTATCAAAAATATCTATTCATTTAATATACGGTTAACTCATCAAATTATGTGAATTGACTCTGGATCTAAACTAATTCAAAAACTCTTACGTTAACTAAGAACAAAGAATTTTTTTGTGTATCATATTGTTAGATGTTAGCCGAAGGCTACCCTTACAATAGTCCGCCCTGCAAAAATAAAAACAACTTATGAACGCATAATTAAAACCAATCGAATTAGAAAAAAAGATCGCAAAACATATGTACATACATATATCAAAATACTCGTTATGCAGTACAAAAACTAAAATTGTAGATAAGATAACAATAACAAATCGATCATTAGAAACTGCTGTTTCTTTGATAAATAACTTTATTTATATCTTGTCATTTAAGGAAATATTTAATGATCCAAGCTGTTATCATCCCAAATACACACAATGCTGGAGTACTTTTTCATTCGAAAAGATTCCATTGTTTGATGTATTTGTCAATGGCACATTTGAAAAATCTGAAACATTTCAATTGTATGGATACAATAATGAAGAAACAAGTTTGCAAAAAAAAAACATTTATCACTTATAACAAAAATGTCAATAACATTTACTATATTCTATTCAATAGATGTAGAGATAACAAGTAGCATACACTTTAATCTTGGACGATGTTATACGATCAGAGCAAAATGTCCATCAAAAAGAGTTTCAAAAAATGCGGGTTTTTCCATGATGTTGACTCATCATGTTTTGAAAAAGGATAGCTATAAATATGAAGCCGAGCCTGGATGGCATTTGTATGTTCATGATGCTGCAGAAGAGTTCACAGGTCGGTCATTTGAAATTCCAAAATAAATGAATTTTTCAGAAGTCAACAAACATTATATTTTAGAAATAAATATGAAAGCATCGGGACGTGTTGAATATGTTTTTGCAGAGGTTGACGAAGAAATCGAGATCAAACTACAGAGCCAACATTTTTCAACTGTACCAACAATCAATAATGCTTGCGATGCCAACGTAGGCTATAGTGACTTCAGAGTAAACTAACGGTTATGCTATTTAAGGTAAGATATTTATTTGTTCCATAAATTTATGTTTTCAGTGCGGAGAAACTTGTATATGGAAGCGGGTTACCGATACAGCAGGTTGTACTGGACCATGGATGCCAAGTATACAAAAACAGCCTTGTCAAAATTATGATTCAATGAAAAATCTTACGGTATCATATCAAAGGTATAATAATTAAAATAAAAATGTTTATGAACACATTTTATGTAAAAATGTTAACTGACCTTTTTTTTTTGTCAAGCAAATATAATAACGAAGACAACCCTAATTGTGAATGTGTACAACCATGTCAGTCAAAAATCTTTTCAACTTATATTCAAAACCGTAAATCGTTTATTCAGCCAACACCGACAACACAAGTTTGGATTTATTATACTTCAAAACTAATAACGGTTATTTGAAATAAAAATAATTACATTTTTACATGTAGATACATACACGTGCACGTAGAAATATTTAATATATTTTAATTTATGTAGATGATTGAAGATAGACCTAGCTATGACACAACACAGTTTATTGCTGACATGGGAGGCACGTTGGGATTTCTGCTAGGACTTTCAGTTCTTGGATTGATTGGTATTTTGGAACATGTAAGAAGTTTTATATTATTGATTTTAAATAAAAGTTTATTTCTTTCCACCAAAATACAAGCTTATACTTTTGGCCTATTACACCAAACAACAACTACTTTTTATTCCGTTTTTCAACACAAGTTGTGAATTTTTGTACAATTGGAAAAAACAATTTGTATGTTAGTAAATTACACCAAATAACATTTAAGCTTCTTTTAGCCTAGAAATATTTCTATGCTGTGAGTTTTTAAGGCTTCTAAAGGCCTTTTTGTTTAAAAATTAGAGGTTATTGGCTCCATATTTGCTTCCTGAAGACCGAGCGGTTTACGAGAAGTTTGAGATTTTGGAAAACGACTTTTTTCAACATTTTCGCCATAAATTTAAGTTTGTTTAGAACAAAATTATAGGTGCCGTTTTCGAATGATTTGAAATTTTTGTAAAGGCGTTTTTAATATTTGTATAGGAAGTTAGTTATTTCTAAAAATAAATAAATAAAAAAACTTATAAATTTTAGACGCTTTTGCATGAAAATTTTGATTACAAACAGACGAAGCGTTTTTTGAAAATCATCCCACATTTTGGATTTTTTTTAATTTAAAGACTATTTGAATTTATTAATTTTTTTTAAACGTCGGATCCATTTTCGAGAAAAATTGGATCCTATTTTTTTGGCAGTAATCAGTGACAAACGGACAGAATTGCGAGACCCACTTTTACCACTTCCCTATCGTTGTAATGTAATTTGTGCACTTAAATAGACTATAAACGCCATTCTTTATTATTTTCTAAAAAAAAAAATAAAAGATATTTTTTTGATTAAACTCTTTGAAGTACGCACACAAAATTCATTCTAAAATGTCAAACCTGCCCATATTCATCTTCCGAAGGTTATATCTCCCGTTTACTGCTTGGGAACAGAGTTAAGACTATATTGCCCAGCACCTTGGATATAGTGTTCAATAATTCATATTCCATTTCCTCGAAAGAAAAACGATAAGAAAAAATACTAATACATATGTATATATTTTTATTACTTAAATATAAAAATATTTTAAGGTGGCAATTATAAACAAAATATTTCTATCCTTTGTTTATCTTCAGCTCACATTATTGATTTTCGGTGGTATCATCAAAAAAATACAACTTAAAGAAGAGAAACGCCTTCATGCTGAAAAGGAAAAAGAGGAAAGACGATCTAACACTAGTGACACAACTTTGGATGTTTCTTCTATTGCCAAAAATAGATTTTAAAAAAACAAAAACAATTAATATGCAAAACAAAATTGGTAGTTCTATTTTTTCTTTCTGTTCTTAAAACTCTATATACTCGGTATTATGACTAATGTTCTAAAAAATATTTCACAATTCTTAAAAATAACACAAATATTTTTATTAAAGGTAAAGAACGCTATGTGTATTCTTAGTTGAATTATTAAAAATAAAACGTATTATTTATTTAATACCTATATTCCTATAATTGATACAAAATTAAATGAATGTGTTGTTGTTTACGAATTATTTACATTGCCAAAATGCATTAATTTCTGTTCTTATTTAAAAAGAAAAATTTTATAAAAAACTAAGTTAAAATTTAACATTTTTACATAATATTTTAAGCAAATCTCAAAAATGCAATTCTATGAAAGCCATCTTAATACAATTCCAATAGCTAACACAAGCATGGCTTGAGAAACCAAAATATTTGTTCCAGATGACATTGTTCGATTTGGCCTTAGGATATCACCAAGCTTGTTAATAAGATCCGGTAAGGGTTTTGTTTTGATATCACATGCCGTGTTTTCTATGGCATCCTTGACATGTGCGGTTAAAATTCTAAAATTAAAATCTCCTGGATACAGTTCGGCATAGATAAATTCTTGAAGACGATCCGAAAGGACCCACAAACGGTCCTGGTCGTCGACTTTAACATCGTTAGGGAAAACCATTTCTACAGGACTCATGTAGACACGTCCTTGTGACTTAATTGTGTATGCCCTATTTGACGTCTTCCAGCAAGCTACTGCATTTAAGTTGGGCAAAGCATAAAAGAGAACACCAGTAAGTTGATCCAGGAAGGCGGCACCAGCTTGGGCGTTAGGACCTCTTGATCCGAGAATTTTGAATTCCTTGTATATCTGAGTTGAAGTGGCGAGAGTTTCATTACGCAAAATCATTGTGGACACTGAAAATTCCATTGTAGAGCTAAGAGGGTGAAAATAGAGGGTCGAATAGCCATCAGGTTGGGCCTTGGATAAAGCTAATCCAAATAAACCATCATCCCACTGGAAATTAATTCCTCCAATACTGTAATTTCCAGAAAGTGGATCGGGGTGAAAAAAGTTATGATGAACTCTCCATGATTCTTGACTTTTCCATGAATAGACTACCAAACCTGGAGCTGCTAGATCACTAGCATATGCAAATGTATTGTCACAATCACCATCTTCTACAGCTATGTTTGCGAAAAATGATCCCTCTTTCATGTGGTCTTTTGGGAATACATATTTTCTGAGTAGATTATCATTGTGTAAATCATAAACTAAAAGTTGAGCTGGTCCGTATCCAATTGTTTTTTCTAAAATATTGGATATTCTTGAATCTAATACCCACAAGCGACCGCATCTATCAGCGCGTACTCTGAACGGTGACACCAGTTCGGGTGAGTCTTCGTTAAGTTTGTGAGCCTCCCAACTAGGAAACGGTGTAAGAGCCGGTGATTTTGTTGAGTTATCTGAAATCATAATAAACAAAATTAAGTAAGTTTTAACAAACATAATCAAGATATGAAAAATATTTAATAAAATTTTAGTTTAAAATGACTTTTATACCAAAAGGAAATTTTGTATTTTTGGATTTTAAAGTCTTATTTCGATATGAGTCCATAACACTTCACCATGGGTATGTGGTGAAAAACTTTTTCAATACAAATTAGGAGCGATTCTGCGGCGACAACGACGATTACAAAAAAAATACGTTATTATTATTTTTTTCGTTGTCACCGCAACAGAATCAAATCAATTTAGGAGAGGCTTTGGGGTCTCAAAGAAGGAAATTCAGCAAGATATAATATAATTGAAAAATTGTAATTTTTATTTTTTTTTCCAATTTATTATTTGAAATGCTTTCATTGAAAATAATTAAATGTTTGAAGCTCTTTCATTATATAATATTTTCTAAACATTTATTCTAGAAATTCGCCCCTTCCCCATAAATAGATTGATATAATAAAACCCTTACCTATGTAGACATTTTTTTTTCTTGATTCAATTAAACCTAGATGGTGTTAAGGTAATTCACCAAATTTCGCACCTACACACATTGCCTCACTACACTATATTCCTGTAGGCGAGCAAAAAACAAAAATCTCATAAAAAAGTACTGTCAGTTCGGATTATTGGCAAATAATTTCTGAAAAAATCTCAATACTGAATCAAAAATTACTCATTTGGTTAAAATCGGAATTGCTTCAGACAGGACAGAGAAAAAACGATGGAACATTTTTTAAAGCCATGCCTTATGATATTATGGACCTATGTATGTATGTCCAATGGAGTTATGTCGCTGCAAACAGAAATCAATTTTTAACTCTCATAAATTGTTAATAATAATTGCCTTAAAATTTCTTGTGAACCCATATTATTTAACAAGAATGTTTGCTTTTACTTTAAACAAGAAAAGATACTCCTCCATATATGTATGTAATAAAATAAAAAAAATAACAATTAAAATTTAAGTGGTAATCGATGGTTGATATTTTTAAATTAATTAACTTATTGAGTGGATGGGCGAGCAATGACACACTAAACAAAGTTTAACAAAACAAAAATGAATAATAAGTTTTTATTAAGACGTAATAAACCGCTGGCGCTGGAGATGATAACACAATCATCGTAATTGACAATAGATTTGTTCGGTGTGTACACTGGCCACTGGGTTGTCCTGGACTTACTCTCTGAACGACTCTAGTGACTATTTAACGGGCTGATAATTCAGAGGTTTAAAAACTAAAATGAGCTGTCTTTAGAGATCAGAAATAAATCTCAACCTTTTGAAGGGTTCTCTAATAACTGTTATTTGAATAGCCCTTATTTTCAACCGAAAAAAAAATATTGGTCAAGGTCTGAGAGTAACCTTTATTTATTTTTTAAGTTACGGTTATCCACTGAGTTTTATTTTTGACAAAAAAAAATAAATCTTATCTGCAATTTTATCAATCAGAATGCCTGTTAGTATAACCGTTAGTATTTTGTAAGCCATGATTCATGCGGATATGCATTTAAGCCGTGAGCTTTCTGTGTTGTTGAAGTCATTCTTCGATAGAAGGCCAAATATTTTCACGCGGGCTTGACAAAATCTTGTGTCTTGAATTTAATGAAGCGGACAGTGTTCATTAGAAGCTGAGAATAATTGTTTTAGAGCATCGTCCTTTTACCATCTTTTTATTAACATTTTATATAGTCATATCCACCGCAACACCTATTTCAATTTTATTTCTTTACATTTAGTGGAATTCAGTGCATCTGGATTTTAATTTTAATTAATAATTTTTGTCAATTGTGTTGTGATTCTTTGTTTTTTTTTAATCAATGATCAAACGGAAAACAAAAGAAAAAATTGATAAAAAAATTGTAACCACTTTTAAAATTATTTATTTCTCTTCTATTAACGTCCTATTTTCTTGAATGTTTGTCCGTATAAGAATATTTATTATAGCATTTTTTTTTTGTTTTAAACATTTACAAATGTTATTCATTTATAAAATCTTTACATCTCTGTGACAATATCTTTCTAACCCCTTCACTTTTAGTGGGCTTAGTAAATGGTACCACCAAATACAAGTTTGTTGTTTTAATATATGATTTATATTATTAAAATTATATTTATTTATCATTGTATTTTTAAGTATGGAAAATCTGTTGATATACTTAATTGTAGATTGAACAATAAATACTTATGAACCCTTGTAGTCATTCCAAACCAGTTCATAAATTAAAATTAGGAATTTAAATGAACATATGTATATAAGAATCTTATATACATACACTTGTACATGTGCGTAATTTAAACATCATTTACATATGAATCATTTAAATGATTCATATATGTAGGTATCGTTATCTGGGATTTTGGGTCCAATGCCAATCCGGTTAATAAAAGAATTCATATCCAGATGTAATCTTCATTTATGTGAATCATTCATGATTTACTTCTCAAGAAAAATGATTTTTAGGTATATTCATAGGTGTACTGACTAATTATTTACGTATAAAATATCCCATTATTAAATTAGCATAACTCAAATTTCTACACAATTGAATATGTGCATAGCTATATGTACATACATATCTACCTATTCCTACCTACATACAAATGTGGGAATGTATGTGATATAACTACCTACCTCAAAACAATTAGTAACTTAGTAAGTATTTAATAAACAATTAAGAAGGTACCTACACACAAATTTATGTAAATTTGATTGAAAATTCTTAAAAAGTCTCGAGTATCTGAACGAGTATAGTAGGTATTGTATCTACATACAAACATGGTCTTCTTCAAATTAGGCATAATCAAAAATCTGTGGAAAAAAGTCCGCTGACAAAGGTGTGGCTTGGTGTTAATAAAAACAACAAAATTTTGTTGCAACCATTATCCAAATTAAAACCAACTGAACTACTTTCGAACTTTTTATAAATATATACAATCTAAAATAAAATTGAAACTATCTTTACATAAAAAAAAGAAAAAAAAAAAACAAATAACAAGCAACAAACAAATCTTAATTTAATACTTACCATTAAGATCAAGGTAAGCCAACGAAGCTGGTACGCCTTCCCTCCACCGTGGCAGCGTCACAAATAGCCTTGAACGGTATACTTCCAAACCGACTGGTATAACATTCTCAGGTATAAATTCATCGTTGTTGATTGCCAGCTGTCTATGTTCCTTACTGGGGTACTTAAAGTCGATTTCTTTCCATTCGTATGCAACACGAAGATTATCGTTGCATGCCACTAATTTCATCAATCCAAAGCAGCAGTATAGTAAAAGCCCAAGCAGAAGTTCTTGTGGCATTTTAGTTGATCGGCAAACATGTCGTTTCAAAATCATCTTGAGCTTTATAACACTTCGTATGTACCTACCTTACCTAGTTCGAATAAGTTGGCCTCTTATTTTGGTTTCTTGTTAATAAATTATAAATTTAAAATCACCCAGTGCAGCAAGTAGTTTAATAATAATAATTTTATTAACACACAGAGATTCTTACAACATCAACAAGTATGATGCACATGTGCAACAGAAACAAAAACCAGAAACATATACTATATACATATATGTATATCTTAAGGTATAATTGTGATTTTTGGTATTGAGGCAGTTATATAACTCAGAAGATTGTAGTTTAGGATTCTTTAGAGTTTCTTTCCGGTCTTAACTGGATTTGGTTTTATCAAATAGAAGATATCTGACCGGCTTTTATTGCACTAATTTTATTCCATTCGTATGTAATATTGTTTCATTAACAAATGCTTGGTATTTATTTTGCTTCACGTAATAGTAACAATAGGGAAACAAATAAATACATATTAGATCACACACTTTCCAAATGAATTAAAATGTTAAAAGAAAATAAAAAATACCCGAGAGCAAGAAAATACGTAATAAAGCTACTCACTCGCTCAAACCACGATTCAATACTGAATCTTGGCTCAACCGTCCTGCTTTGAGTAACCAAGAGATACTTTGATTGATTTGGATTTTGGAGTTAGTTGGCCTTTTGGTGTTCACATTCGTAGCAGGTTTGTCACATGTTAGATTGTGCGATTTATCGCAAAAGGTTTAATTGTTTTCTTTCTTTTTTTTTTGTTGTACCTACATATACATAATATAACACTCGTTTCTGATTTTTGTTTGTGACACAACTATGTTATTTTTCTATTTTTCTATTTTTCTTAATCTTCCGATATAATTTCATGAAAGCCTGGCAAGCCTGTTCGGAGTTGCTTATAAGCCGTATGTTACGATTCCACGGTTGCCATTCAAAGTAAATGTGTAAGTACGAGTATATATGAATTGCAAATATCGGATATAAATAATGTTTAAAAATATCGTCAGATGCGTTTTTGATAAAAATCGGATTATTCAAATAAGTAAAAAAATGTACTGCAGGTACCGTTATTTTTAGTCTTAAAAGACGTATCGCATCTCCACACGTTTTTTTAAGACTAAAAACAAAAACTAAAAAAGATTCAAGAAAATCCAACCAACAGTTTGGGCTTAAGCTCAACCGCCAGACAGACAGAATTGCGAGACCAATTTCTATCTAGTTACCTACATATGTCAAATTTGATCAAAATCTCGAAATTGACTTTTTTCACGAATGCAAAACTTGCCCTATAATATACATAGGCCGCAGTTAAAAATAAACTCTTAATTAATTTTAAAAAATTTCTGTCTGAAACCGGCCTGTTGACATTAGAAGAGTCCATCATTAAGGAAGTCTGTCTTGAGTAAAAAACATGAGCTGAATTTTAGTGGCTTATACTTCCGTTCCGGTCATATTTTACTTGATTGTGCTGATAGCGCCAAGAAACAGCAGATTGGCATTCAAGCTAAGCACTAGGTAGGGCATCGAATTAACCACATGTATGGGCGATTATATCAAGAAGAAATAAACAATTTGATGCTGCTAACAAGTCGTGCTACTAAATCTTTGGCACTGATCCCATCCCAAAACGACGGACTAAACTGCCAAGCATGGAGAGTGCTCAGCAGCAGATACAAATTTAGCAAAGACCTGGTAATAGACCTCTAAAAGTCTGCTTTTACCACCCAAAAGCAGCACCGCACGTTCAAAATCCACCTAAAGGAAATCTGGAAGCAGTCATTCCTGATCACACCACCTCTTTTACCAACTCTCCCATCGCCTCAACCCAAACCCAACCTTACCATCCCATTAACCCTAATTCATCTCCCAAAACCCTCAGCATCTGCACAACGCGAAGGCAGCATCAGCAGTCTTAACGAGGAAGAAGACTAAAAATCCTTATAAATGTTTAAACGCTTTTGTGCAACAGTGTATTTTAAAATAAAAGAACGATTTGAAGTACTTCATCGCATGCAGAACTACCTGGAAGCAAAATGTCTCCGATTCGTAGAATTTCGGAGAGAATTCCGCTCCGACAGTTACCTCGATAGGGCCGAATATACAATCAGTGAGGTTAGGTTAGTTTAAGGTGGCTATCGGAAGTTTTCCAACACACTTAGACCAAATTTGGTCCGTTGTGATACCACATGGATCAGTTGATCTATCTCACTCATTGAACCAGTTAGAGCTTCGAATGAAGCGTAGGAGACAAGTGATGTCGGAGTTTATTAGATCGCTGGGATCATTGAAGAAGAAGTTTCCAAGGTGGAGTTTCCGTCTTTGTGACAGGACGGGACAGGTGCAAAGAAGATGAGAGATTATCTCTTCTTCCTCTTCGTCCATGCAACTCCTGCAAAAATTATTTGCAGGGGCTCCAAGTCGAAGTGCATGCCTACCTATTAAGCAGTGTCCAGTCAAGACACCTATAACGTAGCCAATATGCAATCTACTCAGGGAGATCAATTGTTTAGAGCGCTTGGCACTTAGGCCAAATTAGTTTTGTCGCTGAACAGGTGCTGATGTTATTCCATCTGTAATTTGCTCTTTCTATAGTATCTTGCTTCAGCATAAGTTTGCATGTAGCCAAAGGCATACCTACACTAGATTGTGAGTTCGTCGGCTTTGCAATTTCCTGGAATGTCTCTATGGCCCGGCACCCAGCAAAGGTGAATATTGAACTGTGTGGCCATCCCCGTAAGAGATGATCGACATTTAGTGAACAAGCAAGGGTTTGTGGTTAACGTTTTAAGAAATTGCAAGTGTGGCTATTTTAATGTCCACGACTGTATATAATAAAAATTATTAATGTAAACATTTAGAATCATAGTGGGGTGCAAAAAAAAATTTTTGCAGTTTGTGGAATGGAAAATATAAAAATAATAAAGAAAAAATTGTAAAATTGAAAAAAGGTGTCCATTAAAAATGCTACCTGGACATAAAAAAAAAATACAGACATAGAAACACTGGCTTTTTCTTAAAATAAAATAACAAAAAAATGTGCCCTATAGCAAATTTTAACTGTTATCGACAATATTGTTAAGGCTGAGCCAAAATAAAATCGCATGTAATAAGACTGTGTGAACTAAGGCTGAGATTGATTTTGTATGGTTCAAAATCGCGGTCTTATTTCATTTTGAAAGCGAAATAAGGTCGCTATTAAAAAATGAAATATGAGCACGCGGCCTAAATAAGGCCGTAACAGTTTTAATGAAATGTCATACTTTTTTTAGCTTCGTGAAAAAATCGTTTTATTGAATCGCAGTCTAATTGCATTTTTTTTAATCAAATGAGACCTTACTTCATTCCTAAAATGAAATAAGACCGAGCGGCTTAACATTTCAACATTTTCGTTTCTTAATAATCTCAAATTTCATAAAACAGCATCCAACATATACATATATGCATGTAGCAATATGAACCTAAAATCAGAATTAAATATTTTAAATGAAACAACATTTTTAGCATCATTTTATTGCTCTTTTTATTATTTCTTATTTGTAGTAATTATGTTCTATAATATTAAATATAATAAATTTTAAAATAAGGATGATAATAGTAATAAGTTTAACCAACATAATATTTTTTTTTTTAATATTTAAACATTAATAATTTCTAAACTTAGATGAATAAAATATACATGACCTCATCTTCCTGAGATTTATATTTTTTTAAGTTAAATTAAAATACAGTAAAAAATAATAAAACAAATTAAATACTAAAGTAGCAATCTGCAACGAAACAACCATATTTTTTTAGGGAAAAAAATAAAAAAAAAATCTCATTGGGAACGGAGAAAAGGCAGATGCGACATTGATTACAAAAACAAACAAATCGCAAAATAATTTCATATTTTCTTTCATTATTCGTATTTATATTATTTTTGAAACTGTCTGCTCATATTTTTTTTATTACTTAACAATAATACAGAAATATATGTGTTTCTTTTTAATCTATCATTTTTTATTTTGTAGTTTCTATATAATATACAACGACAAGGACCGAGAAATTCAAACGTTTTTTCTTTTGAAATAATAATTCCCAACAAATTTGTTTATACACTCACTTGTGGGTTAAATTATTTGCAAAAAAAAAATTGATAAGAAAAACTAAACTTTTTAAAATAATTTAGCCCATATGGAATCTCTCGATCAACAAAACCAATGTGACAAGCTTTAAATGGCGTTTTGTCCTTTTCAATTATAATTTTTTTTTTTGATTTGAATAGAACATCACGATCCATCTACTTGCTTGTCGCCCATCTTTTCCAGACGTGAATTAAATTTATGTATATATATTGAAGCGGTACTTAATTTAAAATTTAAATATTAAATTAAAAAAGCATTTTTTCTATATAATAAATATTTAATTACGAGTATATATTTATATGTCTACTTGTAGACATTCTTACACATCCAAGAAACAGAGACAGGTATATAGAGAAATAGAGAAATATATAAGTTTTACTTTTGGCAAACACTGGTGTTGATATATAGTATAATATATTTTTAATAATATATATAAATAATCACATAAATAATCATTAAATTTTGTACATATATTAATATGCATATTGTATTTTGTCTGGAAAACGGTGAGGTACATTCGTCTAAATTTTACCTTAGACAAAAGTCCAACATCAATTTTGCGAATATTCAAAATTCAATCGTTCTGACTAGAATTTTAGAACATCACTTGTCATGTATATTATATTTAATACCTATTATATGTTTTCGTAATGTTAACGTGCTTTTTTTAAATACAAGTTATTATTGTTTTTATTTTAGCTGCAAAATATACCAATACCCAAAATAAAGAATTAAGGGAACACAAGTGCTGTTTTTTCTTTTTGTTAGATTAGTTTTTTTTTTTTTTTTATAAAAATTGGACGGGGGAGACAGTGTTAGAAAGATAATTTATCAATGATGTGGGAAATCCTTCGGTTTAATTTTAAATACAAATATCTAAACTATTTTTATTTAAATTTAATTTTATCATTTTTAAGTTGTAAAAAAATTACTGAAACTAAAAAAAATAAAAATATAAAGCGATAGCTGGTAAAATTATTGTTATTGTTTCATATAACCCCACACTGTTTTCTTTACAAGTAAAAACAGAACCATAAATGGAGAGGAGGGTTTCCATAACGCCATAATATAATTAGATAAAAGAACTTACGGTGTATAAAAAATAATTCCAAGTTGAAGTGACTTCTTGCAGCAAAACCGTTAGAAACTATGTAGTTAGAAGGAATAAAAAAATGATAAAGGATTTTACTTTTATATCTTGAAATCCCAAAGGGGTCTCTATTGGAAGCTAGTGCACAAAGAAAATATTGCTGCTCAGAGAAGGAACCGATTTTACACCTCTTTGAGTTAGAAAAAGAACCGAATTCACACCTTTAAGTTAGTACTTAGTAGGTCAAGTTTCCATATTTGTCGTAAAGGTTGAAAAGTTACAAAATATTAAATTCAAGGATTTACCACCCATCAATAAAAAAAAGGAATAAAATATATGTAAATAAATACCCAACATGGTGTGACAAATAGCAAAGAGTGGGAGACACAAATTATATTTTTCGTATAATAAATAATAAAACAATCCATTCCCTAAATATTTTTTACTTCTAAGTCTACACAATTAAAAGAAATCGGGGAATACCTTTCCAAAGAATGCCCGTTCTTCTGAAAACAATTCTGTTTTATTTTCTTGAACAATTAATACAAATTAAGAAGCGTGCAATTGCAACAGAAAATATTTTTATTTCACTTTATATGTAAGTTCGAACACGGCTGTATTTTTTATTTTTGTTTTCTCAAAAAAAAAAAAAAAAACAAGCAATAAATTTATCAAACTGAATTCTTTTGTTCATTTATACAATTTAATAATAATAAAAAAATTTTAATATATTAGTGAAAACATTTAATTGTAGAAAAGTATAATATGATAAATCAATTTTTGTGTATGCTTAGCTGTTCCTTTTTATTTGTCTCCTCGTTTTTTCATAGAATCATTTCGCCGTTAAATTTTTTTTTTGGAAAAAAAATTACATTACAAAATAATTAAAAATGCAAATGATTGTATTTGTTGTAGAAAAAATGTAGGTACTTACAATAATATTATTTTGTATGCGACGATGGTGTGACAAAAAAATTATTACGTAAAATAATATTATCTTGTTTTAAAAAAATATCTTACCTTGCATTTTCACGAAAAAAAATAATAAACTATTGAAATGTTTAAATGGGTATTATACTAGTAAAATTAAACCTTCACCAAGTTTTTTTGCATTAGTTGAGGCGTGTCGGCAAGCAGTTTTTGGAAAATATCATAAACGAAATGTTTGATAAGGAACTTTAATGTCGTTTTCAATTGGCAATCTGGAAGCAGAAAAAAGCATTCTGAATGCGTTCAATTGGGCAAAAGTGACAGTTCTGATTCTAAAAAAAAGAAAATTTCCCTTCTGGATTTGAAATCAGAAGCAAAAACAGAATCACTCACACATTCATTCCTCCATGTTTACAAGCGAAAAAACAAATGAAATTTGACACATATAGTATGTAACACATGTTACACTTACTAATACAGTCACAATTGGGATTCCGAATCTAAAGCCAATTCCGGATTGCTAATTGAAAACGACATAAGAATCGGTCAATGTCTCTGATGAATTTGACAGATGCGAAATTTTAAATTGGTGTTTTTTTTTTTTTATTTTTAGAGAGGTAATAGCTCATATTTCGATATTTAAAGTGTAATATTAATTACAAAATGGTTCCTTTTTATAAACATATCAAACACAATGCCGGTTAATTTCCTACATCCTATCACTGAGCACCTAATGCTTGGGTGGATGTTTTTTGAGGGAAATGGAAAACCAATGCTGTCTTCCCAAGTGATAAAAGTTAAAATATATTGAATCTATCATTACTAGTGTTATGATGAGCTCATCATTCACCAAATAATTACGAGCATTAAGAAATAATTTTTTTAGAAAATGTACCTTGAATATTTTTTTTAAATTGTAAAGCTTGCAAGCGTTATTTTTTTTTTACTTAAGTGCTTCTAAACAAACAAACCTTAAGTTTAAATTGTGGAAGGTAATAGGGGTGAAGAGTGTCTCGACAGAAAATTTTAGGGCAAACAAGGCGCTTATTTCTCTTGACGTCAAGCGGTTCACTCTGCTTATAAAGTTTTAGAAATTTACGATGGTAGTTCTAGACATTACCGGACAGTTGGAATAATAAGAAATGAAATCAGAGACACAGGCGATGCTGTTTTCTGGCTTCATTTAATACAGTTTTAATTTTTCAAGCTATTATAGCTCGGTTAAATTTTACGTACGCCGATGTACGTCCGATTTTTTTAATTGAGCAAGAGCTCAGTGCATTGCGGCAAGGGAAGCTGGCCGTTCTAGAATATTATGACGAGATTGAAATAAAGCTCACCCTCCTTACAAACAAGACCAATATGTCATATGACAGTACATTAGTCATTGCATTTAACGAAAAGTACAGAAAAGACACCTTCAGGGTTTTCATATCTGATTATCACGGTCAAATTAATAAGCAGGACAAAAATCCATATTTAAACAATGAACAAAGTTATGATAATAAGAATCAATTTGAACTTAACAGTTCTAAAGTCCCCAGCAGTCGAGTTGTGAAAAAATGGATGTCGATCGAACATCTTCACGATTACGGCAATTTAATACTCAACAAAAAAAATAGTAACGATACCTATGATCAAGGGCAAGAACAGAGGAATAAAAGGCTATGTAGCTCTCAAAGACAGTCAGGACAGTGTCGCCAAAAAATAAATTACTCGTACGTTTGGAGGGAAATCCCCCACGGAATAATGAAAGTGACTATACAACCACTGTTCCGTTGCAGGCAGGTATCTTGCCGTAAAACACCAACATCGTTGCCACGATTTCACATCAATAGATAGTCCACTTACTAATTTATTAAACGGTGAGAATGGGAAAATAAGTGCTAATCAATCAAAAAAAAAAAAAAATATAATTAAATTAAAGGAGAACTCCAAGCGTTTAATAAATTGAAAGACATTTTAGTTCCAGAATACGCTTTGTTTATGATTGGTTTTATAGTACGCACCTAACAAATCGTAACTAAGTGGCCAGGATGATAGATCTCAGAATCGGTACTCCCCAAGGTTCTGCTTAAGATCCCATGTTCTTACAGCCATTTAAAGGAAAACTGATGATAGTGCTTTTTCGCAATCAAATAACCACTTTGACACCTTTGTCAGTATGAGTTACGACTAAGAGATTCTGCACCACTGGTGAGTCTGGCAGGACTAAATTCATGTTTTTTTTTAATTGATCCCGAAGGCTTTTCCTTAACTAATGATCATGCACCTAACTGTTATGGGATTCAAGTCTGTTCACAATACACAAATCGATGTTTGAGAAATTGTTCAGTAAATCAGTAATGTTGAAATTTATTGCTTATTTTAAAGTCAATTAAAAGAAATGTATAGGTAAAGGGTGGTTAAATTTCAAGGGCCGATGTTGAATGTGAACCACACCTAAACGCCAAGTTTTTTTCCGAATTTTATTTGACATTTCTCTATTTCAGACTTACTCAATTTGAACCATGGAGAGATACACAATCCAACAACGTGTTAAAGTTATCCAGACTTATTATGAAAATGGGCGTTCAAATCAAAATGCATATCGTGCACTTCGTGATTTTTTTGGTCAATTTGATCGTCCAAATGTGCGTACAATCGCAAAAATCGTGGAAAAATTCGAGCAAACCGGGTCTGTAGAAGATGTGAGAACACCAGTGCATGCTCGTACAGCTCGTACTGCAGAAAATATTGCTGCTGTTCGCGATAGTGTGGCTGAAGAGCCGTCCACCTCAACTCGTCGTCGTGCCCAACAATTGCACCTCTCACGCTCGTCGTTGATGAACATTATGCATAAAGACTTGCATTTACACGCTTACAAGGTGCAATTGGCTCAAGAACTAAAGCCTCTTGACCATTCCAAACGTCGTGAATGGGCAGCATGGTGGCAAGAAATGGCAACAGTGGATGATCAATTTTCGAAGAAAATCATCTTCAGTGATGAGGCACATTTTCACCTCAGTGGATTCGTCAATAAACAGAATTGCCGCATTTGGGCGAATGAGAATTCAAGAGTGATTGTCGAAAAACCAATGCACCCACAAAGGGTGACTGTTTGGTCCGGTTTATGGGCTGGCGGCATCATCGGGCCGTATTTTTTCCAAAATGAGGCCGGTCAGGCAGTTACTGTGAATGGTGTTCGCTATCGTGAGATGATAACGAACTTTTTATGGCCCGAATTGGAAGATATGGATGTGGACGATATGTGGTTTCAGCAGGACGGTGCCACTTGCCACACAGCTAACGAAACAATGGCTCTTTTGCGCAACAAATTCAATGGCCGTGTTATCTCCGTAATGGCGATGTCAATTGGCCGCCAAGATCATGTGATTTGACACCGTTGGACTTTTTTCTTTGGGGTTATTTGAAAGAAAAGGTGTACGTCCATAAGCCAGCAACAATTCAAGAGCTAAAGGATGAGATAATTCGACACATTAACGGCATAGAACCTCCATTATGCCTCAGGGTCATCGAAAATTTGGACCATCGGATGGAGGTGTGCCGCCGTGGTCGCGGCGCCCATTTGGCCGATATTTTGTTCCATACATAATTGAGTAATACCAATATATCATAATAAAATAAAATTACAATAATTTCCTAAATAGTTTGTGTTTTATTCAAAATCAACATCGGCCCTTGAAATTTAACCACCCTTTATCTACCAATTTTTTGATTTTAGTGTTATTTTTGTTAGGAGAATTTTTTTTTAATTACAGCAAAAAATTAAATCTTTATCAATTTTTGTATAGAAAACAAATTTTCGATCTTATTTTTGTTTATTTAAATTTTCCCTAATTAACAGTATTAAAAAAAAGACATTTAATTTTAAATAATCTCATACTTCATACATAACATTTTAAGGACAGAAGGGAGTAACGATTAGAGCACATTCTTATATTTTTTGGCCTCACGCTGAATAAAATTTCGCTGGAAATTATAAACTCCTTTTTCGCGAAAAAAAGAGCATACATTGCATTAGGGTGTTCTTATTTTTCAACCATGGAAAAGTAACCGAACACGTATTTTTTTAGATTGCCACGTTTTAAGGTTTGAGAAAATACACAGCTGACAACAAAATTAAATTTGTTTTTGTTTTCCAACACAAAACAATACTTTTCCAAAAGGTTTTGATTAGCTGAAATTGAATCCGAAATGGGAAATTTATCTCAGGTGATATTTCCCTTTAGAAATCTCAAAAATCAAAATCCTGAAAATTCATCTTTTGAAATTTTTCATTCGCTGGTAGCGAACTTGACAAATGCGAAAAAAAAATTATTAATGCGTGGTTTTTTGTATGGTTTAGAATTGGATAGAAATGAAGGTCAACAAAAGTCATACAATTTTGTTTGGCAAAAACCACAATTTTTGATAAAACACAACTAATTGATAAAACCTCCCAAATTCTGGAATTCAAAATGAAAAAAATAACCATGCAAGTTATTATTGCTTGGCGAGTCGGTTGGCTTACGATTAGATTTTAATTCAGGATATTAGTTTTTAAATAAAATAATAATATAATAAAATATAGTGTTTAACTAAACATGATCCACTCATCGATATCATTGACATTTGTTAAGGTCAACAAAGTTTTTGTTACATAAAACCAAAATCAAATTTTCCGAAGATTGTGGTGAGTTAGAATCCGTTCTCAAATTTAAAAGGTTACGACGCAGATTAATGTTTTTTTGAAAAAAAAATCAATGATTCCTGAAAGAATTATTTAAGAATAATACTTAAATGGTGTACGAGTATTATGCCAAAAAACTCACACATTTAAGTTACGAATTTCTCTGCGAGAAAAAGTGATTGAAACATTTAAACTGATTTTTGAAGAAGATTAAATTTTTTTGAGAATTATTAAGAATTTGGGTGTAAAACATTAGTTCGTATTGTAATATTACTCCAAAAGATTTTTTGAATTTTCTGACATTAGATTCGATTTTACCACGGAAGCTTTGAAAAATTGTAGGTGCAAAATTCTGCCGCGCTTTTATTCACATTTTATTAATTTTAAACGCGATTATTACAAAAACTTGAAGTGCTGGAATCTTTCTTATCTTTCAGATTCGGATTCAGCACAGTAACTCTATTGTTTTGAATGCTGAAGAAAAACTGTTACGCTATAATCTCCAACACCCATTCTACTTAAATATTTGTTTATATTCAACTGAATAGAAAGAAAATTCATTGATCTAAATAAATAAAAAAAAAACAACTAACGAATGACAACAATTTTGTATACTTGTGCAAACACACAATAAAGCCCAGGGGAGTTATATAGAAAGTATATACGCAAGTAGCAGGGAATATACACAATAATTTACCTATAAAAGATGTTTTCCATGAATATTTATGCAGTATATATTAAACAACTTTAAGCCAACAAATACATGAGAGTTAAATGCACTTCTGATAATGATAAAACAAAAAATATAAATGAATAAAATAACAGGAAAAAGGTCAGCACAACAAAATAAAAATTAGAATTTAAAAAAAATTACAAACAATAAAATAGAGAAATCCTTACCAGACAGTTATTTTTTTTTTAAATAATTTCATAAAAATTGTGTTTAATTTTCATTGAAGAAAAATATGAAAATTGGGTGGAAAAACTTTATTATTTCTTTCGACATACCAGCTGTAGTAGTACGTACTGTCAAGCATGTGTGATGTGAAGAGGAGTAGCAGGAGAAAATTAACAAAAAACGCCCTCAAAAAATTTTCTATGCGTAGGAAAATCGTTTGACCTGTTAAGAATTCATTAGAAAAAAAAGAGTATAACAGTGATATTTATCAGAAAATTAATAATTCTTATTTTCTTATAAACTAACTGCTAAATGTACTACTTAAAAAAAATGATTAAATTAAATATCTGGATGCTAATATTTTTAACTTTTTGTTTTTAAATATTTACAATCAAATTAGTTAACTTTTTATTTGTAATTATACTGTTAAGAGTGTGCTAGAAAGCTTGCTGAATTACATACATCATTAAAATAAATTAACTGCTACTTTGCTTTGCACGAAACTAACATATCAGAAAACTTATCTGCTTTTTTTTCTGTTGTATTTTAAAACAGAAAAACATTTCCTCTATTTATAATTTTTGTCAATCTATATGGAAGATTTTATTTAACATGACTGTTTAAAAAAATGCATACATTCTTTAAAATTATGTAACTAAAAGCAAAACAAAATAGTAGAATGATAAAATTGAGAGTAGAACGAAAAACTAAGAGGAATATTATTAATTTGCTTTTTTGTTGTTTCGCTTGCTTGTTTTTTTATATAATGTATGCTGTTTTTATTTTTATTTTGGTTTTTTTTTTTTTAATTTAACATTACTGTGACTAATTTATTTATTTTTAAATAAATATGTATGTTTTGAATATTAAGAAGAAAAATCTTTTTCACTTGCTTTCTGTTACTCCAGTTTTATTGTTTTGTATCATCCGGGTTTTGTTATTGTTGCTTGTACAGATAGCTAGATGTCGGTATATGACAAGTATTATATGTTGGTAATATTTGTTGCTGTACTCATCCATCCGGGTAAATAACTGGCATTGGCAAATTCAATATGGGAGCCAAACAAATTGGCCCCTGAGGAGTGGATCACCGAAATCGCGGCTGCATCATTTGGAGCATTGGATGGCCCGGTAACATAACACCCATTCCAGGGACTCCCATACCTGGGACAGGTGCTAACAAACCTATAATCGCCCAATAAAAGAAAGATAAAAATAAATCAAAATAATTAATATTTGGAAAGTACCGTTTATATACAAAAATGTGGGTAATAAATAAAATAAATTAAGAAAACTTAAAACAAAATGGTTCTCTTTTTCAGATGCATTGCATTAATTTATATTTATTTTATAATATATATATATAGTAAACGATTTATTTGACAAAAAATAAAGTGTTTAAATATTACTGATCATATTTAAATCATTAAACTAATAAACGCAACGTACGAATAAAAATTAAACAAAAAAAAAAAAAAAAAAAAACATTCAAAAACAATACATTTTTAAATAAATCATAATTCTGTACATTATTTTGTACGCTGTTGAAAGCACAGCACTTGCAAATAGAAAAAAAAATAATTTGCAACAGGAAAAGTACAGCAACGAGATATATACTTTAAAAAAATACATATAGAAAATTAATTATTTGTATTATTTAATATTGCGGAGATTTAAAAAATAAATATGATCAATGCTTAATTTGTTTTGTATAATAATAACAATAGTAGTTATATTTTTTTGGAAAAAAAACTAATTTAAAAAAAATTAAATAAATAAATTCTGGTTTATACCTGTTTGATAAACCAGATACATGATAAGTGTGTTATAATAAATTAATGTAAGATATAAAAAAATGTTATTTTTTTGGAAATAAACTATAGGGAAACAAAAACCAACATGAGTTTAAAGAAATAGTACATTTTTGGACTCAATTTTTTTTAAACTTAATTTATTTCGAAAGCAAATATTTTTGATTAAATATATGTAATAACAATAGCTGCTAGTAATGATAAATTAAAAAAATAACAGTCTAACGTTAACAAAAACTTGAAAGTGTGCAATTTGAAGTACGAAATTATATTTGAAGCAAAAATATCAATTAAGCTCATCTTTTTAAAATATTTTTATGGCATAAGGTACAAATGAATTTTGTATTCCTTTTTATCGTTTAAAATAAATAAAACTTTATAAACATTTTTCATGTGCCTATTTACCTTATGATGTCTACTACTTCACATTATTTATGTATTTATGAACTTTTACAATGAATTGTAATTTAAGGGTCGGTTTATAAGAATGTTGAAAAACACATATGTTTATTTCATATATTTTAAGAGTAGCTACGTGGTGTATTAATATTGTTTTGTTACTTCGTGTGAGTTAGGTTATGAAATTCGTGTAATAAAAAGATACTACATAATGTCCATTACAATAAACCGACATGAATATAAAAAAACTAAACGCTTTTGTGTTACAAGAGAAAATGCATATTTGGGTTAGTAAGCCCGCGTAAATATTAATACTACTTTTATCGGTAATTGCCGTTCAATCAATGATTTCTTGCACTTTTGGTTTGTTCGTGTTCATACTTGATTAAGTTCCTCCTATTTACAGTTCTTTTGGGAAAAAAATATAAGTTTGGGAATAAAAATAATTTCGTCAGTAAAATTTATCTAACAAACTTCATTTTTGTTATTAATATTAATTAAAGAATTATTGGCTTCAAAATGTCCTTGTACAAATTTACATAATTTCTGATGTTTCGTGTACAGGAAAAATAACTGCATTCGAAAAACAGCCCCGAAACCACAACAAAGCTACATCTTGATTTTTAAGTATGGGGTACATTTTTTTAATTTAATTTATTTAATTTTAATTTTTAATTTAATTTATTTAATTTAATTTTAATTGAATCAAAAATAAATCCTTACATAGTAAAACACACAATATCTAATTTCTATTTGGTGAAATTGAAAAAGACGGGCTTAAATAATGATTGTGCTTCAAATTGGTTTCATTTTGAATTTAGAGTACATGTGAATTACATCTTTTCTGTCATAGATTCATTGTTTTAACGATATAAGTGCATAGAAACTAAAAATTATTAATACAATTCTAAAATCCGATTAAGATTAGTAATAAAATAAGCTTGTAATTAAAAAAGAACCAAACTAACTATGCACCTAACTTATACCCTCTTTAAATAAACCTAGATAGAACATGTTATTTCCGAATTTACAAAGGATAAAAATCGTTTTTCAAAAAAAAAAAATCGATTTATCTTCTTTAGTTACTATTTTTATTTAAATACAGTAGAGTCGGATCATCTTCCGTTTGAAAACACAATGCAAAAAAAAAGGAGGAGAAAGAGAGAGAAAGCAAAGGAGGTCAAAGGAACACAAAGATGATAAGAGGAGATGATACAGGAATTATATAAAAGAATGCGAGGATTAAAATTGGAGTAGATGTGGGGGGGGGGGGGGGGGGAAAGATTATTAACAGATAGATTAAACGAATTCTGGAGATAAGGAGAAAAAAAGGAAAACTATGACATGGAGAAGAATTGTGTTAGCTCCAGATATATTAAGAAGAGTATCAATATCGACACCTTAATGTAAAAAAGTGCTATGTCCATTTTGTTTGGAGAAAGTTGCATTAATGAAAATGTAAGAAACAGTGGTTAAAGAATAATTTATTTTTATTATTAAACCGTCAAAAAATTAACAAAAAACTTTTATGCTTCAAGTTACATGTTACATGGTGTATACCAACATTTAGCTTGGTTCCATTTTTTCGAAATAAATTCTAATTTTGCTGCACTAACTACCGAAACTAAGCACCACAATCGAAAATTTTATTGCCATCACACGTACCCCAATTTTTTTTGTGAATTACAAAACGCTAAACCCAAACTATATTGCAAATATTTATTGTGTATATAGAAAACTACAAGTTTTGTTTTTATATATAATTACATAAATGTTAATAATAATATTTAAAAAAAAAAAATACGCAAAACCAACTACGTTAATGCATTGTTTGAAAAGAAAACATAAAAAAATAAGTAAACAGAAAAATTAAACCAATATATTTTTAAAATGTTTAAAACGATTATGTATTAATACTTTTTTTCTTATTTTAATACGATATAATATCAATTAGAAAGAAAGCAACAGGTATAAAATATTTATCCAATCACCTCGAATCTTTTTTATTTTGCTATTTTACTCAACTTAAGATTAGTTTACTGAAATAATGAAAGAAATATAATATATTTGTTGGTTTTTTTACTGTTCTGAAAATGTATTTGAGAGCTTTTATAAGTTAATATTATAATAATTTTATAATGTTTAAGTTATCTTTTAAACAGAACTTCGGTCACGTGTATTTGAGATTTGTTTAATATATTATTTTTCATAAAAAATTTAATCAAAATAAAAATTGAGGTATTAGATTTTTTTTTCTAATTAATAAAAAAAAATATGGGGTGTTCATTATAGTCCAATTGCTAGATAAGAACCCTGCGTTTAAAGTTCATTTTGAGATCTATTCTTTTTAAAAACTTAAATATAAGGCAATTCTTAAAGAAAGTATCTTTCCAGTTTTATTTAGAAACAATTTCTTAATTTTACTTTTATCATGATACGATTGGCAAAGTGCTTTTAATCTTGTTTTTTTAATTCTGATAGCCGTGCTTTAGAACCCCAAATCGGTTGCGACAAACACAAATTCAGTATTATTCAAAAGTAAATATTATTGCTCTGAAAAAAATGTTCACATGTGAACAGCAAAAAATTATTGAATCTCGCAAAATACAATTGGTTTTTTTACCACACGTGGCAACGGTAAGATAACATTTTCTACCATACACATATTTTGAAGTTTCGGAGAACTGACTAGTTTAAGTTCAGTCTACTAACACAGTCTTCACGTTTGTTCTTTGTTTTGTGGTCGAAAATCCATTTTCGTGTTTTAAATTGCAAGGAAAGACTGTACTGGACATAAATTAAATTATATACTATATAAATACATATGTACCTATTTTTTTTTTCATTTTAGTTCAAAGGAAGTCAGTTTTAGTTCATAATTTACGTCTTTAACACCAAAAATCTAAAAACCTAAATTCATTTTGGTACACCTTGAGTCGATTATCAGTTCTGAGATATGTATAAGGTCCAGATAAAATTAAAATAATATTTAAATTCGAAATGTTATTTTTTGTTCAACAATCTACATATATATATCTTTTCAAAAGCTATGTATGTAAAAATATGTAAAAAAAAAAAGTTAATACGGTATAAATTAATAAAGTAGGATAAAGTAGGAAAGTAGGTTTTTTTCAGTGTATTTATTATCGAGCAATAAATCCATAAGGAAAAATTAGGTCAAAAGTTCAGAAAAAGCTGAGTTTTTGTGGAGAACTTTATTTTAATTCAGCCCATTATAAATGGGCTCATTGTTATCTCTTTTGCTTGTATGTACATCAATGTAATAATTTTGATTTCAATATTCGATTCCCCTATCAAATTAAAATTGAAAACAAAAAACCGGATGGTTGCAGGACTTCGTTATAAGAATATAAAGAGTCGGTTTAATTGGCGAATTAAAAAATTCAATTTGATGGATTTTCATCTTTTAAGAATGTTAAGATTCTTCTAGTTTGAAAAAAATCAAAAATATGTTGGCTTTTTTGATTGCAAGGTGTCATACGGCCTCATAAATTGATTTAATGGTGAACTTCTAGAATGAATTATGAAAACCAGAAACTAATAAAATTTCAATTTAATTATACAGATTAAATCAAAGAATATTGGCTTATAAAGAAATGCAAATTGTAAACCTAGAATATATGGCTTTGAATTTATATTCTCTACTCACCAAAATGAGTGAAACTATTGTTAAATCAAAATATGTATTTTTAAAACATTAAACCAGCAAAACATTATGTTTAGCAGTGTTAATATGATTAATATATAATATAAAAATGAAACAAGGGATAAATAGATGTTTTTTTTTTTGCTTTAAATTCTAAGGTACATAAAAAGATGAAAAAAAATGTTAAGAACTTTCTAATTATTTTAAACAAAAAAACACTAAAAAAATTTGCTAACTATATTTTTATTGCCATGCAGTTGTTAATATAAGCTAGTAATGTGAACACTAAACAAAAAAAACTCAATACATAATTTATAATTTTTAAAACATACTTTTATCTTCTCGGTAATATTTTTATGAATGCATCAGGAATTCATTTTTTATAACAAAAACGAAACTATAAAAAGTGAAAAAATAATGTTAATTATTAAGATAACAGCCGATTTACATGAAATTTCTTTTTCTTACTTACTGGCAGTTAAACAAAAAACAAATAAATTGTTTTATTTTATTTTAGTTTCATTTTAGGAAAAAAAAGAAGACAACGAAAAAATAATAAAAGCAGGAAAAAAAGAGAACTTTTTTAAGTGTTATACGTTTTTTTATTTAAATTTTGTATAGCTTATATTAAATAATAATACTTTTTTAAGAACTGGCTAATGTACAGTTGATATCTGTGTCAATGTTTTTTTTTCTTTACTTTAAATCTACTCTTTATCGATATGGTCTGACGGGAAATAACCTAAATAGTAGATAAAATTTGATATTGGTCTTTCTTTCCTACTACTACGACACCTTTAACACTTCGATCGCCTATTGCTGGGACGTATGTATGATTTAAATATTATATAATTTATATGAAAATATAAATTAAAATTTAAGTACTTTTAAAAGTTCAGTTATAAGCCCTACTAGCTATCGCTGTATTTAAAATTTAACTATCTATAGATACATTTAATATATTTATGTACTTGTCATAAATAATAATAATAATAATCGAAGGTTTTTATTTTCTATAATGAATTGGAACCACTAAAAATGATCGAAGTGGAAAGCTATGTATATATTGTGCGCACATATGCATATGCTTTCACTTTTCTTGCTAAATGGCTTTTATCATTTTTTAGTTATTTTCCTAAAACACAGACTATGGACTAATTTCTTCTTTTAAAATTTCATTATTGAAGAAAATTTGAATGATAAAAATAGGACATCTGAAAAATAATTCTACTTAAATTAAGAAAATATAATCATATCTCAACTGAATTTTATACTAAATTAAAAAGTATTTTGGTGAGTAATGAACATGGCGAGAGTCCAAATATTTTTATATATCCTCAAAAACAGTGAATCTCGTTGTCCTTTCAAGCATATACTATACATACACATGTAGCTTCAGTTCGAGTCATATATACAGTAATGTATGTACATATATTATAGCAATGAAACATCGATTTAAAACAAATTTCAACGATCATTACTTTAAAGCTTAAAGGTTTACTTGAAAACAACTTTTAATTCATTCTATGAAAAATAATTATTGGACTTAGAAAATAGAGATTTCAAGAAACTCTTGTTTGAATTATTTGACGAAGCAAGTAACATGGTAACTCCCCAACTTTCGGCTTTCTTACAGAATTGTTCTTTCTAACTGATCTAATTTTCTATAATTCGAAGGTATTAATTCTAGATGATTAATTTATTTTTTACACAAGATATTTTTTAAAGTACATTTTATTGATTATCATTTCAGTAGCATTTGTTTTACATTTAAAATTCAAAATAAAAAAAAAATAAACATGCAAATAAAAATTAAGTTGAAAACACGTTTTTTTTGTAAATATAAGGGAAAATTAAACTTTACTAATTGAAAATTTAATTAAATATGTTTACACCTGATGCCTGAAATCAATATGTGTTATGAACATAAAAACAACACAAAAAAAATCGACTAATGTTTATGACAACGTAAGATGATAATTTCTTTATTTTACATAAGATAGGTTTTGAGTACAAAACAGTACAGAAGGTTAAAAAAAAATTAATTGTATGTGCGTCGACGTTTCGTTGGGTATTTCCTTTGATAGCTTATGCATTTTTTTTTTAAATTTTACTAAATTATCTTATTTTTGTTTTTCTTTATTATAATTATTTTTTAAATATAATATAATATTTTAAGCAAAATAAATGTGTTCTTTCTTGACGTTGTTATTGTCTTTGGACTTGGAATGTTGTGGGAGTGCGTGTCATTTGTCTATTGATAGTAATTAAAATTGTTGAACCTACCTGCAGGCATTCCACCCATGCCAGGTGGTCCAGGTCGCATCATATTTCCACTAATCAATTGTCCGTGTGGTCCAATTCCCATAGTTGGGCGCATCATAGGTTGAACTAATTGCATTCCTGGACCCATTTGTACCTTAAGTGAAAAAACAAAAATATTATGTTAGAAGGTGTTTGTTTCGTATTATTTATATTTTTATACATATTTAATGAAAAATTGAATTAATAAATAATATTCGAACGTTACTAGGTTTACAACAATTGATTAATAAAAAAAGCTTTACTAATGTTTTTTTTTATTTTTATTTTGTTGAAAAGGGTTTGAAAAATGTTTGCACGTACTTACAAGTCTTGGAATGTTCACAACATAATGTGTTGTGTATACAAGTTTTTATTGTACTAATCGCTTAGTGGTTTGCGCCTTCCAAATGACTGGAATTGTTTATTGAATTAATTTATGTATTTGTGCATAGATTAATACAAACAAACAAATAATCCAGCATTATATTAATTATTAATTATTCACAGTTAATTCACTAGAGTTGAATCAAAAATAATCTAGCACTAAAAATAAAACAAATACAGGTAGCCCTTATAAAAAAATTGAATAATAATATAAGACCATTGAATAAGTAACATATTTTGAAAAACGGAATAAGGCAATCAACTAAATCATTCATTTTTTTTTAACTGTCAGTTAGTTTTTTTGTGAAGATGGCAGACAAATTTGGTTCTGGAAATCAATCAATAAAAACAAATAATCAATAATCAATCTATTTTGTATATCAAAGCATACAAAAGAAATACTTTTATTTTTTCTTTTTAATTTCGCAAAATTGTTTGTTATTCGGCCAATAGTTTTTTTTTCGACAAATAATCTTTTGGGTTTCATTTATTTCGCAAAATAAATTTTTGGTATCAAATTAAAATTACGCTTAGTTGAATTTAAATGTAAGCTAAATTATACCACATTGTTTAATATTTTCTGTGGTATTAAGATTTAACTTCTTGAGAGACAGATTTTTTTGGGGCTCACTTTTAAACACTAATAGCTTTGAAAAATCAGTAAATATTTTGTTTTTTGTTTTCATATATTATTTAGCTTCATTTCTTAAATTATTTTATTTATAGTTATAACAGTATTTCCAATAGCAACATATTCAATTTTAACACTAATTTAAGGCTTTCTATTAATGTATAACAAGTTAATTTTATTCGAGAAAACATTAAAATATGGCATTATTTGGTATCCAATTGCCTACTACAAGACTGATAATTGTTAATTCACTGCAGCGTATTTGTGAATTAATTATAAAAATGCAAATATTAAAATCTGCTGTATAACAACCCAGTAGGTTTTTTTTTTTATAAAAGAATACATACATATTTTGATATTAATTTAAAGTTTTGAAAAATTAATCCCCAAAACCACCCCAAAAGTAATCACACAGAAAACTGTTATACTTTTAAACGGCATATCAAGTCCATTTTTTTATTTATGATGTATTTTGATCTATTTACTTTTTGATCATGAATTAATAAAGAAAAATGGTTGATTAGAACACAAAACTACTAAAATAACAACTATCCTTTATTCACCTATATTGTATATGTATGTAGTGAAATATGAAAATTTATTTTTCGGTATATGTATGCACATATGAAGTTAGTTATTGTAATTGGTGCAAATATTTTTTTTCTAATTTAAGTGATTTTTTTAGAAGTCAGATAACATTTATTCGCATAGCATTCTTTTTTCCTTTTAGTATAGTATTTATTCCTCTGATAGCTTTATTGTTTATCGAAAACTCGGCTCTTAATGAAATAAAATTTATCAGCCACTTTTGGGTCCTTCTTATCGGATCATGAAGACCTTTCGACCAAGGAAGGAGAACATGTTCTTTAAAAATTATTGTACATATTAGTAGTTATGGCCCTGACATATAAATTGTAAAATCAATATTTTCAACCTCTCATAAAAGATAAAAAAAATAGATAGATTTGTGTTTAATATCGTGAGGCATGCACAAACCCTCAGATTTTAGTTATACACCCCTACATTATATAAATTTGCTGTCAAAATTGAGCATTTATTAGTATTTAGAACATTTATTTGCTCTTTAAAATGCCAGACTATAGTACTTATAGTATAAAAAATTGCATTTTTAAATAAACTTTGTTTATTAAAAATAATAAATCAAATTCAAAGTAGTTTTACAATTTTGGCACTAAGTGTTTTTGAACAAACATTATGATTTCGCACGCGGGCATTCTCGATGGTGAGAGGTGTTGCACTCATTACTAATTTATAAAACTTTTAGTCTTTCTGGCATGTACATAAATGTGTGTGTTGTTTTTTAAAATAATAAAAACAATTATAAGTAATATTCGTCTCATACAAAGTACATGTACATATATATGTATGCAAATTAAATTTATAATTTAACAAATTTTGTATTAATTTTTAAATTTTTAAGGACGAAGATCAAATTCTAGAAAGCTTCAAATAACATTGACTCTGCTTCAAGCTTCACTGGGACCTTTTATATACTGAACTTGAAATTGAACTTCGTTAAACTCGATAGTTCGTGCTAAGCGGATTCAATCTTGATTTTGTGAAGGAAAACCTAGGTCGAGGAGTTGATTTTATCAATGGTTTTAGGGCTAATGACACACAAGTGATATGGCCTGATGTGTGTATTAAAATAAGAAACCTTGAAAAAATGATTGATTTTGAAAAATGCGTCATCTCGAAAACACTTTAATTGCAATTAAGAATTTTTTGCTATTGTACTTGCACTTATAACCAGTATTATTTACTTCAATATTTTACAAGTCGGGTTCTAACCCTTATCTAAAAATTTTTCATGGGAGAGGAGGTAGTCAAAATTTAACCAACTTTTCATTAAAAATATTTACCGTTATACATCTCATTAATGCAACACCTTTCACCAGACAGACGAATACTGGAATTTATTAAAAAATAGCCGTATCAAAATGTATGTTTTTCGATGTTTTTATTTCTAGTACTAATAGCCTTGAATGAATACAAATAGAATTCGACGAATAGAATTGTAACAGATATGGTAATTAGGTAATATAAATACCTTTAATATGAAATACAAAACGAACGGCAAATATGCGAACTTCACCTAACTATCCATCTATCCGTTTATAATTTGTGTGCAAGAGAACTTTTCGTTTGTAAATTCCACCGAAAAATTATAAAGAATTCAACATTAGAGCACAACTATTTTTAACGTTACGATCACACAGCACCCCAATACGACTTTCAAGATCTTTCAAACTCAAAATTATTTGGTCTTAATAAATCTCTAAACTGCAACAACATACCTACATATTCTTTAACAGTTTTTAAAAACGAATTAATCAAACTATAATTAAATTTTTCAAAATTTATAAGGCAAACAAAATTTGAAAAATATCGTCATTAAAACAAAACAATAAAAACAATAGATTTATTTCCATCCCTTGACAATATTATGTGAACAAAATATATAAACAAACAAAATAAATTAATATTCTTTTAAAAATTGGTTTGAGCTAATCTTTTTTCGTTATTCAGTTTCAAAACTAGTGACGAAAAGCACTTTGAAATTTTAGGTCACTTCTATTTGTAGTCATTCAAAGCTAATAGATCGTAGTCAAACTTAAACCTATGGAAATTTGTTTTAACCAAATCGTGCAGTAATACTGTATAATGCAATTTCTAACTCCCTTAGTAAAAGCTGTACAAAGTATTTTGTTCATGATACAAAAAATATTTTTTTATGAAACATACATGTTAAAAATCTTGAATATTCTTAGTTCTTTAATTTTTTTAATAAATAAAATCTATAATCATAATCCATAAGCTAAATTTTAGAATGCAAATGAATGTTTTGAAAAAAAAAAAAAACAAGTAACCTACTTACAGTTTATATGTAGATGTGAAAATAAAAAAAAATTATCGGACTTACAGCACGTGGCAAACCCAACGTAATCTCTGTAAACGAAATATTAAAGCAAAATATTAATTTAAAGACTTACCATTCCAAGGGGCGGACCACCTGGCCTAGCAGCTTGTAATCTTTGCAGCATAACTGCGCGATTAAGATCTTCTAATTGTTTTTGTTGTTGATGTTGATGTTGAGCAACGGCTTGTGCTTGAGCGTGTGCATGCGCCTGAGCCTGGGCATGAGCTTGTGCATGCGCTTGAGCTTGGGCATGAGCTTGTGCCTGTGCTTGGGCATGAGCTACTTGTGCTTGTGCCTGAGCAACTTGAGCTTGAGCTACTGCCGCCATTGCTGCGGCCTATAATTTAAATAAAAGTATTTGTTATAATCCTGAATTTTTTTTTTTGTAAACAAAATACTTCTTGAGCTTTTGAAATTGCTGCTGCTGTAGTACTTCCTATCGTTGTTGAGGTTGATGGTGATTGGGCAGTATTACTGGCACTGGATGGTTTAGGAGTCGTTGCAGTTGAAAGCTTATTCTGATATTTTGGTTTTCGGGCGCGAATTTCTTCTAAACTTAGATCCTCAGGAGGATGAATAATTTTTGAAGTTGTCCCACTAGTCACTATGTTTGGTTTTAGGGTTGGAGGCCCTTCTGTTGTGCTACTTGTAGGTGCACTTGAACCGTTTGGATTATTTGTTGTTGGTGGTGCACTAATTGTAGCATTGCTAAAAAAAAAAAAAATGGTATAGCCATTTTATAAATAAGTGTTTTAATTTATTATTAAAGAGCAATGTTAATCCATTCATTGGGACCAATGCAAAAAGTAAAACTTAATTTCAAAGCTTCGTTTTACATATACATATCATATACATATGTATTAATTTGCAAAAATATACCTTACTAAGATTTAAAAAGAACCTGTGCATTGAAATAATTTTTGTTCTACTAATATAAAATATTCAACAAGAGTTATTGGGTGGTTCGTAAGAACGTAGTAGATGACGCAACTTAAGGAACTCTTTTTAGCTCAAAAAAAAAACGTTTAGAGGAACATTTTTTATCTCGAAAACGGATTTTCTCATAAATTTTTTTTTTTGAAAAGAGTAGCATATAGATAATTTTAATCAAAATTTTGCAAAAATAAATTTGTATTTTTTTACCACTTCAATGATTTGTTTTAATTATCAATTTCACGGATTGACGCCTAAGGAATTTTTTTTAGAAAATTGAATTTCTCGGGAGCATATGTACGTCACACATGATTTAATCACACATTGTATATATAATATTTCTACATATGTATGTTAATACACAAACTTTTCGAATCGACAATTTAATTGATTGGAACTAGGTAGTTGCGACTGCAAGCCAGATTTTTATAAGATCTATTTACATTTGTTATCATTCGGAGTCAGTTATTTCAGATGTTTACTTTTATTAAACTGTGGATCTTTTGTAGCGATAGCGTAATCGAATTGTTTGTACCTTAATTTATATTTTTATATAAACAAAGTGATGGACTGCATATATGCCATATTATTGCATAGACTTTATTTTGTAAGATCGATGAAAATTGTTTATTGATTCTTATCTCGCTGTGACGGCAGATACCAGAGGAAAGGTTTTGGTACTGCTAAATATATTTGTCTAAGTATCAAGTGTAAACAGATTGTTTATGACAGAATAATAAAATCTCATAGGTGTATATTATCAATATGCGAAATATTATTGGGTTATAGATCCGATGTTAGATTTTAAACAAGCAAAATTTTTAAGAACACAAAGTTAACAATATCTGCATTCTTACACTTTCAAATGCTTCGAATTGCAATAACTAAAAATTTTATATTAACTCCACGTAATCACGTTCACCTATGCTTGAAATCTAAAGTCTATCTTTGACTCTCCACTAATCTTTCGCATATTGAATAATACAAAGCCCATGAAAATAATTATTAGTTGGTGTATATCATCCTAACAATTAAAAAAATATATCTCCTTTCTACTTCTTGCTTGAAAATATATATATATTTTATTCAGATATAATTGAATCGGTGTGTTGGAACGATGAAAAAATTATTTTTTTACGGGCAAGATGGATTTAAGCACATAATGTACATACGTATGTATATGTATCCATGTAACAAATACATTTTCCCGATCCGAGTAAACATTCTCTTTTGCACTTTTGCATCAGTAAACGCCCTTTTTTGACTCTTTTTTTCTGGTCATATGAAAGTAAAAATAATTAGATGGTTGAAAATATTCAATATCTTGGAAGTATGTATTGTCTCCACTGCCGGCTGCGTTCGTATCTCTAATGATGAACTTCATGCGAGACAGGGCGGAAAGCCGTTGACTTTATCATATGAAGACGTAAGTGACAGTGAATTGGCAATACGTTTCGAAAGGGTAACGAATCATTGCGAGTCAAGCGATGCAATGGAGCACTTTCACTCAGATAGACCAGGCCGACATAGAAGCACTTGGCGAAGAACGGGCGAGGAGGAATTTGCACAACTAGGGAAGAATTGGAGATGGTAAACGATAGCGTGTAGGAGTAGTAGGGGCCCTGTGTCCCGTAAGGAACGGACGTAATAAGTCTGACGATTTACATAAGTAGGAAACTTTAATTATTTCTTAATTTCTTTGCTAATAGATGGTTCTGTATCTTAGAAAATCTACGACTTGATCTTAGTTTTTAACGGGGTAATGTTGTTTTGTTATTCTCTCGCAAATTCGATGATTTTTAAAATGCAATTACAAAGTCTTCTAAGAGCAATAACGGTCGAAAAGATTTCTTACCAATTGAGCTTTTTTTTAAGGATTAGTGTAGATCTCGCTGAATATAAATATCGACAGAATTTCTAATAGTACGAGTATACTATCCGTTTGCTGATACAAAAATAAAAACGTTTTTTTAAACTACTACTAGTGTCCAAGAAAAACCACGAAGTATACGAAGATTGTATGTGACGGAAAAAATCCCGCACTATCTATACCTTACTTTTATGGATAATGCCTACAAATAAAAGTATAGCTATTATATTTTAGATTGTAGTAAAAGTTAAACTAATTTCATTTTTATGTGTCCCTGGGTGTCTACATGTCATCGCTCGAGAAAACAAGGTGAAATGTTGGGTACATTTATTTTCTTTTAGATTAGGTCATCTACTAATTTTCAAAGTTTTAACAAGCTACTTTAGTTAATGTAAAAGTCTCTTCATAATTTCGAAACTATAACTTAAGAACAACAAAAGTCAAATGGAACAAAACAATATTTCTCAGATGATGTGCTTTTAAACGCATAGTTAGAAAAAAATTGGCTCACCTGTAAGCGGGGAACGTCGGCTTAGGTTGGGATGCTGCCGCACTTGAAACAATGACAGCAGGAAAGAGATTTCTAGTAGGTGGACCCATCATAGCATGTGGTGGCATCATTGGTATTCCACCCGGCCCAATATAAGGAGGCATGCCCATGGGCGCCATCATATGTCCCATCGGATTAAACTGGCCCATCATGTGTGGCATCATATTTGGCATCATCATTGGTGGTGGGCCAGCTAATGAAACTAAACAAATAATATAAAAATTATTTTACAATCATGATTTAATTTTATTCTTAATAATATCAACAAACTAACCTTCAACTTTTTTCTTTGCCACGGGCTCATCGTCATCAGAGTCCGATTTGCCGCCGTTCTTCTGCCGTTCGTGCTCACGTAAATCTTCTGGCGGGATACCATCCATACCGAATATTTCAATTTCTATATTTGATCTATTGGGCAAAGAGTTCGGTACTTTGTCAATTGTCTCCTTGTGCACCTGCATGCAATGAATCGATAACCCAGGGCCTGTATACAGTTTTTTATGGCAAATATGGCATTTAAAATGTTTCGCTTTCTGATGTTGAACTAAAATTTTTTCATCTTCGAATTCTCGATTGCAATACCTTTGATTTCTTTGATTTAAGGAAATAACTTAAAAATTGAGTTTTGTTAAGTATAAAACATAATTTTTAATAAAAATAAGAAAATAGTTTTTAATTGGGTTATGTAAAAGTATATATGTACATATATATATACATGTGTACATATTATATGAAGCTTTTTTGGCTATTTCAGAAAATTTGGAAGTTGAAAAGGATACCAGCACCAGGGTTTGGAAGCCTTCTTCTTTTTGCGTCCCATATTAAAATTGATGAAATTATATTTTAATTATATATATAAATGAAATAACAACAACGTAGGCAAATATTTTTAAAAAATGTGTTGAGCTTAAAATTTTCACAACTAACGTAAAAACAAAATGG
Organism: Syrphus vitripennis; assembly: GCA_958431115.1. Taxonomy (NCBI): domain Eukaryota; kingdom Metazoa; phylum Arthropoda; class Insecta; order Diptera; family Syrphidae; genus Syrphus; species Syrphus vitripennis. The sequence goes on along the minus strand of OY288108.1, from coordinate 118,186,331 downwards.
CCCACGATTGAATTTTAATTATTTCTTATGTCTACTTTTTCGTTCATGCGAATTCTTTATTCGTATGACATTCGTAAAAGTTCTGTTTCATTACACATTGATACTTACCAGTAGTTACATGCTAAGTTGAAATAATGTTGAACTTCGCTTCAATTCTTTTGAATTGAGTTATTTAGGTGTGTTTTAATGCATTCCCCAAACCAATACCACTATTACACGAAGACTTATGACTTATGTATGAATTGTCAATCTTTTCGAATTCATCTTTGAAATTAAAGTCGCACATTTATTTTCTGTGTTATTCTTCTTCTCTGTTGTACCTAAATGTTTTTCGAAAAAAGTCGCGACTCATGACTGACCAATAATTTGAAGACTTTCACGACTCATAAGTCGTCGTTCAATATACTAAGCATTTGGTGACAGCAATTACAAATACTCGTAATGCGTTCATACTGCATATTTACGCGTTTTCGTTTGAAATTTCGATTTAATTTTACAGCCAGCTATAAAATAAATAAAAATTAAGAAAAACGAATTCTAAACGAATTCGAAAACTAATTTCTTCTTCTAATCAACCAAATTTGTAGGAACTCATATCCGAGGTTAGGTGAACGCATTCAGCCAAACATACATTTGGATTCGAATGTGAACATGCACATTGTGTATAAATTTGCATAGTACTCTCATGAACACGTTCCACACGTCGGCCACCTAGCGATCACACCACTTACTAATTTTTTGGTTGCTGTTTCTGTGTATATACAAGTGATCCCTCAAACGACTACACCACACAACACAAAAACCATCTTGATGATATTACTATAGGTTCTATATACAATGAACATGCATCATAAATTTGAAATTTCTCTACGAGATAGAAAGAGTAAACAATTATAAGCTGTCCAACGAAATTATCTCATTTGTAATTTTTTAACGCTTTTTTCCATCGTGGCATTAAATGCCATGTCAAACAGAGCGCGATCCGGCGGGTCGGTCGATAATTTATATGGAAGTTATCGACTTTTGACGACAGCGTGTTTTGTAAAACTATACAAAGATTGCTGGACCTCTCTCTGTTTGATAAGGCTTTAATGAGAACGTTGCATTACCCTATACAACGTTCTATAACTTCTTATAGCCTTTTCACACCAAACTCAAAACGCGGTTTTCAGCTAAAAGTTTTCGAAAACACGAAATGCGTTCACACTGCATATTACATGTTTTCGTTTGACATTTCAATTTTTTGACAACACTACTGTCAAATTTTGTATTGAAAAATTAAAAACTTATTTGTGTTCACATATTTGCAAAAATAAATGAATGCTAAACAAATTAAACTAATTTATAAACATAAAAAGAAAATTGAAGAAAACATGAATATTTTGTTAAACTTCTTTTTCTTATCTGAAAATTCTTACATGAGAATCAGAAGAAAGAAATTACTTACCACAAAAAGTTTATCAACAAAACAAATTAAAAACTGAAATAATATGACAGTCAGCTGTTTTCAATTTATTTTGAAAGCATTCCATCAATTTCTTTCTTGTCGATTTTTGGGTGCTGAACATTCCATAGGTGTGTTTGATTTAGTTCATCTATGAGTTTCCACAAGTTTTCGACCGGTTTTATATAAAACATGTAGTTTATGAAAACCTGAAGCTACAAAAAATGTATGCGAAAACTTGTGTTTTCGATTAGGTTTTCATCGAAAACCGATGTTTTGGCGAAAACCGTGTTTTCGGCTTGGTGTGAATACCGTATTACATCGATCATCCTTTCTCGACCACTTTTCTCTATGTAGGCACTGTATAGAGATGGGACAACAGCAATATTTTCTTATACTACTTTCATCGATAGTTTGTATAGACACATACCTAATATAAGATGCGTTTTATTTTGCAACTCCATATAGAGTTGTATATAAAAAAAAGACATCGGCATTTATGGACCAAATTGCCCAATAATCAGATAATGAACACTTCGAGAGGAAGTAAAGTTTAATAGTCAATTATTATAATTCGAAAATAAGTAGGTACCTATAAATAATTATAGTAGTCATATAAAAGCTTCCTCCTGAAAAAACAATAACAACAACGTATTCTTGTTTCATCGTCATTTTCGAATGTTTCCTTTGTATAAACTATAGAACTCTCATGGTGAAAGTCGAATGGGGCAACATCTAAAGTACGCCGGCAACCCTTACTCTTTTTTTTTGCGGAGAGCTTATGGAGGTTTGAATCGATATTTATTGATATTTTTTGGATGCAATTATACAAAAAATAGTCTCCTCTTGCCCCTACCACCAATTTCCGACGCTTAAAGACTCCCAAAATCGAATTTTACACCTCACATTTTGCAGCGCCACCACAAGGTTAGGGCAACCCTAAAAAACTCGCCATGATAGTTCTATAGTTTTCATATACAAAGGAATTTTATATATGAATCTAGTTTGGAGAAATCAAGTGGTTTTTTGATTTAATTTTCCACTTAAACATTTCCTGTTATTTATTTTATTTGTGCGGAAGGTTCTATGGTTCATTGGTAAAAGGAAGGTTTGTAATGGGCTGTGATACATCCATTTTAACCCTATTTATATTTATTTAATGTATTTAAACTTTTAAAATACAGTGATGACCGATATTAAAATTATAAGATCTGTTGGAAATTATATTTTCAAAAATTTCAAACATAACTTTTTTCATAGATCAAAAATGTGGAAAAAAATAATAATACGTTTGCCAATTTTATATTGGCCTGAATGCGTTCATTCTATTTAGTTTAATAGATTGTCTCGTAAATTTGAAATTTCTATATGCAAGAGAAAACAGTAATGAGCTTCCGAACGAAATTAGATCATTTGTAATCAAAATGCATGGCCTGGATTATCAATCTCCCAACATTTTAAAAGCAAAGAATTTTTTGCATTCTCTTATAAAAAAAATAAATAATGTATTTTCACTTCGACAATTTTTTTAATTTTCTTTCCACGCAACAATAAATGACTTTTAGCCGGTTGCCGAATATTAGGAACATAAAATCGTCTTTTGAATTTGGAAAACTTAATTTTTCCACGTATATTGGTTTTTTACCTACCATTTGCGGTTCCGAAGGGCTCTCAGAATTTTTTATAAAAAACCCTTGGGTTAATCCATTAAAACCAGTTTTTTGCTAAAATGCTTATAAAATTTACTTACCTGATGAATTTCCTAGATTGTACCAATACTTTTAACTATTTGTCAACCCCTGAATTTTATTATATGTTTTTAGGAAAATGAGAGATGTCAAACTTCATTGAAAGGCCATTCGACATTGTCGTATTTAGTAATAAAACAATATCAAAAAGCATAGGGAAATCAGAACTAAAACTTGTTTAGACAACGGATAAATGTAATTTTAAAATTTATAGAAGCAATAAATATTTAAAAGCGTTTTTATTTTGTTTAAAAAAAACTCTTATGCTGTTTCGCCAAGCAGCTTAAAATAAATTAAATATAAAACTCATTAATTCATATAACGCAATAAAATTTGAATAAAGTAAAAAATGTGTACCATTTACTCTTCGATAGCTGATGCAATCTGAAAAGAAAAAAAAACTTAGGATGCAACGATCATCAGCTTCATGATAAAAACATCAATTCAAAAGTATTTATTCCAATTCCATATTATTCACTCATTTAATTCAATTTCGATCTTAAGTCAGATTAATATGATTGTAATAATTGTTGGATTAAATATTTGCTTTAATCCAAGACAGAATAATATAATGGAATAAGTGAGTGTTGTATGATCAAGCTTTTCTAGATGTGGTTGGTCAGCTGATCGGCTCATACCAAGTTTATCTAAAGTTATAAGAAAATTTTGTCTGCACTTTGATTGTTGGGCGTATTGCCGCCTCTTGTTATTTTATGTTATTCCGGTGTTTTTTTTCGAAATCAGATATTATTGGTATATAATTATGCACGTTTTTCCTAAATTCACAGTTGGCCTTACAAAATCAATAACCAAGTTTCTAAACGACTTAATTAGTTCACTGAATGGACCGTAATGGAATTTCGAATCGACTCTTAAATAATAAAGAAATCATACATGGTATACGACTCCAGAAAATGTATCATTCAAAATATGTATGATTCATCACTGATCCATACCATAATGATTGATATCACCCCTTAAATATTTAAGTGGTAAAAAAATTTGATTATTGATAAGGCGAAATGGATTCACGCTTTCTATTGATAAGTATACTAACTACGAAACAAGGATTTTTGGGGTTGAAACCGAAGTAAATAGGTTATGATTATTTAAAAAACATTTAACCTTCCGTTTGGCTTCATTTTCCCGTTTATAAAATTTTGCCTTGACATTTTGTAAGCTTTAACATTTTGGTTTGTTTGTAGCTGAATTTTGCTGAACAGTTTAATAACTTACCACCTACTCATTTTATCATATCATCAACTTGCGTGCGAATATTTGTGCACTTAGTCGATAAAAGATATACTTTAGTAATGTGGCACAAGCGAATTCCGATATTGATTTCAATGAATGAATAATATATTGGTTAGCTCTTAATTACGAAGTAAAAGCTCATTCCTGTTTCGCAGTTGGATACACAAATCCTTCGTTTCCATGGTCAGGATTAATTTTTCTATAATTATATCAAAGGATATCAATATTTTTCATGTACATATGTCATTGAACTATTGTGTTTTTCCAGCAGTGCGTAGTGCTTACCTACTATTTTGGAAAAGACTTTGTGAAAAAATGCACACGAAGCTTTTTTTGTTAAACACACAACAAATGATTAAATGTTCGGAGTACTCTATACATATTAAAACGCTCATAATTATAAGTACGATTGAAAGATTGTAAGATTAAATACTAGGAAGAAATATTAAATTATGTATGTAACGGTGGTCTCTTTTTAAATCAAAGGTTGTTTTGAAATTGACAGTTATTGTTGCTCATCGTCTAATCTGAATGTTTCGCATTGGTCTGGGCAAGCTTTTACACAAACCTATGCGAATATTCGAATATGACGATGAAACAACAATAACAACACATTGGTATGATTGACAAATACACGTTGTTGTTATTTCTGCGGCTACGCTTCAAACTTGTCAAAAATTGTCTTTATTGTCGATATAAGCCAATGCATTTACAGGCTGTGACATTTTGGTGTGGATTGTGGAGTGGTGGCATCTTTGAACCATTTTTCTCCAAAAATGAGGTTGGGAACAACGTTTCGACCAGCGAACGGTTGGAGTTACAGATTAAGTTCATCGAATTTTTTTTTTAATTGATTGATTGAAATTGAAAATACCGTGGTGGCCACAGAAATAGCACACTTTGTACCTACTTTTTATTAAATTTAAACAAATAGAACCGTTGAAGTTTCAATTTTAACTAACTCTGTTTTAAATCTAACACTGAGTTAAAACAGAGTTAACACAGTCTAACACTGAGTTAAAACAGAGTTAGTTAAACCTGCAAAATAAATGTTGCATAACTGATTCCACAAGCTATTTTTTAGTCGTGAATGACACGAAACACGGTCTAGTTGTTTCTCATATTCAAATTTAATACAGATAAAAAATTACAAATAGGTGTGCTATTTCTATGGCCACCAATGTATAAATTTGGAGGAACTCTGGGTCAAGCAGAATGAATTAATTACTTACATAACACCATTTAAGAAATGTCATCAAAATCCATAGAGCCGTTCTCGAGATAAATATGTTTTGTCTTAACTGTTATACTACCGGTACATACCGTTATTTTTTTTGTATATACATACCTATAGTCGCAAGTAAAAAACAAAAACAGTCATACCTAATTCATGACAAGTTAACGACAAATTATTGAACACTAAACTATTCACTATAAAAAGTTTTTACTTTTTTAAGGAACGCATTTATAATTTTAATTTCACATGAATTTAGCAATTAACCTACAAAAAAAAAACATAGAAAACATAGCACAAACAAATTTAAGTTGTCACAACTAATGCAAGACAAAGTAAAAGTTATTTATTAGTCCATAATATGTTCAGCATTTGAAGTTTTCTTTACTTCTTTTCTAGGTGCTACTTCGTTGACTTCAATTGAAGGATTAAAAAAAAAAAAAAATAGAAAACATAGCAAACAAAATTAAAATTGTCGCATTTGACGCAGGACCACGTTACTCAAATTCCTAACCCGATCTTATGATCTTATCTCTTACCCCTTTTTAGAGAGGGGTTCATCCCAATAAAAGACACAACGACAAAATCTAGATTTCCAACTACAATATAATTATTAATCACGAAAAATTATGGAAAAAAAATAATTTTTCCATCTGTTAAAGTTGTTTTACGAACTTGACACTAGCTGGAATGAAATGTCTACGCGCAATAACCAATTAGATCTTGATTCATTTATAATTGTTGAAGACAATAATATTGAGTAACTTGCACTTACCCTATAAACCCTTTAAAAGCTTTAATGCAAAAATTAGTATAATATTGCATTCTTCTCTTGTTTGTTAAATTTCTGTCCTATAAACAGAACCACTAAATTTAAATGGCATAAATTTACCATCAGAAAAAATAATAATCAATTTGATTCCAGCCTACAAATTTTAATAAGCGTGAAGAATATCGTCTTGATCGCAATCACTTAAAACCAAATTATTATACTAATTCCGAATTTATTCAAACTTACGATGACGAGACATTTCATGAATTCTTCCTGAGCATCCCATTTTAGATTCTAGGACAAAAGAGGTTTATACTATAAGCTACCACAACCTACTTGTTTGTTTATACGTAGTCGTATTCGTATTTATGAATATGTGCAGTTGATGTTTTCACCCAAATGGAATGTCGCAGTTCAAACATGGCCATTTCCATCACAGAACATTGGTCCAAGAGTGATTGCTCTCCCCCTCCAAAGTATAGTGTCGTTATTATGGAGTCCTGGTTTAGCTGGTTGTTTTTGGTTCTTACGATGCGTTCTTGTTGGGGTGTTGATTCTTCTGAAGCTCATTCCTATCCTTAATCATTTTTATTTGTACCAATTTTCTTTTGCAAAAAAAAAATGTTACAATGCGATAACCTAAGGGTGGTATAGATATAAGTAATGTACTGATATGATTATTATGTTATGGGGAGGAAAAAATTCTCTATAAAAGCCAAAACCCAGTAGCACTTAAAATCAGTTACCAGTTAGTTTTTGACGTCCAGTGCCAACCTCGTTGAAAAGTGTTGAAAAGTACCCACAATTTATATAGCTGCGAACATTGTAAATGTAATTTTCGTTTTACGATACAGATCGGATCGGAGTTTTTTTTTTCAACGAATTGTCATTGAATTGCGAATTATTATCATTCAGTACCAATAAACAGACGGAGTAAAATTCAAACCATGGCACTGATAAATGCGCTAACACTGGGATCGTGCATAGTTTTAATGTTTGTTTCTATCAGAGCAATGGAGGCAGTTAATTCAGGTGCAGATATTGGAGGCGTTTATTCGATTGAAAGAAAACGAGGTGATTCAGGAGATGAAACGGGTGAATTCGTTAACCCGGCTAATCTGCAAGGAAACTATGACGAATACCCGGTATGCGTTGTTCATTAAATGGTTTCAAATTATATAAGTTCAACATTTAAATATTAAAGCTACATTATAAAAAGAGATAGGTGCTTGCATAATATACTCTCAATTAAATTTCCCTTTTTTAGGTCTAAATAATTTTTTCTTTTGATTTTATCCAATAAACTGAATTTAATATTTATTTTTCAATTATTGTTAAGAATTAGGTTTATGCTTAAAGCAGGTTGTTGTGAAAGTTAAAAAGAAATTAAATTTCTCCATTTTTTATAACTTTTTTAATTAAGTTTAGTCTAGTAGTTAACCAAAAAAATTCCGGAAACGCATGGCACGCACTGCAAAGTTTTAGCGAACATTTTGTTTATACCTAATTTTCTTTACTGAAGCTTTTTTTTTTTAAATATTTACTATGAGAGCCTTAAAAAAAAATTCCAGACATTTGATTTAACAGCGATATTACAGTGAAAGGAGTGAAGGAAACTATTTAACAATACATGTTAAATTTTTAATTCATCTCTTTTAATTCCATATTTCTAAAAATAGTATCATGTCATATCATATTTAGTAAGTTTTTCTAAAAGAACTCAATTGCTTTAAAATATTATATATTAACCCTTTACCGGTGGCTACCAATTCCAGATCGGTTCCAGATTTCTTATTAACTTGAAATTTCACATAGGTACTATCTACTTTTTTGGCACTCAGAGTTCGTTCCGGGCTCACATCGAACACAGGGAAAATAACCTAGGGCGACGAAAAGCTAAGACACTTCAAACCAAATTCCAGGGCGACTTAGGGTTTCCCAGTGCTAGCATTGAACAGACCTACTGTTTGAATAAATTTAGTTTGAAAATTAATTTTTCGTAAACGCAGTGCATTCGACGGATGAGTTGATGTGTTAGCCCGAAAAGAGAAGAATTCAGTATATTTTTATATCCACTACATTCTTTGTTCAACTATTCATACTGGATTTATCTTTTATCAAATAAATATATATTCTCCTGATAGATCCTTCCCATTAATACCATTGCTAAATGAGTTGCTTCCTTCGATCAAAGACAACCAATTTCGAGACGCAACTTTATTTTTTGTTACTTTTGTATCAATAAGAACCTATGTAGTTATTAAGAGCTATTCACTTATCAATTAGCAAGCTGATTTTTTTTTCATTTTGATTTTAGATGATTGTGCCAAAACGAGCAGCACTTCTACTTGACAGACTTATGGTGGCCTTACACCACGCCTTGGAAGAAGAAAGAAATAGCAATCGTCGCATTAGTGAAATCTATGGAAGAGATACAGGTCGAACACCAAGTTTTCTCTTAAAAGGTGGTTCTCTAGCTGATTTTGATCCTAGTAAGTTTTATTTATTTTATAAATATAATTTGAAAGGTGCATCAGAAATAATGTGTTAATATAATACTTCCATCATTCTTGTAGCTGAACATGATAACATGTATAGCGACGAAGAGCAGCCCGATTATGATTTAAGAAATTTAAGAGATCTCAAATCACCAAATCGCGGCAGTGGTGAAACTGTAAGTTGGATAATAAAGCCTTAATGCATTTGATGGACATAGTAAAAGAAATTTCAGTTAATGGCAAAGAGCTTTCAGAGAAGAGCACCGCACGATGAGGACAATCAATCTGGACGAAGTAATGGGCGAATGTATTGGCGTTGCTATTTTAACGCAGTTAGTTGCTTTTAAGTTCCTGCTTAAGCAGAATATAAACTAGATTTGTATAAGAAAATTATTATATTAATAAATAAGTATAACTTTATATTCTTGTAGGAATTCAAATACAAATAATTTAGATGTTAGCGCAAATGACAGTTTTAATTAATTTGTTGAATAAAAACTTTTTTTTTAAATATACTAAGTAATGGTAAAGAGCTATTGTAAAATAAAAAAATAATTCAAAATTGAAATATCTACATTAAAGTCAGAAGACAGCGTGGCTTAAAGGATTGTTGTGATTTCTTTTCTATTTTTTCATTTGCTTGATCTTACCAAAGAAAGCGTTTATTACCTTTTATTAATTATTATTACTTCGCCTCGTTTGCGTAGTCCAAACGTTTGAGGTATAATTGCAGGGTCCACTAAGTTCCTCCGTTTGAAAACTAAAAACTAAATTCCTTTGTATATGAAAACTATAGTACTATCATGGCGATATCATGTTGCCCAGACCCTTGTGGTCGCTGCAAAATTTGAGGTGTAAAACTCGATTTTGGAAGTCTTTAAGCGTCGGAAATTGGTGGTAGGGGCAAGAGGAGACTATTTTTTGGATTATTGCATCAAAAATTATAAATAAAAACCTCCATAAGCTCTCCGCAAAAAAAAGAGTAAGGGTTGCCGGTACACTTTAGATGTCGTCCCATTCGACTTCCACCATGATAGTACTATAATTTTCATATACAAAGGGTGATTGATATATAACGGACTATTTGATGACGATCCGCAAAGTGTTAAAGAAAAAGAGGTCCACACTGGAAGACCCAGTTTGTTCAAATCGAGTAGTATTCGAGGTGGTCGATTCTTGTTATTATTAAAATTTCTCTCCAGTTTTCGCAATTCATAAGGTTTACTTCTTTGGGAGTTTGTACAGTAAACCTCACTCGATGTTATTGGAACTTTTGGTATAAGAGTTATATATCTTTTTAAACCCAACCCAAAAAATATAATTTTTCTTGTGACAGCTGCTCAGGGGTATTATAGTTCAAATAAAAGAAAACACGATACTTGGGCAATTTCGAAGATAATATTCCTAAATCGGGCAATTTCGTCTATTAAGAACATGAGATTGAATACAAAAAGAATTCATAAAAATATGTATCTTAGCAGTTTAAAGTTTATATACACAAATGTCAATAATCAATCAACGACTGTTCGGGCACAATCCAATCATACAATCCGCACTTTATTTGTCTACCTTTCCGCTTTGCACTTAGGTATTCTCTTATTGAGATGCGTCATTGGCTTTTGCCATTCGGAAACATTTGATGAGCTTCAAAAGGTCAATTCGGTTTTAAATGAGTTTTGCTCCGCCTCTAGTGTTTTTTTTTTAAAACTTATGTATGGATATTATATTTCCTCATCCTAATGGTTTATTTGGCTGTACCTTCCTACATTATAAAGGACTGTTTTCTTCCTACATACATCCATTGTAAATTTTTTTACATATACATGTATATATGTAGATATTTCCCAACTGTACATGTACAATGTACATGCTCGGCCTTTTTGTCCCTAATTTTGTAAATTGCCTGTGTAGTTCTCATTCATATGATAGGTAATAAAATTATTGAACATAAAGGTTTGCTTCCGATACAAGTTTGCGTTGGTAATTTGTCTCAGTTATGACCATTCACCGAACAGAGTTTATGTATAGAGTGTATACTTATCTAAACCCTCGGACGGTAACCTTTGTGGTTTCAATTCAGTATTGAACGAAATAAATTAACACGTCGTGTTTAATTTTGTTAATTTATTTTTAGGAGAATCAGAGTTGAAAAATATAAGATTTAAATAAGAGGTTTATTTAAAAAACTAAAATATACTTACTTGAAAAGAAAAATACTATTGAAAATGTGGTTTTTGTAGGAAAAATCATAAAATGCAACAAAAATTCAAAATTTTTGATTTTTGTTGGAAATAGTCCTATAGAGTTTTTATAATAGAGATCTGCATGAATGTATTCATTTGATATAGGGCACTAGATTCACAGAACATTTAAAAACTAGTGCACTCAATAGTTTTCTTCTTTTCTTCCACCTGAGTGTTTGCAAAATTCATAGTTAAGTCTTTGGAAAACTAATAACAACGAGTTTTATTTATTCCAAAAACGAGACATGATATTATAGCAAATACATATGTATATTCAAGTGGAATTGGAAAATAATTTAATAAAAATACGTTCAAGCGAAGAATAGGTGGCATGTGTATTATTTTATTAAAAGATAATGTATGTTTTACTCTTCAACACTGTTTGATTTTTTTTTTTGAAACAGATAAAGTATTTTAAACAAATTTGTCATTGCTTGGCTTCATAATATTTGATGATTCATTTCGGGCTGATCCAATACGATTATCTTTTGTGCGAATAGGTGGCTTCTAGCCAGGGTGATAAATTGACCCAGCTTCCTAGTAGAATTGGAAAGCTTCGTCGTCTTTAAGTGGAATAATTCCTTCGTCCCATAGTGCTATTACATAAAGGTATCATGGCTCGGGATATCACTCTTCGTTGGTGATAGTTCTCACTAGCACGTTTGAATAGTTGCTCATCATTTTTACTTGTGACTATAGGTAGATACTATAGGGCAAGTTTTGAACTACTAAAAAAAATCTGTCGAGATTTTGATCAAACTTAGCATTACTATGATAGGAAGTCGAAAAAAGTGGGTCTTGTAATTTTGTCTGCTGTCCGTTGAGCTTAGGCCTAAACGGGTCCGTGGATTTTCTCCAAACGTTTTTTATATATATATTTTTTAGACCAAAAATACAGTTTAAAAAAAAAAATAATAAATTGAAATACATACTTTCTCACTTTAATGAAAAAAAAACTCCAAAATATTGGATCATTTTTTGAGCTTCAATTGAAAAATGGTTCGTCTGATTGCGATCAAAATTTGTATGTAGCACGATCTGAAATTCATCAAAAGTTTTCAGTACCTAAATTTGAAAAAAATAATTGAGCATAAAAATTCTTGAAAATTAAAAATTTGCAAAACGGGGGCTTTTACCAAGTAATGTAGCAAACACTTAATTTTTTTTTGTTTTACTATTTTTTCCATTTATAGACAATAGACATATTAATCGATTTGATCCGGAAAGTAGGTACACGCCATGCCACTAAACCCACTGCAACAATGCTATTATGCTTGTAAAAACTAAATAAAAGTTTACTTTTCACATCCTCAAGTATCTATTCGAACAGTAAGTTTAACAACATAGTTAATTTAACAACAACAAATAGGCCGTCTTTTTGTTTTAAATTAATTAAAAATCCTCTTTATAAGAAAAAAAAACACTTTATTTTATTCCTAAGCTTATCAATAAATGTTTATATAAATATATAAATTAAAACCCTTCAAACACAGGCTGAGTAAAAAAAAAACAGCACAGGAGTCTGTAGAATTTTTTCTTTTAAATGGAGGATTTTGAAATCAAACAAATATTGTTTAAGGTACCTGATCAAAAGTTAAGAACATTAATTTTTTACATAATGAATAGAAAAAGTGAACAAAACACTTTTTCATTTCAGGATGTACGTATACATTTAAGAATAAATTCCTTGAGGGTAAACATTTGTTTAAATACTTGCCTATTTTGCACAAGACAATTTAATGAAACGAAAAACTGTACCCCGCAGTTATTTATCCTTTTTTCTTGTAAATCCCACTCAATGTATCTACCTGCGTAATATTTATAGTAAAATAGACTTTTTATTTAATTATATACCTATAACTTATTTGTTTCTTCCTTTGCAGAATATCTTATAGGTATAGTACATTATATCAAAGGATATCAAACTATCGATTAAAGAACGAAAATTCTTTAAAATAAACATTATAAAAACCAAACATAGTTACTTGCTTGTATACAAATTCTAATCCACTTGGGAAAATAAATTAACATAAAAGAAAAAAACATTTTCCGACTTTACACAGATTGCAAGTTATTTTTTAATGCAGAAAACTAACTTTTACCGATCAGCCAGTGTTAAAAGTTTTCTAATTTGCATCGTAAAAACAAGATGCAAGCAATATCAATGCATCACTCAATAAATCGCTGTGATAAAATTCGATTAGCTTACAAAGCACGATGGCAAGACCTAAATCGTCAGCTATCGTAATCAGCTATCTTACAAACTAAATTGTATCTATAAATCAAAGAAATATGTTTTTTTTCCTAAATGCGTGTTTATAAAGTAATAAACATTCTATATAGATAACTCATTACGAGATAATCGTACATCATTATTTGAATTTACCCACTGGGAAAATTTGCATCTAATCAAACCAATGTGGTTATTTATGATCATATAGGACTAATCAAAATAATTTCACCTAATATGCTTTGCGAACAAATATATGGGTTGAGATTAAAATCCTGCGCAAGCAACAGGTTTTCCCATCAGAATGCATCAAGATATATTATACCAACAGAGTAAGAGTGCTGTCCAACAGGTGGTGTGCACACTCATTCAATTGCTTCTGTACAAAATACGAAAAAATAAAAATTCCAGCCACCCTCTCAGATCATCCTGCAAATAGAGCGCAAAAGCATATTTTTTGGAAGTACTGAAAATCATACTCGCAGTGTTGAGGTTTGTCACATTAAAGTGTTTGTTTCCACGTTTTAGGGATATCTAGTCTCCCACCTCCAACTCCACCTCCACCCCATCAACACCCACTCGCCTACACATGCACGCATACAATCCTGTTTGGTTCCTTGAAGTATATATGTATGTTCAACACATGGAGGTAAGTTTCCTAGATTATGGCAGATGGTATAAAAAGGCGATGGAAAGTCAAACTGTTATCGAGTAATCGCTGTGTATTCGTGTTGAGAAGATCATATCCCGATAGAGCAGTTCTTTAAGTGGTATTTACGAAAAAAAGAAACATAAATTGTTGTTATCGCTGATTACTTGTAGGAAGTGTTCTTTAGAAAATAAAGTTTTAACGAAGATTTATATTTGGTTTTTGTAAAGTGATTGAAAGTTAAGAAAAACTAAAAAAAAAAAAATACATATTCGGGAGCTGAAACTGATTTGTGAAATTTGAATTTGGTAGTTTTTCGTGAAATTTTTAAGGTACATCCATACATACTTAAGTTATTTAAAATATGTATTAAATTTTTGACAGGAGATATACCTATCAAGAGTTCTTTATCAAACTTAAAGGAATTAGTTTTGATTTAGGAATTGCATGTTTTTATTTTAATTCATTAAATTAAATTAAATTTAATTTAGTTTATTTTATTGATTTGTTCTTGAAAAAAATAATTAAAATATATTAATGTTTATGATGAATTGATTAAATAAAATAAAATATAAAACGTACAGAATCAGTAATTTTAGTGTTTATTGGTCACTTTTAAGCCCATATAATTATATATGTACTAAAAAACCGTTTTGTAAAAGTAACTAATTTTGACTTTCAAATTTACATGAATTTCCTGCAGGATTTATTTTTTAAATTTAAAATGGTAATATCAAATGATAATGAATATATTATTAATTAAAAACTGTATTAAAAAATTGAATTTGTATAAACAAAATCAAATTTACTAAAAATGCCTTTTTAATATAAAAAATACTTCTTTTTTTAAATTCACGAGAATTATTAATTTGTATTATTAAAAAATCAAAAAATTGCTCCATGTGCATTAATTTTTTTTGGCAAAATTGTTTTAATTTTAGACACATTCCCTTTGCCAAATAACTGTTTTCTATTTTCTAATGCGTTTTACCAAACAATTTGAGCATTTATTTGAATTTTTTTCGATTGATTTCTGAGAGAATGTTTTTTCTGTTTGAAGACACCTTAAACATGACGATAGGGCAAGTACTCGTACACGACTCACAATCTTACTTGAAAAATCGCCATTTCACTTCGAACACTCTCAAGCGTTATTTTGTATCTTATCTTTTATTCATATTTTTAAGTTGTAAGGTTTAGATAGAGTCAAAAGTCCAAATCAAATTCTCCAAATAGGTGTCGGTGTTCTTGCTAGGATGACTCGAAACCAATAACGTAAAAAAAAATTGATGTTAAAATCTACAAGAGATACAATTTCCTTTTTTTTTGCGACTATTTTATTCAAGCTGCAACCTGTTGAACATCACCTACAAAGTTGGAATTTTGTTTTGATCCCTTTATTGTATCTGTTATTTTGCTAAAACAATTATGTAGTTATATTTACTTCTTATACATATTTTTTTAATGTATTATTAAAATGCTCGTTTTTTTTCTTTTTTTCAAAATCTTTTCACAAATCCTTTAAACATAACATACTCGTATATCAAAAATCAGTCACAGAACAATACCAAAGATTTGTTTTGGTGTCTATAGTAATCGTGTACTTCAAACAAACAAATAAGAAAGATGTGAAGATTTTTTACGAAACCAAAATTAAAATTTAATACTGTTTATCATAAAACTGGTTCGAAAAAAAAACAGTTAAAAAATTTGATTCAAAAAAAATAGTTGCATTGATGACGGAAAAAACATTAATAGAAGTTCAAAGCAACATTTTTTATGCAAGACGAAAAGCTATAGTTTTTAAAATTATTTGAATCAAGGCTCAATGAAAAATTTGCGTTTTCAAAAATACTAAAAAAATGAGAATTATGAGGTTCAAAGAGTTTTAAACAGCAAGTTTCCCTGAAATCAAACGCTTACTTATATATAATAAGGTTTATGGTTTAAGAAAAATGTCTTCATACCTTTGTTTTGGTTTGATTTTGAATAAGCGGCTTTGATGCCAAATAAAGGATTCAACAACGAAGCCTCAGAACAATTACAAGTATAACAACGAACTTTAGTACGGTAGACGGGTAGATACACAAATCCGAAGAATAGGCGATATTATGACTCCCACTGACGATGACGTTCAAAAAGACCTCTAACCGGACAACATCTATTTTACATGCCTGATGACTCTTATCACCACACGTCACTTGATAGAAGTTACTGTTTGACTATTGGATTATTTTTTCCGAGAAAAGTTTTTTACCTTTGAACAAATAAGTTTATGTATTTTGAACAAATAAAGCCATAGCATTGAAAAGGGTAACTTTGCTCAAAGGTAAAAAAAAACCATTTCTCGGAGAAAATAATCCAGCAGTCAAACATTCGACAATCCGAGATTTTCGGATTCTGATAATGATGAACTGCCAAAAAAAGGTGTAAAAAATTGCGCCATTTGATTGAGGCCACTGCAAAAAAAAAAGTCAAAATATTTGAAAAAGTTTTCTAGGGAAATTATATTAAGTTGATTTTTTTTTTAATTTATAATATAAAAAAAAAGATAATTTACTATTGGTGGTAGAATGACACTTTAGATAGGAATTTTCGTTAAAGAGGTGTAAAAGCCCAACTATAATGCAACTTAGCTCACTTATGCACACCTACAAAAATCATAAAATTGGTCCCAAACGACGAACATGCTCGCTATAGATATTCGCGTGTAGGAGCTAGTTCGCGAACGAAGGCTCGTTGTTGGCGTAGCATTTCGATTTTCTCGTGTTCGTTGGCTTCGATGTTCACAGTGTAGGGCCATGCTTGAGAGCAAACCTCATTTTTGCTGTGAACTTTGTTGTTGCGCTTCTTTGTCGAACATGATGTAAGTTTCGTTAAAATTTTGAATTTGACAAGTTGCTACGTCATCCAAATTTTCATTGGGTTTTTACAAGCTTAAGCTATTATAATTGGGCCTTAAGATTCTTTGCCATGTTACCTATTTTGAGCCTAATCCAATTTTAGTTTCCTTCAATATTATTTAGGCTTCTTAGAATTTTTTGCTTTGTTTGTTGAGCTATACGAACGAAAACAATTTATCAATGTGTTGTCTTCTTCGGCCATCGCAATCATATCTTTATTTGTTTGAAAGGAAACAAGTTGTTTAAGTCATCATGAAGTATCCGTTGTAATGACCGTCTGCTAATTCCAATACTCCAATTGCTCCGATACGATTCTATTTCGAACGCTTGGATTTGCCTGTATTGCCGATGTTATATCCGCGCTTTTTTTGGCGAACATGTTCACCAGCCTCATAATGGTCCATTTGCTTGGGGAATACTGCCAAACTCTGCACTCATTTTGATAAATCTAATAGTAACCTGCAAAATAAAAAAAAAATTATTGAAAAAAAACATCAAAAATTTTAAGTTTTGTTTAAATAATTGTCCAAATTATTCAATTAATAAACTCTTTTAAAATCTAAAATTCACGCTGGACAGAGAGAACTTACATAGGTTCACTGCCACTAAAAGTGACAAAAAAAAATTAAAAAGAAGAGCATAATAATATTTAATTGAATTGAAGATGATAGACAACAATTTGAATAAAAGTTTCAAACTATAAAAGCAAGTTCTAGTGCCTCAGTTAGGTTTTCAGTGAAAAACTTGCAGTGGGTGCACATCTATGTAAATTTCTTTTTATTATTGCCAATAAGATACATTTTCTTTTTGATTATCTTCACAAACCAAATAGTTTAGATGAACTAAAATTCTTTATTTTTTTCCAATAAAAACCATAGGTTATTAAGAGAAACATTCATTAAATATTTAGAACCAACTACCTACATTATAAAATTATGAAAAATTAGAAAATTGAATATAAACCGCTATTACCGTGGTTGCATAATTTACTTTACCTTACACAAATGAAGCAAGCAGGAAACAAAGGGAATGTTTCTAATCCTTTTGTTATGGGAATGGGAAACACGTGTAGTAATGTATCTGGGTGATTCGTCAAAAAAAAGAAGTAAATCTAATGTTATCGGATCATAAAAGAATTCCGTAGGTTAAGTGAACCTGATTGGCTGAATAGAATACGATGGAAGCGTAGATGCAGATGGAATAAATGTTAAATATGTTGCAGCAATAGCCTCAAAATTTAAGCAATTTTTCACATTCCTCGTTTCGTCTGTTAATACGGGAATTTTCTCGAAGCTGAACTGCATTCAGCTCAAGTCTAAATAAGGTGTGCAGTTTCATAATAAAGTCACATTTTCAAGCAATTTTTCAAAAAAAAAAAAATATCACATGAGACATGATTTAATTATTTTGAAGGAAATTGACGTGAATTTCTTTAATTCCATGTGTGACTCAATAGCTTTTAGTTACAAAAAAAAATTAATTATTTAATCTGTGAACCGTTAGGCGTTAGAGCCATGTTTTCAAAAAATAATTGTGTAGGTATTTCTAAATTTTTTAAAGTATTTTTATATCTTTTATATTTTTTATAAGAGAAATTTAAAAAATAATTTTTTTGTTTTTGAAAACATCGATACCGGATATTATTCAGGAGCTGTTTCATAAAATTTTTGATCACAATCTATAAATCCAAATGTGAGAAAAATATTTCTTGACCATAGGTACCCAACTAGAAAATTTTGATTAATATCGTTAAAGCCGTTTTTGAGATAAATATCTAACTTTTGTCTTTATTTAGAATCAGAACTGACATTAATATCTCGAGTTCGAATTTTTTTGGGAATCATAATATTTTTTTTTTTTTTTAGAAAATTTTATATGGCACCTTTCTATAAAATAAGAATAAATTATTTTTCGAAAACTAACATTTAAGAGCAATAAACCGGTATTTTGAGTTTGACAGAAATTTTTTTCAGAAATTTTTTTCCCAGAACATAATAATATTTAACAGGCTTTTAAATTTTTAAATGACGTATTTTATATTTAACAAACTTTATTTTGAGGCTTAAAAGCCGTTTAAACTTTCAAAGCCTTTTGGCGCTTTTTTTAAAGTCTTCAAAATTAGTTCTGATTTCTGAATAATTTTTTTATTTATTTAAAAAACTATATAGTTCGTGCCCAAAAGAAACACCAGTTTTTATTGACCTTTAAAAACTGTTTTTAATTTAAATCTAACAGACAATAAATATTCGGTTATGCGCTCATTTCCCTTAATGATGATATCCCACACCTCTTATTCTTTTTAATAACAAGGTAGACGTTTACCTAGTTCACCCAAAATGTAATAACCAAGCCTTTAAGTGTATGCGTTAGTAATTATAGGACATCATATCCAATTACAAGAAATCAAACAAGTTAAACACGTTCCGTAGAGACTAACTCTTAAAGCTGCCACACATTATCTACGCATGCAGTTTGATATATACATAGCACTAATTTAACTCGGACGTATCTCATAAGCATAACCTTTAAATTAATATTAAAAATAACATTGCTTTATGTAATATTAATTTTATTTAGCAATTAAATTCCCGACTCCGTTAATTAGATATTTGATCATTCAGAAACCAACACCGAAAATGATGTAATCCAATCCTCAGAGATATTTATATGCAGTTCATACAAATTTCTATTTTATTTTTTTCTATAATTACCTCTTCGACGAGGTACAGAGACACCGAGGCTATAGGAAAATCCTTCCGTTGTTGCAAGCACATCGTCCTATAACCAAAAGCAATTATTATTATCGTGCAACGATGTCATTTTCAAAGAAACAAGGTTATTTTTGCTAAGAATTGATGATTTTTCTTACGTAAAAAGGAACATTGTTGGGTGTAAGGTATCTGTAAGTATGCAGATAAATTTGTAACAAATCCTCGGATAAAGATGTATTTTTAATGTGTTCGAATGATTAAATTAAAAATTAAAACAATGAAAATGAAATGCGTGAAATTTCAAATGAATTACATAGAGCCAAATACAATTTTTGAGGGGCAAATAATTGCGTTTCAAAATAAAGGTAGCAATAAAAACTGTAAAATATTTTTGAAAACATGCCATTTAGTCATTTAAAAAGAGAGGTACAGAAAAGTGTTTAGGTATTGATATTATAGACTAGTATCGCCCAGCGGTCAAAATTCGACCATTTGTTTAACTTTGGAAACACGTTAAGTCAATTAAAGAGGTTGTACAAAAATTTTTTTTTTCTTTTTTAATCTCTCAACTTGGACCACAATTCTCCCACTCCACCGTTTCATCCTAAGGCTCCACTTGTGGATTTGGTCGGGTTAGAACACTAGAAAACGTTGACAGGTCTCCCGGTTTTGGATTGTTCCATGTCTGAATCTCTGGGCCAACTAAATGCCGATGTCGAGGCTTTTGTTTTTTTCAGTTAGTTTTTTTTTGCATTTCTGTTCGTGACTGCATTTTTTAAAAAAGTGTTTGTAATCGCGCGTGCAGAAATAAGACTCCAAATTTATAGTTTTATGGGTGTTAAAAATAATTCAGACTTAGGTAACAACTATTTTCACCATAAAGTTAGCACTTTTTCAGCAACAGATTAAATTATGAACTTGAAGTAGGGATCCAAATTTGCAGTTTTACATCTTTTTTTAGAAAAACTTCAATGAAAATTTTGAAAAAAATGCATTCCGTTTATTTCAACATAATATGAAGCCCAAATTTTGAAGTCATTAAAAAAAAAAAATAATTCAGATTGAAGTTAGAAACACATACCTTTTTCTCAGAAACAGATTGAGCTAAAAACTGAAAGTCGTTATAATAAAAAAATGCAAATAAAAAAATATTATTTTTTTTCCAAAATTTAAAGAAAAATATTTCTAGGCGTAGTCGAATTTCCATTTTCTGTTTTCTGTTTTTTAAATAGTTTTCAAATAATTTTGAAAAATTGATTCCTAAATTCAAAATTTAAAAAAAAGCTCAATATTTTCTGTTCATAATTTTTTTAAAAATATTTTCCCTTATTAAATAAATTATTAATAAATTTCAAAGTTTAGTTTTCTGTATTTGACTTTAAGGTATCCAATATACAATAATAGTAGGAATTTAATAACGTACAATTAAAAAAAAATTGTTAGATACACTAAATTAGTTTTTTTTTGCAAAGTTTTGAAAATTAATTTTTCAAAAAATATCTACAACATAATTTAAGAATTAGACCAAAGGAGAGGTTTATGGCTTTAAGAAAAGATATAACGTGACATTGTAGCTGTTGTCAACGATTTTAATCATTGTTTTTCTGATTTAACTTAGTTTTTTTTGTCACACCTTATGAAAGTCCCCACTTTATGTATAGGTAAATGTGTACATAAAAATTCCACTTTTATTTAGTAGTGACAAAATGAATTCACCACTTTCTGGTTTTTGGTCAAAAACTCTTATTTAATCTTAATTATGTCAAAGAAATGGAAATATTAAAGTTCGATAGAATTTATTTCTATAGCAAACCCAAAAAAAAACTTCAGTTTGGTAAAATAAAATTATATTATGTAGATGTTATTTCTAAAAAACATAACATTCATGGAAGAAAAGTATAGACTAAATATTAATGTATGATTTTGTGTACATGGCTACTTGTTTTATAAATACTCTTTGCTGTGTCATCTTAGCTTTTTTTTCAAAATCCTTCGCAAGAAATCTTGTCTATTAATGTATTGATACGTACAATAATCACTGCGGGGCATTATTATTGAAACACTTATATAATCATTACATTGCCATCTTAACGATTTTAATTTGGGATATATTATGGAAGTGGAATGTAGTCTTAGTTGTTTAATTCTAATTCGAATTCTAACAGCGGGGGTTACTATTAATTGATATCATTCTTCTAAAGAATAGATAATATTGTATGGTATTATTGCTCGAAAATTAATATAAATGTAAGTACCTAAGTACCTATAAACATAATCAAAAAAAAATCAATCTTTCCTCAAAGCGTGTAGATGTTTATTAAAAAAAAAAATTCTGGTCATGAAAAACAATAAAACTTAATTTTTAATGTTGAATACTTTAATATTTATTATTTATGTAGGAATAAATACGCGAACTTGTACTACTATTAAAATACTCTGTATCGTTATCTGACTTCTAAAACGCCCAAAGTAATTTTTTTTAATTTTGAGCGTAAATTTTGCGTATAGTTATTAACGGTACTCACGAACATGATATAGAACGGAACTTTTGGTTTTGATTTGCTCCTAATTCCTTCGATGGATTGTTATAAAAATGTGTATGAAAGAGGTTCTATATTAATTTTTTCCAAAAGTATCTGCTTAAGAAATTGTGTATTTAAAAAATATTTTTTTGAAAAATAATCATTCTAACAAATTTTGAAAAAAAAAATGAAAATATTTTTTCGAAATTTTATGTTTTTTCATACATCAGTCCAGTTTTAAATATTTTTACAGTGAATAAAACAATTTACAAAAGTAATTCTTGTCTGACTTGCGATTTTATGATTTTTTTTTTTGAGTCATATCTTTTCAAGACCTACATATATACTGACCTAATAAAACATTTCAAGTTCAATGCAAAACAAAGACACCTTATGTAAAAGCAAGAGTCGTGTAAGGTAAAACACTTATGCTATTATGGATGCTCTATTATAATAAAATTATCCGAACAACGCGATTACCAATTGAAATATTAATAATCATCATTGCAGGATCAAGCTGATGCAAATAGCTAGTCGTTTTCAATTCGTATTCAATTACATCGATTCTCATTTCATCCTTAAGGAAGTTTATTTCCACTGCGTTCATCCGTAAGTGGCCACAAGAATCTCCTCTTTTATTTCCTCATTACAAAAACTAATTGTTCCATGACTACTGCTTCTACCACTTCTATGCTGTACTTTTCATGTCCTTCTCCATTCCTATTCATACATATGTATGTAGATATAAAACAAAAAATAGAACGAATTGTTCAATATCAATTCTCCTATTTGGTCTTCAGCCAGACTAACCTCAACTTGCTTTAGTAGTGTTTAGTGTATTTGTGGTTTATACGTCCTCTCCTCTTTTAAAGGTTTCCACCTCGTAACGTCATCAATATTCTTCCTAGAAAAACACTTTCCGAACATCAAATGCAAATTCGTGTTATTCTAAGTGTCATCAATGAAGCTGTAGAAAAATACAATGCACCCTTTATAAGTCAGTTACACATTTTATTAACTGACTAACGCTCAACATGTTAACTTTATAATAGGTTACATATAACCACCTCCTGAACAGTGAAATGTTTTATCATAACAAAATGAAAGTTTAAAAGACCGGCTTTATGGCCAGACACGTGACTGAAATCCATTTAAAATCGCCGATTACACACCATTACAATTATTCTTTTATTCACCTTGAATGCATTTTATCCAACTATTTCATTTCAATAAAAAAAATAAATATATATATTGAACGATGGTATTAAAAAGTTTAATTGAGTTTTTGAAATTCTGTAAGGACACTTTTCCAGAAAAGGAAACTAATGCATCACCTACAATATGAACAATAATACCTTACTTAGGTACCTATATAGATTGGATATTATTTCAAATTGAAATAACCTTATGTAAGGTGCATGCGGGTTGGGTACCCTGGATCTTCTATTACCTAGCTATGTACTTTATATTGAAAATGGTGAGTAGGTACATGAAGGAATGAATACAAATATAAATTTTATTTATCAAAACGGTGTGTAATGTGATAAGAAAATTTGATTTCTCCTAGTTACGAAAAATAAAAAATAAGTATTTCATCTCATAATGATACATAGCCTGGAGACTTTGTTTTCAATTGATATTGCAACATGTTGACATTGGTAAAAGATTAAAGAAAAGTTAAAAATGAACTCGATTTAATTTGACATTCCTGTTTGTTATTGAAATGATAATGTCAGGGTCAGGCACAGATTTAAGAAATATTTATATTTACCTATGTACCATCCATAGCGGTATATTATTTTTTTATTTAAATGCTTATTTCCTTTAATAATGATTTCAATCTAGTTAAATGTCAGTCAGAGGAGTCTGTTTTTTTAAAAAGAAATAGCACTTGTTTGGTAAAACAAATGTATTGAATGTTAGAATAAAATATATTTTTTTAAAGTTATTCCTTTGCCATTTCTTCAGCAGGTAACTGCTTTATCGAATGTTATGCTAATGGTATGCATACACTTAAGGAGATCCAATCCATTTCGTCAAAAATATTATTTTTAAATGAAAAATATCAACAAAAAAACTGGTGAAAAGTGTAAATCGAACCACATTTTAATAAGTTTTTTTTTTTGTTATTCTCAAAAAGTATGGACTCTGGTCCCACTTTTGGCAATTGTGCAACAGAGATGAAACTTATATCAAATGATAGTTCATGAGCTGTACTTCATTTTATTAGATGGCATTAAGTCCAAATGTGTATCCATAGTATAAGAATCGGAATTGAAAAATATTGGGATTGCCAATATTCATCATCGTAAGTGAAGATCATACATCATTGCAAGCAGCACTTCATGATGTGTCGGAGGAAAATAGATACCCCGTTAGCGCGAAAAATACTGAATACCTTTGCTGCCCATTTTGTTTTTGTGGATTGTGATCGAAATGGGCCAATTCCGGACAACTATTTAAATGGAATTCTTGGGAAAAATTTTAAATATCTTCTATCGGCGACCTTAACATCTTAAAAGTAGGGTGAATAATGTGGTGAGAAAATTTTATCATCTTCTGAGATTGAAAATGCACACTTAGCGGAAAGGAAAGCTCAACGCGGCAGTCGTTCGTCCAGCGCTTACCTACGGTTCAAAGAGCTGGAATCAAGATGCTTCGCAAAGAAAACAAAAAAATCAAAGCAGTTAGTAAAAGTCGGCGCGAGTAGTAGATATGTATGTATGACTCCGCTACCCTTAATAAACACACGAGCGCGCTGCAGCGGTTCCTTCCCACTTGGGTAGCAAAATGTTGCATAGCCATGTTTCAATACATAATGAAATAAGTCCTAACAAGAAAAAAAAAAACAAATCCAAAGCAGAGAGTCGGACACAATAATCGAAAGCACATTTTCATTAATTTAGAGATAAACCTTGTCTATAATTTCCACCTATGTAGGTTAAGGAACATAACATAGTTCTACTTCTTTTAGGTACAATTTTTTCACATCGGCCACATGCTCGTGCGTTCTACGATCTGGATAAACGATAACAGTTCTGTGTTTGAATTATCGTCTTGCGTTGTAACACTTATTTTATTATTTATTATATCATAGCTTACATACATATAGGTATATGTTTATAAAGGACAACATATTCATCAAATACCTTTTATTAAAACGAAAAAAAAATTATTCATAAAAAATATATCATCCCTCAATGTCTCTTAATAAACTTAAATTATAAACAGCACACACACAAAATGTCAATACATTCCGGAAGAATTACTGAATGTTGGCCAAAAGTCATGATAATATTCATCACTTTTTGTATCTTCAAATATTTACTATGATACATATGTATATCCTTTAACAAGACAGGCTGCAGACAAAATTTAGGGTTGTGTAGGATATGATTAAAATAGATTCTTTATGAAAATAAAAAAATGGGGCATATTCATAGTCAAACTTTAGAACCGAGTCCAACTGACCTCGAGTCTAAAGTTAACACACAGGTTAGAAACAGCTGCTATTCATAAAGAAATTGGGCAGCTCTGTTTAGTAAAAAACAGAATTCTACTACAATTTTATTACTATTGCCTGTTGATACATTGGGGCATATTCATAGTCAAATTTCAGAACCGAGTCCAACTGGCCTCGAGTCTAAAGTTAACACACAGATTAGAAACAGCTGCTGTTCATAGAGAATTTTGCAGCTCTGTTTAGTAAAAAACAGAAATCTACTACAATTTTGAATTCCAATCCATTTTTTGACAGATAGAAAAAAAAAACAACTTAGTCAAAGAGTCAACCGTTTTTAAGGATTGAGCTCCAGTTTATCTTTTGGACCCGGGTCTAAATTGTCTATGAATAACATAAACTCCAGGTTAGCTTAGAAGAGACGAAGAAACAACTTGTCAGACGACTACGAATATGCCCAGTGTCTTAGAAATTCAAAGGAAAGGTCATTTAAGTAAGATAAAGCATTAGTATTGTTTATTTTGTTATGAGTCAACAGGGCAGGAAGTTTTTCCATCAAATTTACAGATTTCTATACATACGTTTTGATTGGT
The DNA here is from genome assembly GCA_958431115.1 of Syrphus vitripennis. NCBI lineage: Eukaryota > Metazoa > Arthropoda > Insecta > Diptera > Syrphidae > Syrphus > Syrphus vitripennis. The sequence continues at coordinate 118,160,070 of OY288108.1, read as the reverse complement.
TAATGAAGAAGTCACTTAAAAAATAAATTGATTTGTATCTAATTCGATCTTAGAATATAGTGTTGTTAGAATTCAGTACTCGAAATATTCGTAAAAATTCGGGACAAGAGTTCGTCCCGCTCTACTTGTCTACATTATGCAGATCTAGATACATGTAAATATGTAATTCCAACCTATAAACATTATATTTGTTACTGTAAGTTTCGGAATAATTTTTGGATATTTTCTTATTTGAAGAATTACTATTTTTGCAAAATATTGATAAATTTTAATTTATAATTTAATAAAATTTTGATTTAAATTGTAAGTATTTTTTTTATCAAAATATTATTAAAAACAAGAACCTATGTGAATTGGTAAAGGTCCTTTTTGTATTCCTCAATGCTTTAAATGTAGTTACATTTCACAAATGTACAGAAGCGCATATAATTTTGAAAATTTTGTCTTGTGTCCAAAACGTCTTATTCCTACTACTTTTTGCTACATTTTAAAAAGCTGTATTTTAGAAACTTTTTGTCTGCACAAATGATATTAGGTTTAAATTAAAGAAAATTACCTTGAGAACATAATTTATCCTAAGTGGTTCAATTTTTCTTTTTTGTATTTTCGCCGCTCGAGGTCGAAAACTTGGACTGAACATTGGCTTGATATCAAAAACAACTCGGCGAAAAATCTTCATACAAAAACACAAGATTACTTAACTATGAATATTAAGAACAAAATCTAAAACAAATATTTGACTGTTACCAGTTTATATAATATATTATATATTATATTTTATTTTATTCATGATTTTAAATCATATTAATTAAAATCTAAAATTTTGAAAAAAAAAATCAATTTTTAGTTAATTATGCGTTCATGTGTTTAAAAAAAGCTATATTATGATAACATACATAAGTGTTTTTTGGACTTTTTACGTTTCTATCAGAAAACTAGAACGTTTTAAAATAGGAAAAAAAATTAACCGCTTATTAAAAATGCTATACGAAGCAATGGATTAACTCGTTCATTCAAATTGAACAACAAATTTAAACTTATGACGATACCAACCCAACCTCAAAAATGTATTAATTAGACTGAAGTTCTTCATTTATGTGTGTACTTGTATGTTGCCAAAGATACGAATATTTACTATATACAGTTTAAAACGTCAAGAGTTTCAGAAAATAGTGCAGATGCATGTGGGATGTGAGATAATACCAAATAAAAGGCAATATCTGTTGAAAATCAATTTCGTAGCTTATGTGATAGCCATTGGACATTGCCAAATGATATACCCACCACTACCCTGTATTCCTAACTTAACTACTCCAATATTCTGTGGGTGGTAATAAACATTTAGAAATGCCATCAATGAGGGAATATGCTTGAGAACTATTTTGGGTACCTAAACCCATTCTTCGACACGACAAGTCACACTACATCATATAGAATCTAGGAAATACCCTTATTCGAAATTTGAAAGCTGACAAATGCAATTATCTATCATAAATTAATTCAAACCATGCGTTGTAAGCCTCTATTATTATAAAACAAAAATACATAAAGAGTGATTGAAATATATAAAAAAAGGCATTAATTTTTTCACAATTGGATATCTGATAAGCCAATTAAATTTTTTTTTTCTAGCTTCATTATGGTTTACTCAGGACAAAAGTTATTTGGTCTCTCATTTGCTGTGCTACTTTTAATTGTTGCTGTCGAAGGAAGACCACAATATTATGAAACAAATGTAAATTTAAAAATTCGTACACCTTAATAAAATTATTAATATAAAAATATGTTTTTTTTATTTTTAAAGGAAATTGAGCATCCAGGGGAGACTTACAACCCATTCTATGCATATCAATTACTCAATCAATATCCCGAAATACAAAACGAAAAATTCAGATTGTTTATGGAAGCCCAACAGGACCCTAAGGACGATGCTGTTTCAGGAGGAGCTGCAGAAAACCTTTTACGGGAACCAATGACTAAACGACAGGCAGTACGATACAGACAATGCTACTTCAATCCAATTTCGTGCTTCAGGAAATAAATGTTTAATATTTTGCCCAATGTTTAAAATACCTATTATCTAAGCGTAAACAAAATTCTTGATTATAGATTTATATGTGCTTCAGAAAAAAACAAGATTAAACTAAAAAAAGTTTAATAAATTCATCATAAGCTATACATATGTACATATGAACAAACATGTACATATGTGCCAAATTTTAATCAAAACATTGTCAAATTTTAATCAAAAATAATATTGTCTCATTGAAATAACATAAATCTCATGCTGCGAAATATAATATATAAAACATTAAATAAAAATAATGAACAACAATGTGCATATCAAAATATTAGTCGTCAATGAATAATTTTTTAATTAACAATAATTACTATGCATTTTTAAAACTATTCAATAGATTATTATTTTCAAATTATGATTTTACTTTGTGATTATTGAAATGTACAAAAATAAAAATTAAAGCTTTCAAAATTTGAAAAATAAAATATTCATAAATGTATACATATGTACGTAAATTCCTTATTCCCTAAAGCCTTAGCTAAATACATTCAACTTACTTTTCGCGAAAACTACAAAAGTGTGTATAATACAAGCATATACTTACAACATCTAGTTCTTAAAAAAAAGGAATGAAAATTGAGTTTAATTTGTGCCATCTCTGTCATTTGACATTTAGGCCATACCTGTAAAAAAAAAACATTGTTCAATTTGTTTCTTGGCACATTGGGGCATATTCATAGTCGTCTGACAAGTTGTTTCTTTGTCTCTTCTAAGCTAACCTGGAGTTTATGTTATTCATACACAATTTAGACCCGGGCCCAAAAGATAAACTGGAGATCAATCCATAAAAACGGTTGACTCTTTGACTAAGTTGTTTTTTTCTATCTTTCAAAAAATAGATTTGATTTCAATGGATTGACAGGCAATAGTACTAAGATTGTAGTAGAATCCCAAATTTTTTATGAATAGCAGCTTTTTCTAACCTGAGTTTTAACTTTAGACTCGAGGCCAGTTGGACTCGGTTCTAAAGTTTGTCTATGAATATGCCCCATTAGTGACATCTATTGATGGTTGTTTTTTAACTGATAACTTGGTCTTAGAAAAAATTAAACATTACAAACTGGTAAAAAATTAAATCAGGTTCGGATCAGTCGAGCGTTTATTCAAGTGAAAACCTTTATTCCAACGAAGAACATGTAAATGCATAAAATATAAATAATTTAAAGTTCTATAACTTTCTTAACAATACTTTTTTGATACCAGTGATGAAAACAAAATTGTGGTGAATATACAAAATTAAAGGACGGTTACTACAAATTAAAGAAAAAAGTTATTTAACATATTTTGTAGAAAATTTAATTTTTTACAAGATTGTAGATAATTTGTTTCTCCTAGATCAAATAATAATTAAATCTAAGTTCCCCGTACTAGGTTGTGAAACCTAGAGGTTTGTGGATGGCTGATTGGTTACCACCACTGCCACTGCCACTACCGTCACGGTCAGCTTGATCTTCTATTAAGGTCATAGGCGCATCCTAGGTTTTAAAGGCCCTTATACATACATTCAACCCATATTGAGGGGTATAATCCGTATTATTGTTTGCTTCAGTGAAAGTTTCATAGCAGTTAAATAATGAATTTGATATCCCTGCAGCTAAGTTGGATTGACTAAGATAGAACTCTCATCTATTCCAGCTTGCATTTTATGACGAAGAATGACCATGTACCTACATGTAAGCTAAAAGATGAGTAAAATGCCCCACAGAAATACCCGAAGAGTTCTTAATCAGAGTTCACCAGGAAGCGTCTCCAGTTCTTTACTCTTTAATACATGCATTGATTTTTTCCTCGATGATCCCAAAGTGAATCAGTAAATTTTTGGTCCGAATTGAGCCATAATCGCAGTTACAATGTTTTCTCAAAACAATTTTATATCCACGTTAAAAAATCGAATCTCGCGATGTTTAAAAGCCTCTTTTTTTAGACGAAGCGTAAGTTGAAACAATTGTTTTGATATAACTTGTCTGACTGAGATTTCTATGGAGAATACAACAACGTAATTATATACCAAATAGGCCGTTTTAAGTGTAAAAAAAATTTCATTTATACAAATCGATCATCGATCAGACGAAATCAAATAAAACTTAGACATTTACTCAATGTAGGTAAGGTATCATAAATTTTACCTTTTACACATTTTTGTAAATACACCCCTGCCAATAAAATGATCTATGTCTGTTCAAAGTTGTTGAGCTTGTTCTTCGCAGTACTCACTCGGTCTCAAAGTTCACCAGCTGAAGAGGTGGAACTCTTTCTCTTGAAGGTGATGCTGCAGGTTGAACCAGATCACGCATACACATATTCATTTCGCATCGCAACAAACTTTTTTTTTCTAATCAAGAACCATTGCCACGTTCTTCTGCCGCCAGCGATTTGTACGCTGCCTCCACTTCTCTGCAACTTAAAACTGCACCAGTTTTTTTATTACCTATATGATTTGCCATCAGAACAGAAATGGCACTTGAATTATCATCATCAGAGTGCAAACGTTTTATTTAAAAATGAGGTATAGTCCAGTCGATTTAGATTTCTTATATGCGTTCGACAATTTTGCACAGCTGTAGGTAACTACTGCCATTTTGTTTTTTATGTAATACTATATAAACTTTTATTTATAACTAGCGTGTTTTTGACCGTGTCATTTGTTAAATGATGCTCTAGTACAACTAAGAGTATATAAAATTATAAAGACATTCTAGTTGATTTTATTCGGTCTAAGGTATTCAATTTTCAATTTATCCTAAGTAAATCGGATTCAGATCCGAATTAAATCAGAACAGGGGAAAATTTGATTTTGGAATATTTTTTGAAACAGCTTTTGTAGTATCAACTGATAAACATATAGCCACAAGAAATCCCATAAAATTTCAATTTAATATTGTTGTTTTTTAAATATCTTAAATCCTGCAATTTAAACAATTTTTGCATCACCCTCTGCAAATTTGAATTTTATTTTTAAATTTTTAATTAACATTAATTTAAGAAAAACTATGACGCACCCTATTAACCGTAGCAAGCATTAACGCGTTTTTTTAACATGACGAAAAGATGTTTTTTTTTTTTTATTTAGTTAAGTAAAATTGTGCAAAATGTGTTTTTAGACCTGTGAACCGTGGACTGGAACTTATCAACATTCTAAAAGCACCGCACTAATATATTTTTGTTATGAAAAACTTGCATGAACTCTACGACTGTCTTTTGTTTGAAAATAAAAACAATATAAACTTAATCTTACTTCAAGGACAATCGTGTATATATGTAAAAGGATTTCATATAAGGTAGGTGCAAGGTAAGTTTAATTATGGCCATCTTCAACGTCTAGCGTACCTATTGGCCATTTAACTGACCTATTCCCTGACGAATAGTAAGATCCATGTTTCATCTACCTCAGGAAACGGGCAAACGTTTCGGATGAACAAAAACTGTAGCAATACATTCTGTGCTTGTGGTTGCCTGTAAAGCAAAGATAAACCAAGGGATGAAGGAAGAACAAATCTGAGTGTGGTGATAGGTAGAACAAACAATAAATGTATGTTATGTATAGAAAGAAGAAGGCATGAAGAGACGAAAGACGCTTTAGACTTAACACGGCAAGAAGAACGTAAAACACGATTTCAACAAGTGGCTACCACATTCTTGAGTGCTGTTTTCCTCTGCGGATTGCGAACAACATTTTGACTTCTGACTTGTGCTGGTAGCTTCTGAATTGTTGCATCTAGTGCAAATGTAAACAGTACCAATTGGGATTAATTATGGCTGCTAATATTATAAAATATATATGTACTAATATATAATATGTATTATATGTATTTAAATACTGAAATACCATTATAGTAACCTTATAGCAACATCATAGTAATCAATGCAAAACGGGCAGTTCCATGAAAAAGTGAATAAAATGTAGTGAGTTACGAAATCATTTTTTCATATACGAGTATCTATCTGTTTTTTTTTCTTAATTCGAAAATATAATTTGCAAAATATTCTACAACATCAAAAAGTTTAATTTAAAATTAAAAAAAGTTGATTAAAAAAATTATTATGTATCGTAAGTAACCTAACTTTTGTAATGTGCATTTTCTTGATTGTATCAGCAAAGCGATTTTGTTTTATTAATTATTTGAATTTATTTTTAAAATAAGCGAGCTAAGCCCACAGAAATGCAATGTAGGAGGAATTATTTAAATGACACCGAGCAAATATAAACAAGGGGTGATTTAAATTACAAAAAAAAAGACAGAAAAAATCAAGAGCACGACTGAATCGAAAAAACTTGCTCCAATATTTGAGTACTTGAGAATTAACTTTAAAAAATATAAAAACAAGAATATCAATAGAGAAAAATATGAAAAAAAAAAATAAAACGCACCACATATTTGAATTTTATTTGAAGCTCAAAACTGATGTATTGAAAAAGAAATCAAAAAAACTTTAGAGCTGTTTTTTTTAGCAAAAAAATAATTTTAGTATAAATTTAAAAACAACATTTTAGAAAAAAAAAAATATCAACCAAAAAATATTTCTGTGAAAATTATGATGTTATGTCCCCTTTTATAAATGTTGAAATGTGTTAATAACAATCTTGAAATCGGTTATGAGAAAAAGAAAACCAAAAATCTGGTTCTATGGCATAAAAACATGCATAAAAACCATATACAGTAGAATCTCGAAAACATGAACAATTCGGAAAGAAGAACGCTTTGACGAGACTTTTTTGTTCCGGGCGACAGGCTACTATGGAGCAGTTTTTTAAGAAAAAGCTCTAAATGAGTGAATATTTTGCTTAACTCTGTTATTTATGTTTTTTTAAAATAAAATGAATTGATATTTTGTTAGATGCAATGTTTTTATGTATAGTTATATGTTTTTCTTAAATTAACTCTCGATGCTTGGAAAGATGAACAGTTCGAAAAGATGAACGGGGCCTGTTTTATATCTGTTCATCTTTTCGAGATTCTACTGTAGTTATGTGTTTTTAGGAAAAACGCAGTAAAACATCTTTTTTATGATTTTATTTTGTTTAATTTTTAATACTTTGTTTATAAAGTAAAATAATTCTTTAACTTTAAACAACAATTAACAATTATTATTTGATAGAATTTATCAATTTAATCTGGAACAAGATTTGTTTTTGATGAACACTCTTCCCACAAGAAAGCTATCAATTTTTTTTTATCTGACATCTGAGGACAATCCTCGTCGTAGGCTGTGTAGCGGGGAGAGTACGATAACTCAGGCGACAAAGTTTAATGACGGGTTTGTATAGAACAGCTAAAAATAAGCATTTTTTACCAAGGGAAGGGGGGTCTATCTCCTCCGGTTTAGGCGGTAGGGGCAATGTAAAAAATATGTACGTTAAATGGAAAAAAAAAATTAAAAAGTAACGGTAATACTTACAATTAAGTATTATGTATACGTTTTTTTAAAGCCAACATTCTATTCTACTAGCCAGTTTTTAAATCAAGTCAAAACTATGCACAGTTTTTGAAAAATTAAATTTTAAACTCAAAATTTGAGTAAAAAAAAGTTAAAAAAAAATTTTAAATTTCAATATTTCAAAACCGTAAGTTTGTAAATAATTTTTTTTTAATAATTTGTTGCTCTTATTAATAGTCAATCTAAAACTGAAAACTAGATGATTTTATGCCTTTAAGTTCTTGAGAAAATTGAAAATAACCACAACTACTATTTTAATTTTTCAAGATTTATTTCACATTTTGTAATTACGAGTATGTATATAAAAGTTTTGTAGTACCTATTTACAAATGCATTTGATTCTTCCATCGGAAAAGTATTCTTACGATTCATAAAAGCCTATTCTTACAAAGTAAGAAAAGCATTTTACAAACGTTGTCGTCCAGGCCGGTTAATTTTTAAAAATTAAGTAAATTTTTTTTGAGTGGAAAATTAAAATAAATTGTGAAAATTATTGTGAAAATATATTCATTGATTTTTTAATGAAGTTCTTTTTAAAGTTATTCTTAAAGTTGAAGATATCCTACAAAACTTAGAATTAATGCCAAAATTCACCCCAACTTACCATTCACCACGCACATCCTCTTAACGATAATACCTACTGTGAAAAATTTTACTCTACACAGAATAAAAAACTATTCAAACTATTCAAAAACAATAAGATTCATGTATTGGGCTATTTTACTGTGAAATCCCTTTTAAAAAACAAACAATATAGTATTTCCACGAGCTTTCAAAATTGTTTTGTATACCACACACCCAACACCACCCATCCACCTCCCCCTAGGCTAGGTTACCCGCTATTGAGTAGGTAGGCCCCTCCCGAAATTTATTAATGTAACATGTAGTGTCTATTTTAAGTAGGGCAAGTTTTTATAACCATAATACTTGAATTTTATATTTGAAAATATTAAATCAGAAAAACTATATTAAATTGAAGATTTAAAAAAAGTTGGTATTTATTTTCGTGAACGTAAACATAATACTGAGGTAGAATTAAAAAAACACTCCCGTATTTTTAACGGTGTATTTAACATTATTACCACTTCCCATATTTTTGCTCAGCTTCCATGACAAAAACCTGCATCCGCAGCAACAATCTGTTAAATGCAGTCATAAATTATTTGTCAACAGCCATCATCAACTGAGCTAGTTGCTCGCAGTTGAAATTCATAAGCATTACAGCCTGATGCACACCAGATCCAGTACAAACCTTTTTAAAGAAATAATTAGCTCTTTAGCGAACTCATAAATATTTAACGCAGGTTAGTGGTCAAATTACAAGATGCCTCAACCACGTGTATCGTGTCGTCGTCTATATTGTTGTAGTTCACGCAAAATCATTATGACAAGCAACCATCACAAAGTCTACCATCATTGGACATCATATTGTGGACGTAGCGGCCACCAATATAATAGTTTAAAAGTATTTGGAAAATCTGTTAAAAAATGTTGCTCCTGCTGATGCTGTTGTTTGTTTCTCCTGCTGTCCGTTCGGTCTGTCCTGTGAAAAGTGCTTTTTCTCTTCATTAATTTAACTCTGTCTTCTTGTTCGATTCGGTTCAGTTGTGTTTAGAGTTTTTACCCAAAAGCCAAACGGCTACTCGAAGATCTAAGAATTGCACAGCATCAACATCATCTACAGGAACTTGCGTTTCTTATAGGTATATATGCATGTTTAATGTTTCCATTGAGTTGGGTTTCTTTAGCGTGTTAGTGAAAAAAAAAAATATTGTTTTGTTCTTTGCTGACCACAGCAGCACTGAAGACATCCAGAAGATCATGAAAACTCCTGTTTATAACAACTATTTGATCAGATTCAGAAATACATATCATCAAAAGAACTTGTCTTACAGCGCAGCACATTACTCTTCACGACCAACGGAGAAACTTAATCAGAGTTGCCATCGAGTAAATTAATGTTGCCTTAAATTCTATATGGTTTCTCATTTTGTTTAAAAGTTTCAGAAACATTTAATGTTGTTGTTGTTGTTTAAACGTTCATATTGCAATAAGAATGCCAAAAACCCACAAGTTTAGTATTAAAAAGTAAGGTTTTCTCAAAATTTATTTGAACAAATTATTTTGGAAAGCAATATGTTCTTGACAACTTTTTTCGACAAAAATTTGATAAAAATACGAATATATATTAATAAATAGTACTTTTTTCTTTCGGACCATATTTTTTTTAATTTTATGAAAATTTAAATAAATTTACTAATTTACATTAAGACTGGCCTTCAAGATGCCGGAATTTTGTGTATGGGAAATTTTCTTACCGAGTTTGGAATTCTTATGACTATATTAATACTTGATGAACAAAATTAAAATACTTTATCAGAATCCTTAAAGCTAGAAATACAACTTTCGCCTCTAGCTTGGGAATTACCTGAAAGCCTTATGCTGGAAATTTGAATAAAATTGCGTAAGTAGTTTAGTGTTGCAGAATTGCAGAACCCACTTTTTTTTAAATATTAAAGAAAAATAAAAAACAGTTTTCAAAATATTAAGGTTAAAATTAAAAAAAAAAGGATTTTATTACATTCCCAAAAAAATTTGTTCTAAAGCAGGTGCCGTTATAAATGATTTTTTAAAAATATTTATACCAAACAATTTTATCTTAGTATGTTCTCACGAAATTCTCAGAAATAAATTCATCAAAATCGTTAAAGTCTTTTTTGAGATAAATAAGTTTTCTCTTAATAGTTATTTTTGTAGCTATAAAACATTTTCAATTTTACTCAATGTGAATCGCCTAAAATCCTTAATTTCTCAATTTGAAGAATAACGCTTCAATACCTCAGGTTGTAGGTTGAGGTAAGTACAGACAGACAGATAGATAGAACATAGCGGTATAGCGGGACACACTTTTTTGCGTTCTCTATCATCGTAACCTTTAAAATAGAGGGTTCCTGATGGGACCCTGTCTATGAAAGTTTCATTAAAATCCCTTATACGAGTAGTTTCAGAGGCATTAAAAATAGGTGTATTTTCAGGTATACTTCAGTGATTTATGAATTGATAGTAGACATAAAATAATTTCTGAGCCACAACATGTTAAAACTGATTGTACCTATTTGAGATATTAACTTCTTATTTATGTACAATGTACAGTACATACATACATAATAAATCCTTACGTAATTTGTGGTTTGCACATTTTATAAAATAAATGCTATAAGATTTAAAAGGGGGTGGCGACAAAATCCTATGGTCCTCTAAATACGTGAAATAGAGAAACCAACAAAGATCTAATTTCGAGTTCTAACAAAAATGGCTTTCCAAAATGACTGTACTGCTCGTGGTCTTGATTTAAGTGACATACGTGGTAACTCTTTTCCAGCAACGGACGTTAAATAATACGCGAACACTCTTTCAAATAACGAGGGAAAAAATCAGAGCACAACCGGCCCGCATAGCGCATCCATCCTTTGCAGTTCGAGTGCAGCAGCATCAGAAATGAAGTATCTGCAGAGCGTGGCATGACTTGCATACCAATATCAAAATGGTTATAACCTGCCACTTGTTTTAGTTCACCTTCTTGCAAGTTACGTCTGAGATTTTTTTTTTTTGGTCAACTATAAGACTATAACATAGGAGGCAAAACTATATAGCTGCAGGGGTGGGCGAACTGAAATCAACCTGCTACCGGCTGGGTTACTTTATTGAACAGGAATTCTTCTCAATGTCTCCGAGGATTGGACGCCAGAAAAACCTTTTTATATTTATTCTCAAATGGGTGCTGTAGAATTTAGAAGTTAGAGATGGATTTTATGAGCTTATTTTAAGCTTTGTGATTGAAATTAAGTTTTATTTTAACGACTACATATTTACTTTTCGAAAACCTGAACCAACGTAAAAAACTAAGAATATTAAAGCTTTAACTAGTCCAGAAGTAGGGAATACACGACTTAATATTTTTTTTCAAGGTCAGAAGGAATAATTTTAGCATACTGAACTGTCCCTGGGTATGAAGTGTCCTTCTTTATGAAGGGTTGATATGTTGTCTCGTTAAGCTTTAAGTCCTGGCCGTTATTAATTTTTATTTTGGCCTTTAAGAGCCACTATGTCAGGAACAAGCATATGAAACTTATAATAGAGATAGATATTTGAATTTTGGAACTATATACATATGTATGTATATTGTTAGAAAAGTTAGCTTTAACGCAACCTTCAATATAATCATAACTTAAATTGTAAATTTAAGTCTCAATTATGAAAACTGAACTGGCAGAGAGACAGAACGATACACGTAAATTCAGACAAAATTGCTGAATCAATTTTATTGCGTGATGTTTCGAGTTCGTTTTTTTGCACGAATCCAAAACTTCTTAAACCTTAAAAGTTTTGGTTATGTGTTATTAGGATTTTAAAAAGTTAAAAGATTATCAATCACTCAAAATAAATTTTTGAAACAGAAGTATTTTCTATGCAACAAATGTTTTTTTAATTGAATTCTGAATTTTATTCCCTAACAATTTGTATGCATTTGTTTTGTACACATAAAAAAATTACTAATTTAATAATCCATTAAATTATTTTTGGGAAAAATGAATGGCGCTATTTGTCTGGACTCTTAAACGGGTATCTTCATTTTTTTTCAAACTTGGTATACATACATCGTTTCATAATTAATTCCCAATTTTTTCGCATTTTGGTTTTAAGACGAAAAGTAACGTTACCTGCCACTTTTTTTTTGAAAAATCTTAATTTTTTTAAAAAAACGCTTCACAAATTCGGCTTAAAAAATTTGCGTAATCCATTTATTTTCCTTACAAAAAATATAATTTGAAAAAATATTTTTTGGAATTTAAAAAAAAAAAAATTGAAAAAGGCTTAATGTTTTTTTTTTTGACAATTGCTCTACAAATTAATTTCAGATTCAATAAAAAGAAAATGTAAAGAAAACTGTGACACTTTTGGAGTGCATTTTTCAAGCAATTTTATTTTTGAACAAAAATGTATTATGATAATAAAATGAGTGCCTCATTTATAAATAAGAAATCGTTATTTTACTACTCGTTTTCAGGGTAACTAATCCATGAAAATAAATTTGTCGGGCTCAAGCAACTGCTTTTTTGAGTTGTGAAAAAAATGTCAGTATATCTTAAAAAGAATTGTCAAAAGTTTTGTCAACACAAAAAATTTCAAAAAAAAAGGCAAAGGAACAACCAGGTGGACATTTTTCTGAACCACCCGCCGCCGCGCCATCGCACTGACTAGGTTCTTCAGCCTAACAGTCTATTATCCAATAAGTGTTGTGCGTAAATTTATTTATTACTATATTTGTTTACTGTATTTATTAATTTATATTTATAATAAGTCCAAAAAAAAATGTAAGAACCCCGAAAATTGTCAAAAAATATAAATTGTAAAAAAAGTTTTGTCAAAAAAGGCAAAAAAAAACTGTAAAAATAAAATTATTTCTAAAAAAACTTCGTGAAAAAAATATTTGACAAAAAAATGTCAAACATTTTTTGTCGAAATAACTGAAAAAAGTTGCCAAAAAAAAATTTCGGAACCATGGGGAAATTGAACCTTCTACCGAGTCATTCAATTCATCAGCCCATTATCCCACCAATGTTTTGCGTAACTATATATATTAATTATTAATTAAAAGCGGATATGAAGACTCAAACAACAAATATATTAGTTGGGTTAAGATTAGAAATTAATCGTATTAGAAGATTTATATTATTTTCACATTTTGGCCCGAAAAAGCATATACAATACATATATGAATTAAAGTATGAATGTACTGATGTAAACTGTATACCTGATTGTTAAACAAATAAAATGCGTGATTAGACATTTAAAAAGTATTACGATTTTCAATAGTTTAAAGATATACATAGTTAACAAAAAATTACAGATTTGATCAATTTTTAATCACATTTATAGAAGAGTAGATGTATAGACACGTGTAAAGCTTAGATATTTAAAAGAAAATATTTAAATTAAATTTATTAATTAAATAAAGTTTTTAGTTATTTAATGCAAAATGGAATTTCTCCGTAAGTAATAGTTCGATAATCATAATTCTTTAAGTTGATAAAATGAAGTAACTTATGAGTTTTTCAAATGTTAAGATAGAATGTTAGAAAAATAAATAATTTTATTATTATATTTTTTTATTTATTTATGTAACTATTTTATGCAGTTTCTTTAGATATTTTTATTTACTTTACTTTTATTTTGTATGCCAATTCTAACTGTTTAGCCATCTAGGGACGAAAAACATATAACTTCAATTAATTTGTTTTTTGGCATGGTCCAACTTTTCCCTTAGTCGTTTGATGGACCCGCCCTACCGTTCTTGTCATACAACAGGATTTTTGTTTTCGATTTCGGATTGGGATACAATTTATAAGTATTATTATTAAATCAGTAATTTCTGAAAAATCTAAAGTGACATTATACCTTTTTTTTAGGTTTCTGTTAAAAAATTTTTCTTGTTTTGGTAAAAATGACATGGTGAAATTTAAAAAAAAAATAAGTCACAACACAATGCTTTTTTTAAATTTTGAAAAAATCATTTCAGAATACCTCCAGATTCCAATTAAAATTTTTTTTGAATTTTCTTTTCTGCAATCTTCAGCTTAATTTTTGTTACTATTGAGGTACTTTCTTCAAAATTCTAAAAAAAGTTCATAAAAATTTGAGTTGAATAAAATAACAATTGAATTGGTTTTTGCATTACTGTAATTTTTCAAATATTGTCATTTTGCTAATTTTTTCACAAATGTTGATTGACATTTTTTATTTTATTATTAAATTCTTAAAAATAAATTCATCAAAATCGGCTTATTTTAAAAATTAATTTTTTTTAAAGTAAAATTCAAAAAATAAAAACCTGACTAAAATCTTTAGCACCTATTATAGTCCTACACTCTTAATTCGAAAATCATAATCCACTAAGTTGATGATATCTAATGGATTTTTTTCAAAACTTTAGATTGATGATTAGGAAAAACAGAATTATTTTAGTATTAATAAAAATTTAATATGGGTGACTGTGACGTATGTGGAACATTTTTTTTATTATTTTGATCAAAATTAAAAAAATGTTTAAGTTTAGTTTTTTTTTGTAGATTTAATACATACCAGTAATTATCTTTTCTAATAATATTTTAAAATAATAAATGTATAAAAATACATATTTTGAAAACACGATTTTAACGATCCGTGTTTTTTTTTTTCAAAAAATTCGTTTTCTTATGATACATCAGATGACATCAGTTTTGAAGTTTTATTTTAGCAATCCGAATAACGAATTGTATGCTTTTTTATTTTTTACTCTATCTCATTACGAAAAAATGCACTTACCTTTTTTTTACGTACTTTTTTGGCTTATCCATTCTTAACTGAAACTGTATAAACACTAAACACATAAGGTAAGGTAACTGAAATAACAACGGACACGGAGTATAAACCTCGCATAGAAATTATTTCGCCAGCTCTGCACAACCAACTCATAGTCATAGTCACGGTAATTAAAAAAAGGCCATGTTCTCTATATCTCTCTCTGTTTTGGTGATGTTCATGCTTCTCATCAATAATAGCTCTCTTTGCAATAATTTGCTCTGCTTTTCTCTGCTCATGTTGGGGTCATATATTTGGATCACTTTTTATACTAACTAAACGCTCTCCAGTGCGTGTAAGGTAGTATTATACTGAAGAGTGTATCTGTATATGGGAGCTTTGGATCATGAAGATGGGATGATTTCAACTTTCACACTAGTGTAAAAATCAAGACGTTCAGCAATGGTGATGTGAACTTGATTAGGGGTTATAGGAATAGCACACTTTTTCCTCTGCAAAATTTTATAGAATCAGAGACCGCGAATGTTGAATTACATATTAAAGTTTAAATACATATATTTTTTTATTCTTCTAATATCCTTTATTAGATACTTTATTATTTTTCATACGTGTACGCTTTTATAGAAACGTCACAAGAATGATTCAAAAAAACATTTATTGAAAAAAAAATATATGAATATAAAGGAAAAAGTCGTATTATGGAACCTATTGTTAAATCGGAACCACCTTCTATATCCAAAACCGTCAGTGCCATTTATTACTGAATAACTAACTACAAGTTGCGAAGACTCAAACCAAATGCTCATAATTACAAAACTTAACGGCTTTCGCCACGACTATTTCGCCGTAAAGCTATTTTTTAATAAACGAGCGAAATTGAAAACTTTTTTCATTGTTTTTGTTTTTGTGTAATCGTTATTTTCGGTAGTGTATTTGGCGTGCGGAAATTTATATGTAAATAATTTTCAATATTTGGATGAACAATTTTTCAGGTAAGAATTTTCATTTTTTTTTTAACAAGTTATGAAAAGTTTGAAGTATTGTAATATGGAACCCATAGGGGCACTTTATGGAACCGGGTTCCATATTATCATGAGGTACGTGTTTTTTTATTTACCGTGGAAAGTTTTTTTTTTCCTCAAGCCACCGTCATGCCACGAAGTCAAATTAAAACGCCATCCAAACCAAAAAGAAATTCTTAGGACAAAATAAAAAAAAGGAATCCGGGGTTCCATATTACCAACACAAAAACTGAATATGTAAAAGTGTCTTTTTTTAAATAAATACTAAAATTAAATACAATAAACATTCAGAATAGGCTTTTTTTTTATATATATCGTAAAACTAAATAATTAATATGATTGAACAATTTTTGATGTCTTAAGGTACAAGTATCTACCGGGTATGTACAAAAAAATTAAAAAAAACTAAATAGGGTTGAATGGAACACTACACTACCCCAAGTGCAAAAAGTTTGAATATCTCGGGTCTCTGATCAATAGCGAAGCGTTGGGTAATGAATTGGTGGAAACATTCTTTCGTCTTCTGTAATCCAAATATGTCCCTTATCTGAAAGGAAAGCTCTAAACGGCAGTCCGTTCAGCACAACGTTTCCTGAGACAATTTTATTGAGATTTTTTATTTTTTCTTGCATATGAAAATTTATGACGTCAGTTGAAACTATGAAATGTGGTTTGCATTCAATTTTTATATATACATTTAATGCATGCAAATTTGAACGTTAAAATCAACGTCTTGCTTTTGTGCAGCGTTGAACCATACTAAACTATGCTGAACCGCGTTTATACTTCTTCTATATGTCGATTTAACACTTTCAATGGCTTTTAGTTAAAAGGTTATTGTTGTTCTATAATTATTAGACCTATACAGTATAAGCTGTATAAGTCAGAACAGATTTACTTTAAATGTTTCTTGAAGCTTAAATCTTAACTAAAGATTGCTTAGTAATTTTAAATTACTTTTATATAACGGTACTCAAATTCCTAATTTGTAAACAATATTAATGTTGTTACGTAACGCAAAAAAAGAACACTTCTAAAAGTTTCAAGATTTTACATTTAAGAGTTATGTATGCATTTAAATGTATCTGGCAACGAGGCCGAGTAGAGACTTACTTTTTGACATCCGAGACTGAGACGAGAGTCTCGCTCAAGTTTCCATTAAAGAAAATCATTAAAAATTCTGTTTTTGAAACAATAAATTGAATACTTAAAGTAAATAATTAGACAGCTTCTATTTCGATTTATTTTTCTTAAAAAAGAAGTTCTGAGTTAGTTCGATATAAATTGTTGTTTTCTATTCAATTTGACCTAAAGAGCCGTTTGCTGATAAGAAGCATAAATATTTATATCTTACTTAAGTTCTTATGTTTTAATTTTTCCCCTTCGTAAATTTCATATCAGCCTATAAACTTTCAAAATAAATTAGCCCATGAATAACAATTGTTTCAAACGATCACCTTCTGCTATCCAAAATAAAGCAGCATATTTTCTCTATATAAATTCTAAAATGCGCCACTTCATCGTCTCTGCAAACATTCTCAAAAGTAGAGTGATGCGCGTCGACTCTGGGCAAATACACTACACAGGGCAGCAGCAGCGCAAAACAATTTTTCCCCCGCCCGAGTTTGCTTTTAATAATTTTCTACATTGAATTGAATCCGATCAGTTGGTTAGGTTACGTTATTGCATTAAGATCGTGTGTCGCAGCTACTTTCGAGCGTGGCCTCTGTTTTTTTTATCTCTCGTACTTAATACAAAACAAAAAAATATAAGCTCAGTACACAATCACTTATCAATAAATTGATTTGGGTTGTTTTTTTTTTCGTATACACACACCCATGCACATACAAATATTTATGATATTATTTTGTTATTATTAATTCGTTGATATAGTTTTTTTGATAATTAAATTATATCGTTCATGCGGTCCGCGGAGAGAGCAATATTTTGGTTAAACTCTTGTTCACATATCCGGCGGCAATAACTACACTGATAAAAACATGATCTAAATAATGATTTATGTGTCAATTCATCGTAAGTGAATCCATTTTTGAGGGAATATACCTAATTAACAAAATAATTTTAAAGTTCAGTGAAAAATAACCACAATCGGTTGCGGATATTCAAGAATATATACATATCTGTCGAATTGTTACTGTGAGTTTGTGAAACAAACGCCTACAAAAAATCTCGACACATCAACATTGAAGCTTGAAAAAAAAAAATAGATTAAAAAATAACAAGATCATTCATAAAGATTGGAGACCGAGCCGTCGTCTGTCTATCACCTCGTCTCTCGAGTCTCAGTCTCCCGTAAATGTTATCAAGCCTTCCCCCATACACACAAGCAAATATGTAAATACACTGAACGGGATCGCGCGTTGGATATCAGAAACGATATGTCAAATGAGAAATGACATGCGCCATCGCCATCGATAGAGTAGTTGTTTTCGGTGGATTGTTTATTAAAGGTGTGTATGCATTTTGTTGTTAATTTATGATTTTTTTTTTTAAATAGTATTTGAAAAAAAGAAGATGTACAGATGCATTGCGTATAAAAAAAAACTGATATTCGTGGAGTAGGTAAATTTAATTGTCTTTCTTTGACGTGATTGTAATAAAATTATTAACGATCCTTTTTTTTCTTATTATAAAATCGAGACGAACACAACCGCCACGACACAGTTTATTAGCATTTTCTTATTCATTTATTGATTGCTGAGAGTGATCTTTTGACAGCAGAAAAAGATCAAAGATCTCGGTCTCGTAATCAACATTCGCTGCCATTTGCGATCTGTCGTATTTCCATGCCGCCAATCTTTCGTTTTCTATGGTTCATTTTAAAGTAGTTGTCGTAGTTCTTTCTTTTTAATTATTGGTCGTCGACGATATTCTGAATTAAATTTTTTTTTTGTTTTTAATAGATCACATTGAAATGGGATAAACGCAGTTCATAAAATCATAAAATCATATTTGTTACTTAAACGTTATCTTATTTACATAGTTTGTCAATCTGTGTTTATGGATTAAAACTGTAAATACTTCTACAAATTGTGAATTTTGTTCCTGGGACGCCAGTAATGGACGGTTTTTTTTCATTTGTCATTCAGATTTGTTATTGTTTTGTTTTGAAAGAGTTTGCTGACTTCACATGTAGGAACACAGTCTACCCAACTTATCGGATATTCTTTAAAAAATCGGTTACATGAAACACATATAGTAGTTATTCACAATAAGCAATAATGTTAAATTAACTACGAAAAAAAGTAGATCATATGTATGTACATACGATAACAGATGAAATTTTATAGTTTTAAATTATCAACCTTATTTCCAAAAAACTGGCCTCCGTATCGGAGTACAAGACTGCTATTTTAAATTTAATAGCCAATCAACTTTTAGATCACTAAAGTTTCATCAGTTTACAGAATACGTCGAAAAAAAACTAAGCCAACTCTTTGTCGTTTTTTATTGGCGATCTGGAAGCAGAATAAGCATTCTGAATGCGTCCAATGTGCAAAAGTGACAGTTCTGATTCTAAAAAAAAGAGAATTTCTGTTCTGGATTTGCAATCAGAAGCAAAAACAGAATCACTCACACATTCAAAGATTTAAATGTCACACTTGATAAATGTCATATTTTTTTTAATTTACAAACTGTGCGAACTGTGAAGTGGTTGCTTGAAATACTAATACAGTCACACCAAACTTCAAATTTTTCAGAATCGAAAAAAACTGTTCAATTGGGATCCCGAATCTAAAACCAATTTCGGATTGCCAATTGAAAACGACATTAGACTCATATTGTTATGTTATCATCAACGGATGATAAATTAAAAAGATTACACGTACCGTTAAGTGGTTCATTTATTCCTTAGTTAGTTTTATGAAAATCAAAAAATGGTCATTGATTTTACTTGCGACTATAAGTACCTACCAAAGGTAATCTCCTTCCAAGCCCCAGGGGAAAAAAGTAAAGCTTAAATCTGATATGAAATCAAAGTTAATTTTCACTTAGGTATTTATAAATACATTATTTCACAATTCTTGTCAGTATAAATTGCTCCTTATCAGTTAGAATTTTTTCATTCATTCAAAATCCACCATCACGTATAGGTCGTTTTGTCGCCTGAATAAAATCGTATGTTATATGCAAAATTTGAGGTTTTTATGTTTAAATCCATTTTTATAATTTGAATATTTGTATACAACCATGCAACGATGTTTGGTATAGTTTCCAATAAATGTACATCCAAGATGCTTTTTTGATTAGAGTGGAAAGTTGGATATCATTTTTCAAGAAAAGTTGATGTATTTTTTTGAGGTTTTCTTGTCTTTTTTGATTTTTGCAATGGAAAACGATATAACAACAGTCTGATTTCCTATACAACGTATTTAAAGTTAATATAAAGGATGTACATAAAACGTTAGAAAACTATCGTAAAAATAGTATAAATCGGAAAGCTTAATACATAGTAAAAAAAAAACTGTCAATATTGTATGGGTAACATTTTCCAACAAAACGTTAACTTTCATGCACAAACTCGTGGTGTATTTTTGTATAATTATTGTAACAAAACTAAACGGGGAAAACTTTTTCCAATCGTGTGGTTTTTCATTTTTCAGAATTTTTCAATTCCTTTGCGGAAAGAAAATAGCTTTTTTGTTCAATTTTTATGAAGAACAACCAAATATAATGTATAGTTAATATAAAAAGACTTTAGCAATACAAGAATTAAATATTTATATTTAAAAATGCTGATTTTTTTTTTTAATCCAAAAAGTATTTTTGAAAATTTTGATATTTAATATTATAAATCTTTAATTTTTTTTTTTTTCAGAATTTTTTAATTCCTTTGCGGAAAGAAAATAGCATTTTTGTTCAATTTTTATGAAGAACAACCAAATATAATGTATAGTTAATATAAAAAGACTTTAGCAATACAAGAATTAAATATTTATATTTAAAAATGCTGATTTTTTTTTTTAATCCAAAAAGTATTTTTGAAAATTTTGATATTTAATATTATAAATCTTTAATTTTTTTTTAGCCAGATAATTCTTACTAATTAATACATAATTAAGAAACATCACGGTTTTAAGAAAAATATATTTTGTCTTAGCGGTTATATGAAAGGTGCGATAACTTTAGGAACTAAAAACAAATTTTAATTTCGCCTGCTATTAAAAAATGGTTGTGAATTAAAAGAAAAATCATTTTGGCAGTCAATTTCCTACAAAATGTATATAAATTAAAATTTATTATTTATACTTTTGACTAACATGATTTCAAATTAATTTTTTTATTTCGAAAAGACTATTTCAGCGAGAAGTAGCTAACTATGAATGTACTATGAAACGAATGTTTTTTACAAAAAAAAATTAGCGAAAGTTCAAAAACAATCTTAAAAAAAGTTTCCAGTGTGGAAAATAACTTTAAAAAAAATGATCTTAGTGTTCGAATTGGAAATCATTGCATTCAATCTTTTAAAAACAGGTATCTACCATGACTTGCCTGTACCCTAATAATGTCATTTATTGGTTAAGAAAAAGAACGTGAAAGAAAACTTAGTCAACAAAAAAATTAAAAAAAAAAAAACATAATAAAAAGAATAGTTTAACTATTTATTTAATTAATTTTAAGTTTAATTATAAATTAGTTTAATTTTCATGTGCAGTTATGCAAAAACATATCTACTAAATACTTATTTAATATATTTATTTATTAAGACAGTAAGCATTTTGGCCCCGCCTTTGACATTATTTAAGATTGATGAAACTTATGAAAAAAAATATTAACAAAATAACGATAACAGTGACAAACTATTTTGAACGTGTATATAATAGAATAATATTCAAAAAATAATGGTCTTGTCTTTCGGTGTTCGATTGAAAATTTTTTTTGTCTATATTACCGTTATTTTTAAATAATTATTTCTATTTTTTTTCATAAAATGCAACAAAACATCAATTTCGCGCGATTTTAGCTTGGCTGTCATATACTCGAAATAAAATGAAGTACAGCCCATAAACTTTCATATGTTATAAGTTTGAGCACTGTTGAACATAATGTTCATGTTCTAGGGCTAGGGTACATATAAAAGTGCCAATGGTCCTTTAATCTGTATTTACCAACACAAGAAAGTTAACATATTATGTATATATACAGCCATCGATTCTCCTACATATATGGATTCATGAGTAAAAGAAATTTTTAACTTTAGGATAAAAAACTAAAAATGGGAAGAAAGGGCTTTTAAGGGCCATAAAATGAGGCAAATATTTGAAGAACCTAGAAGAGTCCTTTTGAAAATTATAAAAATTGTTTTGAAATGAAAATATAAAAATAGTTTTATGAACTTTTAAGAATTGTTTTATTTTCAAAACAAAAAAGTCATTATTTCTTTTAGATAATTCCAAATATTTTGATAGCAATGTAGTAATTTTGTTTTTATTCAATGAAATTTTGTATATTTCGTATTTATTTTATTAAAATAAATGAAATGAAGAAGCCATTTTTTTTTCTTAAAAAAAAAATAAAACTGTTGAAGTGAAGCAAAAATATATGCATCCTCTAATCCCGCCGAAAAAAAACTATCCCACTTGTATCTGAGTGTTAACTCTGGCCTACCTACCTACCCTCAGTCCTTGTTATGAATATTTAAATTTATATTTAAAAATTTAATAATAAGAGCATTAAACATGCACCTACCTTCCCTTTTTCAAGCAATCTAAAACTGACACACGCAAATAATTAGTCTAATATAAATTTTGTAAAATGTAAAACAACATACGACGACATACCTACACTTTTGCAAGCAAAAACCATTTTATTATAGCTATGTAAATAAATTCGTTCAGTACAGAAAACAAAATATATTTAAAAACTTACCTACCTACCAACCCAAACAATTTTTGGCGAGCAGAATTTTTTGTAAATTTTTTGTCACATCTCCACATAGTCAACAGTCAAGTTATGTCGTATGAGTATAGAATCATTTTGGTGCATAAATATCGGAATTAATACATTACCCACAGATACATCCAATAAAATCCCAAATACGTATCTTTTTGTGCCTATAGTGTATATCTACTATCGCCACGAGGTAAAGCAGCAGCAACAAGATCACATATACAACCTATACGAATGCGAGTAGGTATATTTTTAGAATATATTCCAACTTTTTGTTGATCTCTACGAAAATGTCGAAACGTTCGGGAACATAGGTCATAAGGTCTGTGATCTCGCGCTCGACGACTACGCTGCGTAGACGTGTAGGTAGTCGATTTCAAAAAAAGAATCAAAATAAAATTGAAAAATAAAATTACAAAAACAAAAAAAAAAGCATTGAAACATCAAGAACGAATGCCAACGACACAACACTGTTCGCTGCTTGATAGAGGTGGGTAGTTCAAAAATACATATATATATTTATTCGCCCGGGTTATAATACTAAAGCTGGCAGGCAGCCTGACTGTGGCTACTTGAAGCTGGTTGAAAATGAATATTTGTTTCTTTTCCTAAAGACGGACCTCATAAGATCTAGTGGTTGTTCTTCTAGGACTACTATAGTCATGCGAAAGCGATATACAGAACACACACTTCGACCGAACGACCGGGAGGTGAAGAGTTCTTAGAAACGCCCTCCGCACCACCGACTGACAGTCGGGTGTCGACTTGTTGGACTTTTTTTTTTGGCGAATAGAATTTATTTTTAGACACTAAAAACTTGGTGTACTTATTCCGAGATGATGATATACTCTAGTGGGTAGATATTTAATTGTTATTTGACACAGGCATACTGATTGATCCTAAATGTTATTATTGATTAAAATAATTTAAATAGGAATCAATTGCAAATATATTCATATTCCGATTGCTGTAAGGAAGGTAATAAATGAAACAGAAATAAAACATACATGGGAAAATGTATCAAATAATAACCCCGATATTAATGTTGGGTGATGACACTTCTTAAGTCAGCCCTTGAGCATTATTTTTATGTTTAACTGGACC
Source organism: Syrphus vitripennis (assembly GCA_958431115.1). Classification (NCBI taxonomy): domain Eukaryota; kingdom Metazoa; phylum Arthropoda; class Insecta; order Diptera; family Syrphidae; genus Syrphus; species Syrphus vitripennis. The sequence goes on along the minus strand of OY288108.1, from coordinate 118,136,154 downwards.
TTAAAAGTTCGATATTCGATTACTGAATATTTATGCTATTTGGTTGGTTGGAATGTACATATTTATTATTAAACAAAAAACAAAAACTAACAAAAAATGGTCTAAAATAGTGATTTTTGTTATTTTAGCCCCAAAACTCGGCCTCTTAATGTGCTAGTAATCATCAGCTTCCATTCTTTCATTTTATTAAGAAGTGGGTGCCTACTGAACAAAGCTTTTTTTTTAAATGATTTTTACAGAAATCACGAGACAACTAAATGGAAATATTCATTTTACATATTCAGCTTAAGAAAAAATTGAGTGGGTTTACTCTTCAGTAATCAACAGAGGGCTTAGTTTGGCAAAAACCAAAGAAAATATACTAACGTAATAATAATCAAATAACAATCCACAAATTTTTGACAAAAACCCTCACATTTGTAATTTAATAGAAGCAATCTTCAATTTTTAACAATAAAACCAATAAAAAAGAATTATATATCTTTTGAAAAGTATTGTTTTCTTAAAGTTATAAATGTATGGTGTTTTTTTTATATACCAAATTACCGGACTAACCTCACGTGGCCTCACGTGCTATATTATAGTAATTTAAAGATGCCTTCAGTGCAAAAACCAACGCTCCCTCTTTCAGAAATTAAATACCCGAAAACTAATATTTTTTAGTATACACTATAGCGCCCATCTGAATACTCGTTTTTCCAAATTTTCCTCTCATTTTTATTTGTACCTGTACAACATAGTTTTCTTTTACACAATGTTGGTAACCATAAACTGAGTTTCTTATCTTGATTTATTTCAAATATATTGGGCTTCTTAAAAAAAAATAAGGTTTACAATTTCCCAAAAAAATGGGTCGTCGAAAGGCATTGGCTCCAGAGGAAAGCGTTTAATACGATTCTAGACTATTTTAACACTAAATGTTTAACGACTTGGAATAAACCATTCTTTTGTAGGTAATTTCTTATAAAATGAGCTTTTCAGGGGTAAAAACATGAAAAGTGGTACTTACAAAGCCACTACAGCTACTTATAGAAGATCCATCGTCAGAATTGCAACCCAATTCACAAAACTTTGCTTAACGATGAACGATATGAATCATTACATGCCTGCAAGGAACCACGTCTGCTTTTTGTCTTAACAGTATAACTTTGCAAAAAAAATTTATCGTGTTCTTTTTTTCTGATTAAAAGGGGTTAATTTGCTATCTATAAGTTCTACGACAAAAACAAACCTGGTAAACGTGGTAAGATTTACGCAGTTTACCACGTTAATGCCGACTTTACAAACCTTTCAATAACTCCCACTTAATGACTACTTTCCAAAGCAAAGAGAATGAAACATCACTTCTTTTGTAAGCTTTTAGTCGATTTTACCAAAATTGCATTAGTTCAGTAATTCCATCCGGAGAAAAAGGTAGATTTTAAGCCAGTTTTGCTTATGGGTTAGTTAGTTAAAATTAACACTGACATTAACTAGTTCATGTCAGCATCAACTGATTTAATCAGTTAATGTCAAGAATTTTCCTTCAAACAGCTAAATTCCAGGATTTAACTATTTAGTATTAACATTAACGTATGCTGCTCCGTTAAAAAGAAGAGGTCTTATCAGTTTCGCTTGTCTTTTTTGGCTTATTTTATTTGTCTGTTGCAAATCAATTAAAAGATCAACGTGGATCTTGCGTAATGAGCTTATTTCCAGTGTAAAAACTAGGCACTGTCTGTCTGCTAATACTTTTTTTTTATTAGATGCACTTTCGTGGCTCGTTTCGTGGATTCTCATGCAGTTCTATTGCTTTGCTTAAGGAATATTAAGTCACCGGCCTTGGCGCAGTTTGTTGTATTCCGTAATTCCGGTTCATAATTGTCCAGTATTTTTTGTATATGGACGTGCAATCAGCCAGCCATTTAATTGATCCTCCTATTCTTGATTACGACCATTTTTTTAAACGATGCGTTGCAAGGTCGGAAACGATCTTTCTGCAATTGCAGAAAGCAGCTGTTAAAATACTCAAAAGATTTTGAATTGCGGGAAACATATCAATATCAAATCTGTCTTGAACATATGGAACGATGTTTGTAAAGATTTATTAGCACAAATCAAATTCCTTTAAGATACTCGAAATCGATTGGTCTAAAATTCCATAAAGCTGAAGCTCAACCTATTCAATTAACGTGGCCATAAAAAATAGAAGATCATGATTCATCAATACTTAAGTCGCTCAACACATCATCCAATAATAGTATGTAAATAGGTAGGTACTACTTAGAAAATCTGTTGGATATATTCGTCTGCCCTGATACAATTGTTGGTTTTATAATTTCTATTTTCATTTAGCAGTATTTTAACTCCGGATAGTAATACATTGATCAGTTAATAAAATTTAAATAGCAGAAAAATAGGACCTAGTATAAAATTCAAAAATATCAACAGCTTATACTTCCAGAACCATTGAGGTACAACACATGGGGTCATGACCTATTTACGCCGCCGCCGCGCCGTAAGAGCTTTAGCTGCATATTTCTCTCCAGCAATTGAAGGGGTTTGAAACTTAACAGTTGAAAATGCGTTTTATTCAAAGTGGTTGCGTTCTCTCAATAGCACGAAAAATTATTTTTTTATTTTAAAAAATAACAAAAACGAAATTACACACAAATTCCTACTTACGTATCCACATTATGTACCTATCTAACATACCAAAAGTCATCATGCACTCACACATCTTTGTTTCCTTTTTTTATTTAATTTTCTTTGGCTATTCTTACAGGTTCTCTGATATTCAGTGTCACATTTTGGCCAGCGTAAAGGCCACTTCCAAGCTAACAACCACTAACCACTGTAGTGGTTAGCAAAACAGCAACGGGAAGCCCCAGTCGAACGTGTTGGTTGGTTAGGTCGAATTTAATGCCAATTCCCCCCAAAAAAAAAATAAATAAATAACAAAACATTGAACAACAAAATAGAATAGAAACACGAGCAAATATAAATGAAAATAATCAAAGCAAAACAAAAATAAAAATAAAAATCCCACTAACGCAAAAGTAGAATTAAAAAGTAAAGTGTTTGTGTCGTCTACGGCGCGGCGTGCAACTACACTTTGCCAGCTGACCCCTCCTAAAACTCAAACACCCTTAGAGATAGCCTCCGCTAAGTGACTATCTGACGGATTCCCGCGCGCTCTCTGCCACTATGTTCGTTCCGTCAGAGATGCATAACAAACGCTTCCCTCCGTCCATCCGTCGCCGTCGTCGGTTGCTCGAATAGCCGCTCATCGTTGTCGCCGTGGTCATTTTAATTGTATACGAAAGCACTATATTATCATCTCTCTCACCCATACACATACATACAGAACAGTATCTATATCTCATAGCTGAAGGAAGGGGAAACAATCTTGAACTCTGACCGATGACCCGTGCTGAACCCTTTTTCTTTAGTGCATTTTAATGTCAATGTAAATGAAATATTTTTTTGTTGTTGTGTTATTCTCTGTTTCTTTCGTATTTTTGTTTTGATGAAACTCAAGTGTGTGTGTTTGTACAGAGGGGCATAGTATACTATACACTGTAACTGTAGGTGGAACTATCAGTCGATTAAGGTTCCACAAGTCACAAACCATTCTACGGGCTTCGGTGTCGTTGTCGGTTGCCGTGAAGTTAGTGTAAGCATTTCGTTAGTGACACAAAATCAGCCTTCAAAATTCAATCGGAATTCGAAAGCCAGTTCTTGAATCCCAGTGCAAATTCATTCTTTTGATAAAATCACAACATATTTTGAGAAAAGTGATCCTGCTGATAGTGCGTTTAATAACTACTGTTTATTTTAAAAATTCGGTTAGTTCTAATAGCTAATTTTTTAGATTTTTAGTTCTCAATGTTGTTCAATAAGTGATAAGGTTCGTGAAGATATGAATCACAATAAATAAAAACGCACCTTACCTACATAATAATTGCGAGATAGTTATTGAAAAAAAAAATAAAACTGAAAATGTGCTACTTAATGAGTGCCAATGGTGGAGAATGAAGGAAATTGATACTGAAGCTCCAATTGTATGGCCCGCTTGGTGTTATTCAGGTGAGTGTGTGCTTCAGATACAATTTAATGTTGTTTTATTTTCAGTCATGGGTACCTAACCTACCTACCTGTTCTCTTGAACATTTATTGTTAAACTATACCTATCTTGATAGACTCTAATCAATCCTAAGAATATATGTGTATCTTTCAAGTAGGCTTCGGTAAATAAATATAAGGTATTGACGTACTGAGTAAATAGGTACATATCTAGTAAACGATTCTTTTAATTATTATAATCGCAATGTTTTGGTATTTGAGAGTTGAGACCATTAGAGTTGAACGAAGTCGTGATTTTTTTTTATCACAGATGTGATTGTTATTTGTGCGTGATTTACAAATCACTATGACTTTGGCTGATGTGATTGTGCCAGATGACCATCTCACAGCAAAACAGATGTCTTTATTTTAAACATCTTACAATTTTTGAGAATTTTCATAATCGGAAATGTCAAAATCTATCACACCTGTGAACGGACTATTTATAATTTGGTAATCGGCAGATGTTGTCGGAGCATACCTACCTACCTAGTGATAAACGTCAAAGAGAAAAATTCATTCATTCATAATCGTTTATGTCATTTTCGAGATAAATACATAAGTTTTGTTTTAACGATGTATATGACAGAAACCGTTATGTTTGTGGGTAATACAAAAATGTTGATTCTCTAGGAAAATGGAATCATCAAAGTTTGAAGGCCTTAGGTCAAAGTACAGACAGACCCACACACCTAAACCTATGAGACCCACTTTAATAAAAAAAAAATCGAAATGTATGATTTTTCGATTTTTTAGGTTGTTTTTTCTTGTTTTTTTTTTTTTTCTACCAGAGTAACTTTATAAGGTTTCTTGAATCATCTTTTTTTATAAAGAAGCTGATTCTCTACAAAAAGTGTATAGATTCAATTTTAAAATTTGACTTAGTTTCTGAGTAACACCAATTGAAAAGTGGCAGTGAGACCATTCTCTCAAAAATTTACGATTGAATTTAGTAGCATTTTTGGTCAATTATAAAAATCCCTTTCTTTATTTCTTTAAAGGTTTTTTCAAATTTGGATAAAAAAAAATCCAAATAGGTCATTAACAAAAAATGAAATAACACTGCGCGGTTGTATTTTATTTTACAAAAAGATCCAATCAAACGATTAGATTATTGTTAATTTAATGCTTGGCATCTGTATGTAAGTAGGCCTAATTTTATTCAGGGTTTGTTTAGAATTTATTTTTATTTTGTATAGAATTTAGATAGGCACAAAGTATCACACTTTATACAAAAAATTTAAAGATTATAAAGATTATATTATGTATGAATTATTATACATATATAAAAAGTATATTACAGTATTTTGATGATAATCAGATTTTAAAATATTTTAATCTAGATCATTATTATACTCTTTGGCACACAGGTCGTATACTCTAACCTATTTTCATTTTATTGAGTTCTAAACAAATTGCACTCTATATTTTGTCTGTGAACGTAACATTGAATCATTTCAATAGAACAGATTTAATTATGAGTCAACTCAAATAAATAGGAGGATATTGCTAGTTACAGATACTATTTACTTGCGACTTATAGGTACTTTGCGTAAAAACCGAAAGTGGATTCCGCAATTCTGTTGGTCGGTCTATCTTTCTGTACCACAGCCTACTGCAGTCAACACCTCCATGGAGCAATTTTCTTCAAACTTTGGGCTTATTATCTTGAATATCTTAAAAATGACTATAACGGTATTGATTAAGTTTTTCGTGTGGATTTTTGTAAGAGACTTAAATTATTGGCTTAAAAAAATATTTCTCAAAAAACCAGATTTTCATTCACAAATGGTTTTGAAAAAAAAAAACGAATTTTGTTTTTGCAAACTCAATATTTTGAAAGCGGATGGATGTTTTTAAAGAAAATATTTTTTTCTTAAAATTTTTTATAAAAAAATTAGTGTTTGAAAAAACCATTTTATATTTTTGAAAAAAAAATCAAATACCAGTTCCAGTTTTGGAGTCCTACTTACAACGTCTGCTAGGTCACTTTAAAAGATTAAAAACATTTTTTTTTGCCACGTTTACATACTCAAAATATTTTTTTCCTTTATAATTTATTTTTAACAGTTACCACATCAAATTTTATAGAGGTCCTCTAGAAAACATATAAAAAAGCAAATGCTGCATAATATTTTTGAACTATTAAATATAAAGAAATACATTTAATACTATTCAGATCAACGATTAGCAAGAAAATTAGATAACTCTCATAATGCAGAGCAGCAGCAGAGCTGTGCAGCAGGTATTTAATGGGAGGTGCTTATCAAAGATGTTCAATCGTTAAGCACCTTCTCAAGAATTTTATTTATAACAAAAGAAAGCACCTGCTGAGTTTTGAGCAGGTGCTCTTTTTTACTCATACCATACTCATACCAAACTACTTGTTACTATACAAAGACACTTAATTTAGACCTCTGTCTAGGGACAGAGCTGGCTTGAAAGGTTTGTTGAGGCCGTAGCATTTTTTGGGTTGTAAGGTCTCAACCAACAAACCTTTCCAGCCAGCTCTGTCCCTAGACATCTTCAGTGAAAGAGGTTTAAATTAAGTGTCTTTGTATAATAACAAGTAGTTTGGTATGGACTAGGTGGACCTGGACATCCGTCGCTGTAAAACCCGTAAAGCTCGTGGTTGAATTTTCTTCTCCGCACCTTTTCGATGTGCAATGACAAAATAATTAATACTTTTGTGGTTTTCATTTAAGAGAGTTTAAGAAAATAAACCGTTCGGTGTAAGAAATTGACTGTCGAAGAATTATTTTTTTTTTAATTTTTTTAGTTTGTATTATTAAAGTTTTTATAAAGTAAAAACTAAAAATTTGTTCCAATACAATAACAATAACAACTAAAATTGTATGTACAAATTGTAAAAAATGCTTGTCAAAGCGACATTCGCCTTACGAATTTTTTTGCTTTTTTTGGATATTAATGGCAAGTACAAAAACGAAATAAAAAAAAACTATATTCATCATTTTCAGGCACCTACTTAAAAACGTAGATATCTTTAAAATTTTAAATAAAAGTCATTTAGGTACCTACCATTTTTTACATTCAAGGGTCGATATCGAAAAAGAACAAAGTTTTGGTTTCTGAAACCATCTATTTACAACTCAGACTCAGAATTGAGACAAGCAACACGTGTTAACAGCAAACACTCGACGATTGCTTAAAAATAAATTTTAACAAAATTCCCAATCGGCATTTCCCTAAGTCCACTTTTAGCAAAAAAACAAAAAAAAAAAAAATGCTTCGTTGTGCTTGTGGTTATGGATGACCTTTAAAAATATTCCAGTCACGAACCTTGGCCGCCGAATATTTTTGTGCCTCCATTCCAGTGAAGGAAATTGACTGCCTTGCTACTCTATACCGCTGCAAGTCGATAGGCGAATGTTCATGTTCATCATCCATTAAACACTGTGACTGTATCCGTGTGCGTTGTCTTCTCTTCTTTTTTTTTTGTAGGGGGCAAATGGCACACGTGAATCAGAAACGCCTAGTGCTACATGTTTCTCATTCAGATCACCTCCGTTCGATCACCTAGTACTAGTATGGTTGGCGAGCAGACGGATCGCATCGCAGCAAACAAGTCACCATGACTTTCTGACCATTCGACGCCCGTTTTATGTTACCTTGCTTTGCTTTTAAACCACCTTTCAGAGCTCAAACTTGACTACTGGACTCCGATATGGCGAGCGAGCAACGAACGAGAGTGGCTCGCTTAATTATATTCCAAAAAGCAAAGAAGTTAATTCGTTTGCGGCCGATGTGCGCGCGCAGATCAGTTTTAGAAAATTTGTTTCGTTTTAGTCTTTTTTTTTGTTTTCTTTTTGCAACCGAATATGGAAAACCGTCGTAAAAAAAAGGCACTTGGACAAAATAAAAAAAAAACAAGCATAGGAAAAGGAAAAAAAAACAAGCGACAAGAGAAGAATTCCCTTTTCAGGGCGTCCAGATTATTGGCCGGAAGATTCAACTCTGTATTTTTGTTTTGCTTTAGTGTGCATTGTAAAGGTGCATGCATTCTGTAGTTATGTATGTACGTGATTCAGAGGTGGGAACTGGTGTAAAACCAGAGCTGGACATGATTTTAGTTGCCTTTTGGGGTAAGCTCTTGTTGTAAAATTGCACTTGTTTCGTATTTGTGTTTATATGACGTCCTTTTCAGCCATCAGGTGAATGAACAAGGAGCTGATATCAAATCTTTAGTAAATGTGTCGACCGGGGAGATTATTTATTTTTAAGTGACTAGTTAAAAATAATGCATTATGTATTAATTAAATCTATTTTTAATTTTTTGGAGCAGGTAGACGGTATATGTATAATAGTATATTTTTTATTGCATAGTAAAATTAATAGCAATATTGGTAAACGTTAAAAATGCTTTGTTTAGTTTAAAAAAAAATTTTTCTGTCTAACAGCTCTTTGAAACGTGCGAAGGGTATCAAGCAAGTTACTTTTAATCATTGCATATTCTTGTTTTAATGGCTAAGCAGAACAGCGTTTTTGAACCTAAGTTGACTGCATACATTTTTTTGTTTTTAAATTGTATCCTTTTTCAATATTTAAGATTAAGTGAATACAAAAATTACTTTTGAAATTTCTCCCGATATAATTTTTCTATTACGTGTTATTAGTTAATCCAGATCTATTTAAATAGTAAGGGGTAACATCTATTCTGACGTTGAGAGGGTTCACAACTTACAAAGGTCAGAAGTTGTTGTGTTCACATGAAAAAAAAACCACCAACAGAAATGTAACCTTTTCAAATTTTTTTTGAACGCAGCCATTTTACGGAAGTGTATTTTATTTTTCGAAATTCATTCACATGAACCTAAAATATGTATAGAAGGATTTTTTAAATATTATGCATAGCTTACACCTGATTTAAAAACAGGCTGATAGAACAGAGTGTTGTTATCGTTCTCTTGTTCATAATATATTTTGATAGCTTAAGTTGTGTGTGCCACATAAGAGGCCCATCCTTATTGCGGGTGTTAGAATTAGTCGCCAAGCAAGGTGCTGAAAATAGAAAGATCTTGATTAATGTCGGTTTGTCTGATGCTGCATTTGTTGTACAAATTAGGTATATGGTGAAAATAAAACTATTCTACAAAATTGAAATATAACATGTATAAAATTAAATATACTTTTGAGCTGACCTACGTTATAGATTAGACTGATTAGGGCTAGGTTATAGGTTAGACATCTTTTAATGACACTTGAAAAAATGTATAGACCCCAAAATTTCAATTTACTGTCAAAAACCGGTTTTTTAATGTTTTCAAGTTTCACCGATTTAAACTCCATAGACTTTGATTTCATATTCCGGTTCAATGATAAGGCTTGCTAACGAAATACTTTTTTCATAAACTCTTGTTAATATATTTTAATTGTACACACTGGGAAATGTCTGTACGCATGCCCATTGTATATAAATTTGCATAGTACTATCATCAGCACGTTCCACACGTCGTCAGCCCCCAAGCGATCACATCACTTACTAATTTTTTAGTTGCTGTTTCTGTGTATATACAAGTGCGCCTTCAGACGACCACAGCACACAACTCAAAAATCATCGTGACGATAGTACTATAAATTTTATATACAATGCATTATTTGTTTGAATTTTGAAAAAAAAATCCTAAAAATGTCGAATTTCAACTATCGGTTTTTCAACTTATTCGCTTAGTCTCGGTTGGAATCCTGGTGACGGCAAAAAGTTTGTCCGTTTATATAAGAATAAAGACAAGGCAGCAAATATAATGAGTCTGAGTGATGATCGAGGTGTTACTCATGTTACTCTAGCCTTTGTGGTAGTGAAATCCAAAAACTTCAAAAAAACTGTAATTTTAAATCTTATTTTAAAGTAACTAATCCATAGTTGAAGATTTTCAGATAATGTATACTTTTTGCTTTTTGTTACGCTAAAAAATTGACTAATATTTCTGCAAACACTTGCTACAGTGTTTTAAAAGCGGAAAAGAATATATTTTTATATTAAATAAACAATTAAATACGCAATAAACAAACAAACGAAAATTAAACTGAGTTTCAAATTCGCCTCAAACTTTGGTTATAAGTCTTGAATACTAATTTTAATGTGGCCACCTTATACGGAATGCACATCACAAAAATATTTCCCCTGAATCTTTGCCGCCCCCGTCTGAGTCGTCCGTCTTATTGGTTTGGTTAACTATGGCATATTGTGTGTTGATACACCGAGAAAAATACTGATCGTTTAAGCCAATGAAAGACTTTATCAAGTACAAGCTTACAATTGATCCGTTTTCTAAAACGAAACTCAAATTTTTTTTAAGTCTTAATAGCCTGTTAAATAGAGCTTTTTGAAATGATAAAAGTAGTGAAGGGGTTTTTATGATTGATTATGTTTTTGTGGAATATAAAAGTGCTTAAAACCAAACATCCCACTAAATTCACCCGTGTGCTCTTGAGAGAAAAGTCACACAATAGTTGAATAGTTTTAGTATAACTCGAAAACTAAGTCAAATTTGAAAATTTAAAGAGCGATTTTTTGTAAAGAACTAGATTTTCTATCAGAAAAAATATTTCAACAATTTTACAAAAATATTTGAACAGGAAAAGTTTCCATTTGTCTATTTGTCCAGACCTACAGACTGAACGGATGGATGGATTTGCATAAGACTTAGTACTTAGTGATTTTTTAACATTGTCCAAAGGGATTTCAAATATGTTCAGCATTAAAAATAACGGTGCCTGCCATAGAACCACTTTTTTTATTTCTGAATTTCTCGTTAACGGCCTAACCGATTCTAAAAATTTGTAAAAAAAAAGTTTTGAAAAATTTTTAGTAATACTCCATTACCAAATTATAATTTTTTTTTATATTTTGAAAAAAAATTCTTATTGGTAATTCTGATTTATTATCTTTAACGTATTCATAAACCATTTTTTTATCCCCACAAAAGGTAGTTGGATTTTGTGTCTGGTATCGGTAAATGTGCCGTATATCGTTCATTGAAAGTCCCGTTTGTCTGGTCAATTTAATATTTATCACAGTCGCTCCATTTTTTTTACTTTGTTTAAACGGGTATATTATTGCCAATTTGTATCCTGCTGAAATTCACACAAACATCATAAAATTTTGAAGTTACATATTATCATAAGTATCGTATGTGATCAATTGTTGATTTTGCATTTGACAGCCATAAATCTTTTTGTAACCACCCATAAATCTTTTTGTGACCATTCAAATTATTTATTTATATATTATTTATTCTATATTATTTATTCGGCTGATCAGTTCATTATTTTTTTTTTAATTAGTAGGACCTAAACATCTAAACCGGAGTGTGAGACTGTCATTTTTGTATTTTATGATTACCAACCATTTTATCAAAAATTACTAAACAACTCTTAGATTAGTAAAATACAGTCGGCTCCCTCTAGGTCGATTTTTTCGGTTGTTAGGTCGCTTGTTTACATACCCGCCAATATCAAAATGAGCTTCATCTGAAAAGATGATTTTTTGGAAAAATCGGCATCTTCTCTAAGTCGATCTCAGGCCCACTTAGCGAAGCGAAAACGCAATGGATGGTCAGTTGGCTTCAACTCCTGAACCAATTGGACTTTGTATGGCGTCATACCAAGGTCTTTATGCAAAATTCTTCTCAATGATGTTTTCGAAATGTTCAATTGTTGAGAACGACGACGCAACGGTGAATTGATGTTGATGGCGCTTCACGCACACTTTCTGCTACAGCAGCAATATTCTCGGTCACGCTTTGGTTTATCGATGAGAATGCCAATTTCTTTTACTTTTTTCACAAGATAACGAGCATACGGAGCTGACGGTGCTTCTCTTCTTCCAAAATCCGTACGCAATTTTCGCACACATTCTGCAACATTACCATGATTTTCAAAGAAATGTCGCAATATTTCCCAGCGTTGTTCAACCATATTCGTTCAGCTGAAGGATAAAACTAATTATCTGTCAAATCAGACCTGAGCTAAGTGTTACCATTCACTAGTTGAAAAAAAAAGTTAGATGGCGGACCTTTTATGTTTATGAGACGCATAACTCAAAAAACTCTTTCAGTAACTTATGAAAAGGAAATTTGATATTAGCTTATAAAGAGGATTTTTTGACTTAAGAGTCTATTAAACTTGCAGCCTCAGTCTATATTTTCTAATATTTTATATTGTCCATCAGGCACTTTACAATTCTTAAAGATCTTAAGGTTGAGTTTCAACGTAACCGTCAAAGTTGCACAAACCATAATTATATTTTACCTTAATTAAAAACCGTAAAATGAATAAATCGCAAAACTTTTTTTTCGCTGAGTGTACGCTGAGTATTTTTTTTTTTTTTTGATATTTTGTGTGTTAAACATTTTCGTTAAGTACCTACTTCTGAGTACAGACCAAGCTTACACTTTTGTGCGAGTGTACCAAAGTACGTAAGACTGAAAATGTACCTACTGCCATGGCGGTGGTACTATATAAATGGCTATTCTCATGTGTTGAATGTTTTTTTGTCGTCGTTTCGTTAGCCGTATGTAGTGTTTGTCATTGACTATGCACATTCCACAAGGTAGATAGATAATATTTTGAATTGAGTTTAAAAAAGCATTGATCGCTGACTGATGATATTGACAAAATGTCGCCCCGTGAACGAAATACTAAGTAGGGTTCTTGCCATAAAGTAAATTGATTTGATTTTAAGTAGTTATTTGACCTCAGCAAGTCGTTCCGTGAATTAATTTTTTTTTTTTCTGAGATGAGAGATTTTTATTTTTCTGAAGGTGCGGCTGGTCATTGCTTGCTGCGTTTGCGGTCGATCAGTCGATCAGACTGTGTTTAAGTCGCTTGATATTTATCGAGTATATTGCATACCTTACTTATTGTATATATTGAAACAACCATACCCACATAATTTTTATAGTATGTAGTTGGTAGGTACTTATGTGAATGATGACTTAAAGTGTTATCATTTTCATTCGCTTTGCTTACCGTTAATGAACAAAATCAATAGTGTGATTTGCAAAGAAATTCTATATGTCACGTCTTGATTTATCAAACACATACATTTTGTATACATGTATGTACGTTGGAAAGATTGTGATTTGTTATAGGCCACTCATACTAGGTATATGTATTAGCTCATAATGTTTCCAATAATATTTAACTAATCCCTCAAATCTTAGTTTCTTTTTGTTTTGTGATTGTTTTCTTTGCAATCATTTTATTGAAAAAAAAAATGAATTCATTTAATCTGCAATATCCATTGGAAAAGAAAACATTATTTTAATTCCAAATGAACAAAAATCTACATCTACAAACAAAATATAATTTTTTTTCAAACTGGAACATTTTGGTTTTTTATTTAATAAATATCCTTTTTCACCTATGAATTGTCAGTGATCTTCTATCAATATTAATGGATGGAAAATTTATTTGGAATGGCAGTTGCATTTTGAAATAGATTACATCAACAACAGATACTTCAACAAAGTCTTTGTTTATAAAGCAGTTGCGTGACTAAATAGTAACCTGCAAAATGATCAAACATCCCAGCGCATATTTTTTTTTTTTTTTTATTGGTTTATAAATTCTAGTAGCTGATTTATTTATTAAAAAAAAAGTTGTATCGTTATTGGTGGTGTAGTCAAAGTAGATAAATTCAATAGCTTATTATTACTCCCAGTTCTTACGATTGTTCCTTCTATCTCTCTCATACACCACGAAAAATCCGAAAGGGTTATTTTACAAACTTCTTTTAACAGTATCGTTCTCATCTATTGCGGTTTATATCTTGTATCAACAATAAACCAATAAAACCCTAGAAAATTTAATGACGAACTACGCCCTTAAAATTACATGTCTAATAGGTGGGTAATTAATAGGTGCCTTAGTTTTTGTTTTCAAATCATTTTCCTGTCACACACAAACATCTACAAGCACCATCTTCTATAACTTATAATTTGATAATAAAAGATCCAGAATAATACTCTCTTACCTATAATAAATTAAGGACATTATAAAATTACCTCAATGTCTTAATTAAGAGGTAAAAAGTAAAATGGCTACTGTGTAGGTGATGCACAAGAAATCTGCCAATGTCTGAACGAAGAAGTCAAAAAATGATGTTTGTATTTTGTATGTGAGTTCCATGATATTTTAACGATGCAAACAAACGTAATAAAATTGAAATTTTATGATTACGACCAAAACGATTTACCACCAATATACCAATTTGCTTTTGGTCCTGGTGACCACTGTTATGTGTGGCGTTAGCCACAGAGGTACCATGATCATGAGCAAATTACTATCCGACAGCACGATTTTTTTTATTGGCATTCATAACTGATTGTACAGGTCCGCATTGTCTACGAGAAAAGAGCCTTTGTGTTTCAGAAAAATTTAAATTGAATAATCCAAATCTAATTTTATTTTTTGTTTAGTGAAAAATAATCATAATTATCATTATCGAAAAGGAAAAACAATTGTTTAGTGTAGATAGATAATGCATAAAATAGCCCCTTTATTTTATAACCTGTACAATATTCATACTTAATGACATGCAGCAATTCTTTATAGTAATCTGCTCTGTCACACGTTTCCAGCATCAAGCGTTTTTATTGCGTAAATGCAAATGCTGACTGACCTAGCCGAACGGATAAAATTCACTAAGCGTTTCCCATTTTATCCTTTTTGCAGAAATTCTCATCTTGATACCACAGTTTTCTGGATATTGCAGACGAATCTTGACCATAATTTCATATCCTGCAGTTCGAAACACCAGGTGTGCCAATCGTTTAATATCAATTTAGAGTTGCTGCAGAGTTTTTTCTCTTTGAAGTTGAATGAATATTTAATCCCCTATCTAAATAAAAAATCATTTAATTTTTTCTTCGAGATCTGTCTATAACCTTAAACTAATTCCTATAGATCTACAATTCTGGATAATTTGTGTACGCCCAATAACGCCCGTTTAAAATTCCCGTTGCAAGCAACGAGTTCATTCATACTTATTGTTCCCAGCACCTAAAATCAGCATTCATCACATCTCTTTCCCCATCACACAAAGTCTGCGTCTGTGGCAATGGAATGCACGCAAACACATTTTAAATTCCATCCAACCCTTTCTCTAGTACGCAATAAAAGTGCTATCGAGGGTTGACCTCGATTACAAATATACTTCATCCTCAAGCCGCCCCACACCGTTCATTCTAAGTCGCTGCCGGGCTATTTAGTATTCCGCAACTTTAGCCCAAACGAAGCTCCTCTATACACCTAAATATTTACTTTAAAATATTTCTCTGCCTTGCTTATCGATGGTTACTACAATTTGAAGAAAATCTCATATGAAATATATTTAAAATATCTGTTCTACTGGGTTCTGGGTTCGATGTTGACGTTTAGTGCAGTAAAATAAGATTTTTAAATGGAAAATATTATGTGCGATCAATTTTAAATTTTGTATTTTTATTTGGGACCTCCCAGTGCTTGCAAAAGTCGGTGAAACGTTCCTGGATCTTGGAAACGGTTGCGAAAGATCACATGGAATTTCGAGAGAGAGAGGAGAAAATATATTAAGCGGTTGGTTGTATGAAAATCCTCACACAATAACCCCAAGTTTTTGTTATCTTGATTTCTCAGAAACGCATAGATTTGGCTAACATTTGCAGAGTTTGTTCTTTGCACTTTTAGTAAAATCTACGATGAGCAACTTTATGCACAAAACCACTTTTTTGATAATAAGACGTTTCCTATCTTCTCAGCTGATAATTTTGCTCACAAAAACAAGATTTTATAGGTTTATCTTTATCCAATTCGTATAATAGTGTCAACTAAAACAAAAATATTTTTTTGACAAATTTCACAAAATTTTAGCTAAATCCATAAATATGTCGAAAAAAAAGGAATATTAAAAGTGGGAGCATTTTTCTTAAGACAAATTGTTACATAGTCGTAGTAGTAGGTAGGTGCCTGAGCAAATTTTGTTAGCCTTCGAGATTTAAGAACGGTGGGCGTGGCAAAGCCAAGGAGGTCGTAAGCATATATATTTAAATCCCATACCTAACCCGAAACAACCTACAAAATTTCGGCTTACCCGTATTTTTTTCATTTGATTAATAGGTAGTAAAATGGCTCAATTTACTGAACTAGTTGCGCTAACGAAGAGAACAAATTCCTTGCATTTACTGATAAAAAAAAAAACACTTTGTATTTACAACAAACCAAAAAAAGATACATTGTTAGCGTTTTCAGTTTCATCATAATCATTTCGAATCCGATTGATAGAGTGCGCTTATCGTTCAAACTTAACTGCCTGATATGAAAGAGGTGCGCAATGATAATAATGCTAAGGAAAGCCTTTTTGATATGATTTTTTTTTTTTTTGTTAAAATAAATGTGTAGGTACTTATATTACTTTTGATTTACCATCAGCAGCTGAAAGCGTGTTTTCATTAGTTCACTGTTTTCTTATACAGAGGTAGCGCGACTGAACAAAAAAGTTCAATTCATACAAATGACCCGCAAAAGTGAAGCTTATCACACAACCGGGTGCAAAAGGAAGGGTGTTCGGTTCGGGGTTTTATAAAATGAGCACAGTAAATATTTGTTTAGATGATTGTATGAGTGCGAGAACAAACATTCGTTTGTTCTTATAAGTGGCGGCGGCGGCGGCAGCGGCAGCGATAAGACCTTGTACAATGGCTCCGCAAATAACTGTGATGTGTTTGATCCGAACTCTTGAACTTGTGATTGATTTTGGTCTAGCTGCTTGTTATTTCTTTACAATATTTAGGGTGTGTCTTAAAATATAATTATGAGTTAGCGAACAGAGTAGAAAAATTTGGTATAAATATTCTACTTCAAATAAATACGAAAAAAATATCCCATTGCAAATAGGTACTAGTTTAACGTAAAGTGAATCGTCATTTCAATTCATATTTTTCATCTTATATAATAAATTGTAAGAAAATTAATAGAAACTTGAAAATGGCCGTTACATAATGCAAAAATATACTAATATTGTACCTGATACTCATAGAACATACATAAGTTTAAATACATGCATTTAAATAATAGAATCAAATTGTAGAACACTATTGTTTCGACATCAGCACAATATAAATGTTTAGTCTACAGTCTACAGAGAATTCAAACTGAAAGGCGCATCCAGTGAGTCAGAATCAGATACCAATAGCGTCATAATGAGTAAGGCCGGTATTCACCCAGCGCTCTTAAGTATATAAGAAATTCATGACTAAAAAAAATCTCCCTCATAAACTCATGAAAAGGAAATTTGTATAGCCTAATAGAGGAGAATTTCTTGAGTTATAAGTAACGTGAACTTTTTTGAATACCAACCTTAAAATGTTGCTCACAATATTTGGAATACTGGAACAAATACTAGAATAAATACCTGTAGAATGTTTTATATCAGCGTTTCCTCCGATAAATATGTCAGGAATGATTATATCTAATAAAGTTATGTTAGGAATGTATTTTACTCCAATAGTAATTTTCTTATTATTATGTATACGTGCGGGTTTTCTGTGCCCCAAATGCGACAATTTTGCTTGTTTACATACCCGCCAAGAACAAAATGAGCTTCATCTGAAAAGATGATTTTTTTGGCCCACTTAGCGAAGCGAAAACAAGCGTATACCGTTCAACGGAAGGATAAAACTAATTATCTGTCAAATCAGACATGAGCTAAGTGTTACCATTCACGAAATAAGCACTAGTTGAAAAAAAAAACGTTAAATGGCGGACCCTTTACATACTCCTAATTGTTTAACTGAGGAGAAAATGTTAAAGATCCTACAAAAATAATCTTTTCGGGCTACTACTTTTTAAGTTACTAGCTAATTTTATATTGCTTAAAGATTATTTATCAAATTTTAATATTTTCATTAACCTTAACAGTGTTGTTATAGCTTGATATTATGTATTAACGGGAACAATTTTAATGACACCAAGGCTACATAAACCTTAATGCACTGCATAAATATGCATCTGTTTAACGAATTCTATTAAATGAGAATGTTAATGAATATTTAGAGGAAAAGGTATATTGATTGATAAATTACTCATACAAATATTTCTTACGATATTTCAAAAAAATTGAGTTTTAAATTGTTAGGCGCAATTTATTGCTCACAACAAAAGCATAATTTTAGTTACGATCACCACGTGTACTTATTTCCAGCACACAGCATGCAACCCACAACACAACCATCTAGAATTTCATTTGGGTCATCTACATCATTCGACATGCATCGCCAACACAAAACGTGAGTAAAAAATTGTATCGCACAATTTACACACATGTTTTTTTTTGTTCTTCTCCCATTTAATTTAATGAGATGCATTTTTGCGACAACAATAATTGGATCATTGCTTGTAGGTTAGTTAAAATATGAGTAGTTTTAACTATGAACTAACACACATGTAATATGATATACATATTCTATTGAAATGTTTAAATCGATTGTGAGTTATAGGCGACAAAATTAATTACCAACACTAAAACTATGCTCACACAACTTTTTGTTCAGAGATCATCGACTACCGGGCTACACCGACATGCAGTTCGGCGTGCCACCGCACGATCTCGACTTGTACCACAAGTCTCCCACTTTTCTGCTCCAATTTTAGGGTTCGCCCGTTTGATCTAAGAAAACTTCGACAGGCCTCGCTAGCCTGTTCCCTGTCGGAGGGCATATAATACAGGTTTTGTCTAAAACTCCCTGACAACCCATATGCAGCCATTCATATAGAAATATAAATGGTTATCTTTCACTCAACTATCTTTCAAAGAACGGGCTGTCACTCCGGTTCAGTCGATTAGGCTTTCACCTTCAAACCATATTGAAAGACTCAGTTTTTTTGTAGCCATCAACCTTTTCATGCCTAAAGTTTCATCTATTTACTGAATCGGTCGAAAATACTCTCGTATTATGCAGTCGCTTAATCTAGTTTTGTACATTAATCCAGATGAATTTAATTTTAATACGAGTCTGAACAATATGGTAGTAAGACCTTTTTTATTGCCAGGTTTAGACTTTAGGCAGTTGTATTTTTAGACTGCACCAAAATTCATTATATTAATTATGAATTAAATTACCTATATTTAATTATTAAACTTTATTCATTTCAGCAGACGTTATAGATATTCAAAATTTACATACAAACTACTATTTTATTCCTAATTCAACAGCCCTAAATGCAAATAAATTTGCTTGATAAGTAATCGTGGCTGATGATCTTATTGTGTGGGATATTTGGTGTGTGGTTAATGGGATGATGATATAGATTTTGGGGGACAAAATGCTTGCTTGCATTTTGTGTATTTATGACGATCGTTTATATTGGGATGTATCATTTTTGAGATGGGAATACGTTATTGGTGTATTTAAACTGATGCAGCATTGCTCATGAGGAGGATTGATATGTTTGGTGTGAAATTCTATTATAGTTTATGTATGGTCCTTATAAATATAAAGTATAAATGCTTCCCTTAGATGAAATTGATTTTTCGAGACTGTTATGTGTGTAAAGTAATATTTGCCCATCATAACAATGTTTGGAAAAAATCAGTTTTCATAAGTTAATTAAAATTCTTTTTACTTTACTTGAAAAACTCTCCCTGAATGCTGGACTTCAGTGAATCAAACTCCAGCTGATTTTTGAGCAAATCTATACTTTTTTAATGTTACGTTTTCACCAAGCACTAAACCACAATTCAAGTAGATTCGCCATAAATCTACTTGTCTCGAAAACTCCATGCACAAATAATTTGGTAAATCAAACATAACTAAACTCATATCCACTCTGTATTATGAAACGCATCCTTTCGAGTGCCGATTTTTTACTACTCTGTTTAAAGGACACTGTCAAATTAAATCTACCTTTAATATTTCGATCGCGGTGAAAACACCGCAAGATTTACTTAATCTCAATGACCTTTGGTGAAAATGTAGTATAATAAACTAAACTGTCTTTTTGCTATGATGGCTGCTTGTTTCCAGCCTCTTTCTTAAGTGCAATAATAAAAATGATATGCTATTGAATTTTTGTACATAAATAAACAAAATATATTTGGTGAAGTGACATATTTATATTGCTCTGGCAACTTTATTTGCGCTTCTATCAGAAAGCTGCAATGAGTGACTTGCTTTATGAGCCAAGGATTGAGAACAATCAGTAGCACGGAACCCATCTCCATACAAAAATGAAACGATTAACAAGCTCATAAAGAAACAAGACCTTTGTCATTTTCTGCATCAAGGGGGGAAGGTTTGAAACCGAAGAAAAGTTGTACCCTTTTGTAAAAGAAACTTTATGACATGAAATTTGGAGTTTGTGTAAAATGAAATCATTAGTCCAAATTCGGTGCCACTGTTTGAGTTATGACGGAGCTATGATATTTCTTTTTGGCGTTCGTGGTACCAATTTATTACGACAGGGGCTGTGCTGAGGCCGAATGTTCCTGTTGGTAAGTAGTAATGTACTGCAAGCAGCCTTGCCGACTGGAAATGGAGGAATTCAGTGGACTCTGCAATCATAACTCGAACAAGGCATGCTTAATCTCTCATTATATCATGGATCTCCTTCAAATGAGAGAGAAGCTGAAATCGTTACGCTAAAGATCAATAGATATGGTTAAAACAAAAAGGATTAACCTTAGAACTTCCTCTATGTGGTATCACAACGGATCAATTTAGTGTTTAAACTGATAAGGAAAAGTAATTCCCAACAAGTAAATTATCTCGATTTACGAAATCTCATAAAAAAATTAAAATGCACCATTTTTAAGACCGAGATGAATTCAATGAAGATTGAATCAGTTAAGCTATCAGAGGATAACAATCCTGCTATGACAACAGGAAGAAATATTTGTGTTTTGATTTCTAAAAAAAAATACTCTAACAACGGACATTATTATGTTTTTTGAGACATTTTACGATTTGAACTAATTATGTGTTGAATGTTGATATCCAAAAGATACAGGTTGCAACCTAATTGATTTGATCTTCTTGACACACTTTACGATGTGTTAAGATTTGTTTTGTCTTTCTTAAAGACAAATACCGCATAACACCTTCTTTGCATACATACTACCATATACATACACGCTATCGCATATCTAATAAATTAAGTTTTATAGTAATTAAGTCTAGATTTCAGCTCAAAAATGAGCTGAAAGCGATGCATGCGCCGATGGCACCTGTAAACGAAGCAAATCTCCCTACCTACTTCGGCACCTAGAATTAGGAACAGTAACAAATTCGTGCTCTAAACTCGAACTCCATGAAATCCGGATTCCTTTTAACTGTATATTACCATACATAACTGCCACCGCAAGATGCACTTGAACAATTAAGCAGAGCGCTGTTGAATGGTTGTTGCAGAAAGAATTCTGCATCTGGTTGGAGCTGGAGTCAGTCCAGACGTTAAGGAAAAAAAAAAATAGCAAAACGGCTTCATGAAGTAAAAAGATTGATATCGTTGTGATGCCATGATTATTTGCTTACGGCACGTCAGGCTATCCAATGTCTCCCAGCGAAGCGCAGCCAAAAGCAGCGTCACAAAATAATTGATTCCATTGGCACTTTTCTAATTGCGCTCTAATGCTGCCGTTGCATTGATGAAGCGCGCTTTTTGCGCGCGCCTCTTTGAGTGGCATGTGACTTGATAATGCAGAGTGATCAGAGAGAGCAATCGTTTTATGTCATTGGCTAAGCTATGGTGCAGTGCAAAAACAGCCATATTTTTTACTATGAATGTGCATATAGGTATGTACATTATTATTTGTTGTCTTTGTCTTTCCTGGCAAAGTGGGATAATTTTGTGGTTTGGAAAATTCTTGTGGTAAAGAAATTATGAAATATTGCTGGGTATTCAAGGCGTAAAACTAAGTTTTGGTGCTGAATAGATTTTTTAATAATATTTTTTTTTGTGCGTTCAGGCCTATTTCAACATTTATTGCATAAAATTATTAAATACAAAAAATATGTATAAACTTACAATTGATTGTTGTGTTAAAATATTATCAAAATTGTTAAAAATAGTTTTTGATGCCATCTCTAATTCTATATATTTTCGTTTAAATTGAGATAAACAAGTTTTTTTAGCGTCAACTTGACTATGTTTTTAGATATATTGAAGCGCAACAGGTGAACGAAATGGCATTAAGAGTGTTTCCAAGAACTCAATAACTTTTGGCGATCACCTTACGCAGAACGAAGAATTGTTGATAATCAAAATAGAATCAGAAGGAGAAAATAACATACCGCCGCGCCGTCAAACGAAATTACAACCTTCTTTTATAAGGTGAACGCATTTTTCGAAACTTGCCAAACTTACCTCATTTTGGCTCTAATAAGAGCGTAGTGCCTTTCGAAAAAATTTAATTTTTTATGAAGATATGGAGTTTGACCAAAATATTTCTCACACTTATAGTTTAAAACGCTGCTGATGAAAAACGAAAAATACCACTCTAAAATGATACAATGTAAACTTTCGTTCTGTTCTGAGCTTTGTTTCTTAAGCGAATTTGAAAAAGCTTTAGCAGTGTTTGTTTTTGTTGTTTCCTTCATCAAAGCATGTCCTTCTGCGATACTTTGTTTTTGCGTTCATTTTTTTTGTGTGCAATTTTGTTCGTTCTGTTTTCGTTAGCATTTCGCTCTCCCAGTGTAGACCACCGAACATTATCGCTTGGCATCAGCAGTGCTCCAGGCTTAAGGCAAACAAAAATTTCTTTAAGTCACACCTTGAAAATTGAACACAAAAATGCACAAGAACCCAAGTCCCACATTTCCTGGCATACTAAAAACAAAATAAAAATTACCATAATGATCGCAGAACCTTCACTTACAGTGTAGTTTACTATACAGCCAATGAAAAAAGATACTCCACTAAAAGCCACATATTATCCTCTATCACAACTTGAACAATTTGCCTTCGTACAGAATTTATGATTTCTTTGTGGAACTGACTGATTTAACGTATTGACTTGTGGTAATAACTCTTACAAAATGTGAGCCATTGCGCATACCGTGCGTCGGCAGACTCGTCGTCTTTATCGTTATCGTTATAGGTATACAATTGTTTGTCACCAGTTGAGCGCGGTGAGCGCTCGGTAATACCTTCATTTGAATAATATGCTAAACTTGTGAGCCACCTATCATAATAAATAAGACATCTTCTTGGTCAGAGAAGATCACTCTATACTATCCCCATCAACCAGCTTGTCGCACACGTTCAGTTTCTATATTTCAACGTGCGCATCGCTGCTTAAGATATATGTATACGAGTATTAAAGGTGGAAATGAATCGGCGAGGAAAATGGATTGATGCACGAGCCAAAATACAATGATACTGTGGTTGCTGCAACATTTGCTACCTCATAGCATCATGCAGAAGTCACTTCGGCACAAGATCACACCATTTCAAAGACATGTACAAAGGCGATTGAAAATCGCAACCAAAATGCTATCGCCACAACCATGGGTTACAAGATGGTTTTAAAGTATATGTATTTTGAACACCCTCAGGGTTAAAGCATTCATCTATACCTCCTTGCATCTTGAGTCCGCGCAATTTAAGATTGCGCGATTCGATAGAAAAGTTTCCAAAGCAAAATGCATTGAGAAGTTTACTACTTGCTTTTTCCGTCCCACCAGCATCACAATAGTTGTCCATGTGGTGGCTATCTTCTTAATTATATACGTACACATGTACCTACCGTACAGTGCATACATCAATAAAAAAAGTTCAGATTTAACAGGGCCGGACTTGTTTCAAGCAATAAAATAAATTTAAATTCAATAAAACAGAAAGAATTGTTTTCAATCTTCACAAGCTGAAGGTCCACCAACGGCCCTCTTGGGAAAACATGCAAATGTATCTACATACGTCGTTTGATAAATAGGTAAATATGATAACTCCATTTTGGCTCTTTCTTAATGGAGCTATTTTAATTTATATTTAAACTTTATAAAATTACTTTATACTACGTTCTCACTGGAGCCCAAATGAGGTAATTTCACAAATTACGAAAAAAGCGTTCACATTACAAACGGTTTTGTTTCGTTTGACAGCTCATTCTCGTTTTCTCCTTCTATCGCGTAGGGGCATTTCAAATGTATGAGGCTGCCTCACAATCGAATTTAAATTAGTATTTGTCTGAATGCATTCACCTAATTTTCGGGGTAGTTTTGTGCAAATTTGATTGAAATTACCTCTTTTGGAAATGTAAACTTATATAGGAAATAACTTGGAAATTATGAACGAAACTGTCCCATGTGGCCTAATGAAAATGGGCTATTAGAAAATAATCAAACCAGTCATTTTCATTTCCGTGGTTAGAGTGTTCGATTATTTAAGGGTGTTATCATGTTTATAACAAACACTGATACGTACTATGCCTTAACTAAATGTTTGGGGTCAAACAACTCTGCAGCAAAGTTTTTTGGTGTTTATTAAGAATTCGTCTCCTGTTTTTTTTAACTAATTGTGTTTTTTAACAGTAAAGCAAATTTCACCATTCTGTAAGCAAATAGGACCCTTGTTTATATTATTATATTACTTTCTTTGTACATCATTATTTTACATCTTTGCTATTTTATAATTGTGTTCAAACAGATAAAAATAATATTAAACAGTTTAATACGGCCCTGAAGCTTAACTGCATGAAAATATAAAAGAATGGTGAAGGACAAAGTCATGACCGACGAAGCGACTGTTGTTGCTCGCATAGCCAGAAAAGTTTCTATTTCTATATTCAGAAGGGAAGAGAACAGAGAAATACGTTTGGATTGCTTATAATATGACAACTCTAGTAAATTTGTTGCCGATTTGTTAGAAATTTATTTCTTTGACTTTGTAACTTTTTACCTTTTTATTAGAATGGGATGGATACGTTATGTAGTAGCTGAGGCGCTTACTTACAATAACATGATATTGTTGCTAATTCACATTGGAAATGTTTGATGTTATTGGTAAAAATATCAATTGCATTGGCAAGCAATTTGTCTATTGTATAAACGGCAGATATGCGGATGTCATAAAGACTCATTTTGAAATGATGGACCATTGAATTGTCAAGTTAAGTTGCTCTTGTAGTTAAAGTGATTGCGTCAAAGTATTTTAATCTGTTATGCGGATATTTTTTAGTAATTTAAACTAGATATGTGAACTGTAAACTAGTATACTTGAAAATATTTATTTAGTATCACTACAATTCCTCTGTATTTTTGTTTTTTTTTTTGCTACTTTGCGGTTGAAATGTTAAAAAATATCGAAAATGTAAAACAAGTGTTTAAAGTCTCTCAATGAACAACTATTTGATATGCTTTTTGAAAGATTTTCACGTGCCAAACGGAATTTCCAATTTTTTATAAAAGCGGTCGGACTCGCTCCGACCACTAAATTCGTAAAGAAGACTGTCTGAAATAACTTTACGAGGATGGTGTTCGATTGTTTAGCCCAAAAAGCAACTAAAAAACTTGAATTTTCAAGCCAAAGTTACCTCAAGCAGCTTATCCGATCAGCACTTTTGTGTATGATTGGAAAAAAGCTAGAGGTAAGCATCACTGTTTTTGTAAGCCGCGATGAGATAAGTAAACTTACTCCCGTATTACTACTCTTATATATTTGAATAAATGATTAACCAATAATTATTGGTTAATTAAATAATTGAGTCTCCTTGAAGTTCACTAAAGTCTAAATTTTTCTATTTCAGGTAATATCACAACAAACGTCACGGAACAATCTCATGCAGAAGTAAGAACATTATCATCTTCGTCCTCCTCTTCATCATCTTTATCATCACCGGAAATAGTCACTCCAACAACTCTGTCTTGTAAAACTACTGCTACATTAGCTTTGACTGCAGATTTCACTTCCAATGTCGATAGTGTTGTCAATGTGGCCAATAGATTGCGAACCAAACGGAAATCCCACTTTTCGAACAAGCAATTATTCACTGAAAGTGTCGGTGCCAGCAACTTTAAACAAGATCATCAGATTGTTAAAAAGAACAAGGAAACAAACAAGCTATTGCCTGCGCTTGTGCCTGATCAAACACAAAATTCATCTGTTTTGTATCAGCCGCAACAGATCGGGTGTAAAGCAGCAGTGCCAGCATTTCATACCGAGAAGATGCTTAGCGATCGGATGCTTCTGAGCGGATATAACGCAATCGAAAGTAATAAGCAACTCTGTGATAGTTCGTCGTCACCTTATTTGTTTTTGGAGAAAGTGAAGAATGAAACTCAAATGGAGTCCTTGAAGGACAGTGAATTGACAAATCATAACAATGTGAACAATAGTAACAACAATAACAACCCCAGTAATAATAACAATAATAATAACACAAGTAATAATAATTCAAGTGTTAAATGTAGTACAAATAATACAAGCAGCGTTATAAGCAACAATAATAGTAATAGTAATTCAAATACCAGCAACAATAGTGTGAAGAGGGAAAGACTTAGTCCGGGCACGAATGGCGATGCACAGTTTTCGTTATCGAGGTAAGAACTCTTTGAAAAACTTATTTTTATTTTTTAAAAAATTTTAAAAATAAAAAAAAATAGATTTATTATTTCGCGAATTAATCCGTTAAGCAAATTTAGTCTTAGCTAAAATCGCCAATTGCTAAAAAAGCGCGTACATTTCGCGGTTGTTTAGATTTTTATAAATGTTGCATTCGCCGCTAACGGTCTAAAACTTAAATGAATCATTAGAACTACCAGATATCATACAAGATCTCCTTAATATGAAATGACAAAGTAACTAGGCTACTAGTAATGTATCTAAAGAGATTTTTAAAAAACCCATTACAAAACGGCTGAAATTTCAACACCCTATTCAATATAATTCAGTTTTCAATTAAACATTTATTGCGTATGATTATCGTTACACTTGCATCAAAATCAAAAATGTGCACACTTACCCCCAACGGTTCCTTGTCAAAAGTACATGTATTAGTCTGTAAACGATATGTATTGCTCCATATTTTAATTAAGTGTATATCTGTCCTAAAAACTATACCTTATAAAATCCAATTCATAAATCATAACATAAAATCCTAGCCACAATATCACCTGGATACTATAATACCATACAATATTTATTGCATGACATCGATCGTGACGATCCATATTCCAAATACTTCTTACACAGGGTCATTTTTATAAGGTGTGACAAAAGTTTAGAGAGAATGTATGTTCAACCGAGACAAGAAAAAAAAATGTATGGAAGAGGGACCTGTTCCCCCCCTTTGGTTGAGAGGGATAATTTTTTCTAAAAGATTTACTCATATTGGAAACTAATTATTAAAAAACAACGGAAACACTTGAAATGGTATGCTATAGCTCTTTTTGAATGCAAAACCTAATTCGTTAGTTTACATTTTAAATCAAGTTATATTTCGGTGGATAATTTTTTTTCAAAAATTTTCAAAAAAAATAATTTTTTTTTTTTCAAACGGATTTTTTTTATTTAATAAGCAAATATCTAAACTCCTTTATAAAAAGAAATCAATACGGCATTGAATCCGATTCTGCTAACATACACAGCTTTGAAGCTTTTACTTCTATTAAAGAAAGACACACAAAAGATGCTATCGCTTTTCATCAATTCAGCAGCGCCAATTTGCAGTAATAAACAATAAAAATATCACGACAACTCACCAACTTACCACTGCTGTTGGATTCGAAGACACGAATTGAAATGCTTTACTTGTAATGCAATAAATAGAGCTCGAAAAAAGGGGGTTCCGAACTTTTGATATGTTGTTTGGGATGGTGGGTTGATCAAAACATAAAATAAACACAACCACGACCCCTACACCCCTTGGCCATCCTCGAAAAAAACAAGAAAATTCAGCACTTTCTTTTTAACTTTTTTTTCATAACTTTTTTCAAATGAGCGTGAAAAAAAACATAGGTACAGCTACTTTTAAATTAAAAATAAGAACTTGTGCGAAATTTTACGCTAAAGGAAAACTAAGACAATTTCAAAAGTACAATGCACCCACAAGATAATTACATAAATCTCGAAATTCTGTGCCACTTATAAACTTTTTAACGTAGCAAGTACGCGCAACCCATTCGTGGATTTTATCTTTTACTTTTGTTTCATATTTCTCTAATTTAAAGTGAGTCAGTCAGTCACACTATAAACCAAAAAGAATTAAATAAATCCAAAGTGATACCAGTTCATTTAATATGATTTGATTGTGATTTTGGTACAGGAATTTCTTCACGCTTTGTAGTAGGTAGCATGTGTACAAAAATATATCTTGAGAGTATCAAGTCGAAGAACGGATGGAAGGTAAGTGGTGACTTGAATTTTCAAACATCAGGAGTTGAAATAATCGTGATACATGCAATTTGCTGCAACATATTACTATATTTCCTTTCAAGTCATGAAGCTCAAAAATTTGTATCTAGACTGGAAGATGGCTGCGATTGTTTTTCGCTGAGAAATAAAAAGTGTGACATATATGTAGGTACTATGTACATATACTCCATAAACGTTTTATAATAACATTTCGGAATCCCTTGTCATAGCCATTAGAAGATCAAATTTTAGATTTGCATAGTTATGAAGAAAGAGTTCTTCTTTTTGTTTTTTTTTGTGTAAAATTGAGGTGCCTTGGAGTGTTGCAAAACAAAATAAAGTTATTCATTCAGAGGTAAGCACAGCGGCTAAATTATATTCTGAATTCCAAATTATATTCTTTTTTTTAGTTGATTTAACAATGTGTACCAAAATCCAGTTGGATATGTCAACACTTTTTTCATTTTTTTTTTTTTGAGCAAAACTTAGCCGATCTATTGGAGACTTGTACCAAAATTTTCAAAGGTAGAAAAAAGTCCAAGGAATAATTTTGTTTGCGATAGTGTCTCTTATTTTTTGTTGTTCTGTAGCTTTCTACAAGGAAGTTACAGACTTGGGATTGGAACATAAAAGATATACACACATAAGGCAAAATATAATATGACGAATAAAGCAGCAACAGAACGATTTCGTGGTGATATTCCGAAGTGTTTAAGTTTTCTATCATCAAGGTTTTCCCAAATTTATGCGAAACAGTATTGGTGACGACGACGAAACACTACCAGCAAAATGCGGATGACAATCGTCTTGTTTTTAAACCCGATTGTTTCGAATCAGTTCGGGAGAGCTTATCAGTGCTTCTTTTAAGATTTTGCTGTAAGATCCGTGTTTTGAGTAATTTTTTCTGGAATTTGCTATTTAAAAAAATCTTCTACAATATTATGTGTTGGCGATTAACCAGGGCAGGTATATGATGCTGGAAAACACCAGAATTTGATTTGATTCTTCACGTGTGTAATAATACCCAGATAGTTGTCGTTTTGCAACAAACTAAGAGCTTTAAGGCTTCCCCAATCTAATGCGAAACCGATTCGAAACAGTCGTAACAACAAAAAAGCAACATAAACAACGTGCTGTTGTAATACATCATAGCAACGTTTTGTTAATGTTGTTTCGTCGACGTATCCGAATATTTCGCATTGTTTCAAATTTCTCAAAAATTGAAAATAATTTAGTTACTGCATCATTCGATGCAGAAAGAAATGCTGGTAAAGGGAATTAAAACAAGCCTGTTATATTGTCGTTTGTGCATTTAAATTTTCCAGAACCTTGTATTTAACTTCAATAATTTATTACCATCAGTAGCAATTACCAAATATATGTATATGTACTTTACAATGTGCATTGATATTCTCAAACGAACATTTAAATTTGTATTTTATGTATTTGTTATTTATACGTACTTATGTAGATATTATATATTTAGTCCTTTTTATTTTTTACCTGAAAAGCAATTTTTAGCTTGAAATTTTTCCTTGGGTTCGAAAAAATATCCAACTAAAGACATTGCTCTCGAAATTAAATTCAAACATACTCTGCCTTATACATACCTATATTAACTTGTTTTGCGCCGGAGTAAAGTTAATCCGACTTCTATAATTATGAAAAGCTTATTTATGAAAACAAATACACGAGGCATAGAGGAGTAAGCTAAAACTGATTCATAGAAGAAATAAAGCCGTAGTAAACCTAATTTAGTATCTAAATATCATTTTTAAAGAAAATAATTTTTAATTTTATAAAAATATAATGCGCACATTATAAACAATCACAATTTCACCATTAACAATTAATTGAGTTCCTTACTATGAATAGCGAGATAAACGTTTCACGCAAAATTATCGTTTTTGAAATCACTAATTTCGCTAATAATTGGCAGAAGATTTTAAACAAATATGTAAATTTTCAAATTATAAAAGCCTTAAAAACAATATAAACGAGTAAGTAATTGATTTCTTTAAATTTTTTTTTTACAGATCCCGCAGTGCGACACCATTGTCGTTTAGAGGAACACCACCTCAGACAGCTCACTCCAACAACGACTCACAACTGCACAATCTTTCTACGAATTTGCTTACACAAATTCAAAGTCGTACCTCGGACTTTTCAACAAGAAACTACTCAGATTTTATGAGGAGTTTGGCTGCAAAGTACAACAATAGTAATCCAAATGAGTAAGTAAAAATAAAACTTCTAGTCTCACAATTTTTAATAAATATGTACAATTTACCTGAACTTTTTTTTTAATTTTCCGAAATTTTTAGTTTAAAATTAGTGTTTTTTTTTAACTATTCAAATAAATTAATAGTTGTACTCGCCCCCAGTTGTCATTCGAAAAATGTACTTTCAATAAAATTAAAATAAAGAACTTTTGTATCAGAAACAAACTAATGTTGAAAAATATTTAAGTATGTAATTATTAATTTGTTTCATCTTTTTAACAGTTCTGGTACATCCCGACGGAATCCTTTTTTTGAAAGTAGCAAAATTAGTCAACCCATTAAGTCTTCCACAAATAGCAACACGAATAATGGCGCCGGTCTCAAAGATCAAACATCACCTACAGAGTCTGTTAAGTCTGCGCAAAATATACCAAACTTAACGACGACCGCAACGAGTATACCTCCATTTGTACAAACTTTCCTTTCAAGTCTTCCTTTTTCTCCTGGAGTTTTTCCTCCCCTGATTGATATGAGTAGTACGCAGGCGTTAGTAACTTTGGTAAGTCTGTTTTTTCTTATAACACCAACTAAAATTCTGGTTCTCATATATATTTTTCATAAATAATTAAATTAGGCTCGAGCGGCAAAAGAAGCTGAAATTAAAAGCATCCTTATGTCGGCACAAAAACGAACATCCCTGTCAAATAATACAACATCAAATTCACCCGCCCCAAATCTTAATGCAGCTTTACAGCAAGCAGCACAATTTGCATCCCCTGCACTTCTTTATTCAGCACAGTTGCAACAGCAACAACAACAACAACAATCACAAAATCGACAATCTAGTCAAAATCAAGAAACGTCTGCTAATAGTTCAGGAGAGAAACATATGACTGCATCACCATTAGATCTAAGTTCAGCACCACCAACAAAACGTTATAAGGCTGAATCCACTTCGAGTGGAGGTTCAGACAAGAGTCCGAATCCAGATAATGTACCAGGAACCAGTGGAACTACAATTGCAACTCCAGCAAGTTCACCAAAAGTCAAAACAACGGCTGTTACTGTCACAAGTGAAGCCTCTGTAACAGCAGCCATGACGATACCAACACCAGTGTTACCACTCCGGCAGTGTCAGGCACAAAGTGATGAAGTTAATGGATGGACCGTTGAAGACGTATGTTCGTTTGTTGGCAGTATAGACATTTGTGTTATGTATGTAAAGGTGAGTCTTTATAAAAAAATTATTATTGATAAATTTATAGTGAAATTTATACTTTAAACGATCGTTGGTACTAATAAATAAGAAATCATTGTTTTTTTATAATAAAGTACCAAAAACGCAATATGAATGTCTAAACTTAAAAAATGGTGATCCATGGATGTTTTGTTCTTAGTTCATAGACCCTGAGAGATATATCTACATTTCAAAATGTTATCCAAGCAAAAAAAACCTTCCACACTCTGCAGTTCTACTTTTAACAAATTTTTCCTCACCCATCATCAAAGTCCTTCATATAGACTTTTCTTTCATCAGAAATCACTTACAAACTTAATGTTGCTCCGATGATACAATTTATGGTATCCGCTACCACACAGCACAAGCCGAATACGAAGTATACATATCTTGTCCCAGGGGAGTATAGTATAAGTATCCAACAAAATAAGTTCACGTTGGTTGACTCTGTAATGCCGGATAGGATTGATTCGAGACCTATTGCCGTAGTCGTAAAATGTGAAATCGATTGAATCGATTTTCCAGCTTCATTTGTAACGTTCCTGAAACTGTAATATAAGAAAATACGATTACGCCCGACATGTGTGGACATCAATAATAATTGCAAATGCCTTAATAGAAAAAGTAGTATAAAATCCTAGGCCTACAACATGCCGCCTAACGATGCAGATAGGAAAACCAGTCTACAAAAAACTCGGATGGTCGACGTACTTAAAAGTCGTAATCTAGTTTGATTTTCCATAGCATGCCAACAACAACGATGTGACGCCCGTCGTCGATCGCTATTCCCCAAGCTTTTAGTCAGGGCTCTAACCCCTTCTCTCTCTCTCTCTCTCTATTACTTGCTTCCACAAACGAGTAATTCATAAATTAGCAACGTTGAAGTTGTGTATCTTATGAGATTAAATAAAAAAAAAATATGTGCCTTGAGATTCATTTTCCGAACTCAACCCGAGGCCATCCTAGAGATCACTATATATCTTGTCCCGGTCCAGGCGATCGGACCAATTCAATCCATATAAGTTGTGCGTAAATGCACCAGATATCTTAAGTATCACACAAATACACACTCACTCATAGTTTTATGAACGCTTCGTATCGCGTCGCCTAGCTTGATCTCTGTAGACCTGTTGGTAATATTCAATTTATATTCACTTCAGTCATGAACTTGTTTCGCATTCGCATGTCAAAGGAGAGAAATTAAGAGAATTCATGCGCTAGACCGGATTGGAAACTATCAAAGATGATGTGAGACCTGGCGATCAGGTGATGGTGGCGGCCGGCGCCGGCCGCAACAACCGCACCGTTTGTCGCGGTGAAAATCGAAGAGAGATGTTGGGAAAACGTACAAGACAAATGCATATAATGTTTGAGGGTTTGGAAGGAAGAAACGAAGGCTTATTACAGTTCTATAGGGTGAAATAATACTTTTTCCTGGTAAATAAGGTACACATGCATCAATTATGTGATCGTTAACCCTATTAA